>CM072803.1:70853626-71241126 GCA_037013495.1 Hippophae tibetana | reverse complement strand
GAAGTAGTGTTTCCCACTAATAGATGAGACGGTCGTTGGTCCCCAAACATGAGAGTGAATAAGCTCTAGCCTTTTCTTCTTTGGGGTTCTGCAACTTGTCTGAAAACTGACTCTCTTTTGCTTTCCAAGTATGCAATCTTCGCACATGTCTATCTCCACAGACTATAGACCTGGAATTTTTCCCTTTAAGTGCATAATCTTCATCCCCTTCTCACTCATGTGGCCTAGTCTCTGGTGCCACAAATTTGGTGTTTCATTGCCTGCTGCAACTGTGATTGAACAACGTGCCTCTGATGTTATGTAAAGAGTGCCACTTTTCTTGCCTTGAGCAACTGTCATTGCACCCTTTGAAATCTTCCAATCATCACCATGGAAGATCGTAGTGTAGCGTTTATTGGCCAACTGCCTACTGAGATTAAGTTCCTTCTTAGGTCGGGAATATGCCTGACATCTTTCAGCTCCCAAATAGACCCGTTCGACTTAATCTTCACTACACCTTTGCCAATAATAGCACATGGTTGATCATCACCAAGATATACCTTTCCAAGGTTTCCGGGGACATATCTCTCGAAGAATTCTTTCTGTGAAGTAGCATGGAACGATGCTCCAGAGTCTAACACCCAAGATTCTTCCTTGCTCTCCAAAGAGCATATCAATGCATCATCCCCTCCTGAGGTGGAAGTAACATTTGCCTCTGCCTTCACTTGTTTGTCTTTCGGTGCATTCTTGCACTGATTTTTGTAGTGCCCGGTTCTTCCACAATTCTAACACTCGATAATCTTCGAGCTATGGGAATTATTAGGATTCTTGGATTTGGATCTCCTGTCCTTTGATCTACCTCGGTAGTCTGTTCTGCCATGTCCATTCCCTTTGGTTGAATTTCTTCCTCTTGACTCT
Organism: Hippophae tibetana; assembly: GCA_037013495.1. Classification (NCBI taxonomy): domain Eukaryota; kingdom Viridiplantae; phylum Streptophyta; class Magnoliopsida; order Rosales; family Elaeagnaceae; genus Hippophae; species Hippophae tibetana. The sequence continues at coordinate 71,240,229 of CM072803.1, read as the reverse complement.
GTATGCAAAAATGAAGAAGTTGACGATTCACCTGACTCTCTACGTCGGATCTCTTCACTGAGAACCAAATCACGAACATCGTCAAATTTCAACTTATTGCTTCCTGACGAGCTACTCACAGCCGTAACAGTAGCATTCCAACTTTCTGGTAAAGAAGACAAAAGTATCAATGCTCGTACTTCTTCATCGAATTTAATTTCCACTGAACTCAACTGGGTTGTGACTGTGTTGAGTTCATTGAGATGTTGAGCTACCGATGCGCCTTCCGTCATCCGCAAATTAAACAAACGCCTCATCAAGTGCACTTTGTTTGAGCCTGATGACTTCTCATACATATTGGAGAGAGCTGCCATAAGACCCACCGTGATCCTTTCCTTTGCTATGTTGAAAGCAACATTACGGGATAACATCAATCGAATAACTCTGAGGGCTTGTCTGTCTAGAAGATTCCAATCTTCTTCCTTCATAGCCTCTGGTTTCTTCCCTGAGAGAGGTTGATACAGATTTCTTTGATACAGATAATCCTCTATCTGCATTTTCCAAAATCCGAAATCTGTGCCATCGAATTTCTCAAGTTTCACCTTTCCTTCATCTGCGGTCATTGCTCCTACTCAAATCCGACTTCCTTCGGATCGTTTCTGACTATTTCTGTAAACCACCGTGTATTAGAACACCTCCGTCACGAACAAATATCGTCGACAAAATTTCATTATTCACGTAATTCACTATTACGTAAATAGTAATCTTGCATAAAATTGACAGAAATCACCACTAATAGCTCTGATACCAGTTATTGGGAAATTACGCAAATTTCCGATAAGCTAGATTTATGAGAAAGCAAGAATAAAAATAACACACAAATTTGATAACGGAGTTCGGCTAATCTTGCTTATGTCTCCGGACCTGCTGTAGATCTTTTTACTGAAATAGGAGAAATTACACAAGGTGTTTACAACACTCACAACTTACAACCCAATTGCACCTAAGAAAATTACTCTCAATTTTCTCTCACAAAAGCTTTTCTCTCAATTGGAATGAACACTTTGGATGATTAATTCATTACAATTACACATCTATTTATAGGAAAATTCACTCCTTAAATTACTCCTTAAATTAATGGTTCTTTGAATTGCTCATTGAATTAAGCTCCATGTTTTGCTCCTTAAATTAAGGAGCTTTACATCCCTTGTTGTACCCTTGTTGTAAGGATTGATACCACTGTATCAAACTTTAAGCCCTTTCTTTCATATTGAAGTGCATTCTTCTCTTTCCTATACACTCTAGGGATAGAATTCAAGAGAATGATTGCATGGTTCTCATTAGTCAGATCTTTACCAGAGTCAGCAAGCTTTATAGTTATCCTTTTCAACTCATCAAAGTTGCTCTTAAGACTTCTTGAAGCATCCATCTTGAAGCCAAATAACTGCACCTTCAAACTAATTTTTCTCGAAAGAGATTTGACAAGATAGAGCTCATCTAATTTCTTTCATGCCTCTAAGGTAGTCCTTTCTTTGTTCACCTGCCTAATGACATTGTCAGCAAGGTTCAAAATGATAATCGTGTATGCTTTTTGTAGAAGTTTCTGCTTGCTCAATGCTGAAAAATCATCAGCATATTAAGGTGTGTCTACTATACCGTCTGCAACATCTTGTCGTAGCAACACCAAGTATATCTTTTGTTTCTATAGGCCAAAGTCTCCAGTTCCATTGAATATCTTAATCTCGTACTTGGTGTACCCCATGATCTTCTTGATCATATAATTGCTTACTCAGGAACTGCTTCATGATTGCTATACCAATGTCTTGAGTTGATCATGCTCTGCACTAGATAACAAATTGGATCCAATCTTTCACACACCTGAGCTTTGATACTAGAATTGTGGAGGAATTATGAGATTGTTCTAGGGATTATACAAAATACCTATACAAAATGATACAAGAACCGGCACAACACACGAATTAACATGGTTCAATCCACAATTTGTGAACCTACTCCATAGGAGGGGCCAACCCTACCAACCCCACTATCTTCTTGAACAATGTTTACACCCCCGAGTAATCCTTGCCAAGAATTGCCTCTAACTCGCATTACACAATTGTGACTCACTTTCTATTCTTTAAGGGACTCTCGCAAGTTCTTTAGAAGGCTCACTAAATGGAATCTCTCATGGAAGAAGCCAACTCACTAAGCATAGCATATCTATACTATTTATATAACATAGCATGACAGCCTAACATAAGAGCATTATTCCCTACGGCAGCCTTATAGTAAGCTCGTATGTTTTTCAATGCATATGGAGCTCCACTGATTATATTTGTAACGTGTTTGTCTTTGCTTTATAGGGTGTATATTAATCATTTGAGTCACACCACACAATAGGAGTGCGAATATACATGCAAATTTGTGTCTTTATCATTCATTTATTGTGGATTTTATGATTTTATGTTTCTGATAAGTAAAAAGTTTAATGAATGTTTTAGTGTATATTTGAGGTTTTTGAAGGAATTTAGCTCTTGCAGAAGTTAGGTTGCAGATGCTAAGCCATCATATAGAAGATTAACCTGATTTTGATATCTATGCCCATTCTAAATGCTGCTGTGATACATACATCCCTCTCTCTTTAGTTCTTTTCTTTTTTATTGTTTTGAAATCTTGGTACTGGTTCCAAATGCTTTAACCTCTGAGACTTTTTATAGTGATTTTGTTATTTCTAATGCTTGTATGCAATGTAGAAGCAATGCTACGGTTGAAAATCAATGACAAACAGGATGGTGGCAGTGTGGCCCAATCAAACACATACCCTGATCGACCTGGAGAACCTGACTGCATATATTATTTAAGAACTGGTTTGTGCGGCTATGGAAATAATTGTCGTTTCAATCACCCTGGTTTTGTTTCACAGGTAACTATTGTGAGAAAGTCTTCTATACAATGGTTCTATGCCACATTAATTCTCAACGGTTGATTTCCAATTAATTAATAAATTAAAATTGTCAGTTTGGGTAATATGACAACACGATGGAGGGAGGGGCATACAGCCCATTGTATTTAAGAATGTGCCCTAAGTTGTAAGAATAGTGTTTAGATAAGGGACGTCTTAGTTAGGGAATCCCGTATAATGTCTAGTTTGTCAGTTAATTGATTTTTGTAATCACAAACTTTCTAACGTTCTCAAGTGAATCAATTAATTGAAACCATGAGCTATGTTGATGTTTATACAGGGTTCTCATTACATTGAAGAACTCCCCGAGAGAGTTGGGCAACCTGACTGTGTGGTAAGAAGATCTTCATTTGTTATACTGCACGGCTGATGAAATCTTCCCCTTCTTTCTTTATAGTATGCTTTCTATATTTTCCATTATATACAAGGACCGGATATTAGGAAAGCGAATGATAGTTGATTGGATATGGTTTGTTAGTTTACTCGTTTTTACCCAAAAGATTTGATAGAAATGTTGTTGAGAAGAATCTCCAATAAATAAAAGCTACGTGCATTTAACTGTAACCTCTCCACATTATTCTGGGTGGCAATTTTGTACCTGGCATATGATGGCATATGATAAGATAAATATATGTGCAGTGCAAAGTGCTACTAGTTATATATGAATTATGTTAAGAGTCATCAACAAATATAAACATGAATTGCATCTAGTAAGAACCCGCTTATGTTGTTATGCCATTATAATCAAATACATTCAAATGGCATATGGCAACTGTATGTGCACTGCACAGTACTATTTGCTTGTGACTAAGGCTTTTGAATGTCAGGTTAGTGTCTCTGTTTTTTCTCCTCCTCTTTATGATTTTTTTTTTGTAAGTTAGTCATTTGTTACTGGTACATTTTCTTATCTTCATTATACAAAAGGCCTTCTTTTGAGGAAACAAAAAATCATGAATTCATTGTGTTACCTGCTGTTAAGAAAGAACATATTAAATTTGCTTTTTCTTGTTATGATTTTCCTATTTTGGATATCATTATGGTTTATCAGGATTTCTGCTCATTAATGGCATGTGCTTGAGATTTATTTTTTTATTTCCCAATTTACAGTGGTGGATCTAAGATTTCATCTCTATAGGGGCACTATGAAAACAATTAAAAATAGTATTTTTCGGCCACTACTTGTTTATCATTAAATAAAGATGATATGTACAATATCATTTGTGTAAATATATTCAAATTATTGAATTTGTAGTAAGTTTTTGATTAATAAAAGCCTTAAATTTAAAATCAAAGGAGGTGCAGTTCTATTTTATAAATGAATTTATTTATAATTCTTTAAATATTACACTTAAAAATTTCTTTGTGAACAAATAAAAGGGGGCATCCCTCCTGGTATCTGCCCCGGCCAACTTAGCCTTCTTTGATGTCTTTTCCCATCCTTTTAGTGTTGTTCAAAGCATTCATTCATAAGATTCCTTTCAATGTCTTTTAAGGATGTTTTTCTGTTACTTTTATTTATTTTGCCAAGTCAAGTTTTTCTAGCATGTTGACAATTTTTTTGGGTGATTGTCCACTCCCAAACATGTCTTCCAGTATTTTCTTAAGACAGGGACTTGCAAATATGGAACAACTTGTAAATTTCACCATCCAAGGGATAGACACGGTGCTGGACCAGTTTCTTTCAACATTTTGGGTCTTCCCATGCGTGAGGTCCTTACATCTCTTTCTCTTCAGTTTTGATTGTATTTTTGTTTTAACCTTTGATAAGATTAAAGTGTTATTCTTCTAACATTTACGATTGGTTTTTCTCAGGAAGAAAAATCATGTCCTTATTATATGCTAACTGGATCTTGCAAATATGGACCAGCATGCAAATTTCATCATCCACAGCCTGCAGCCGTTGGACCTATGTTGCCTGTTACTGGGTCCACTGCTTTGGGATCACTCGGTGCAACAATGCTTGTTTCTTCAACTTATTCTGGTGGACTATCTGCATGGTCATTGCCAAGAGCACCATATGTATCTGGTCCACATGTACAGGGTCCTCAACCTTACATGCCAATTGTTCTTTCTCCTTCTCAAGGCTTTGCATCTGCCCCAGGGTGGAACACCTACATTTCAGTAAGTGATCTCCTAAAATCAACAAAATAGTTATTTACTGCTTATACCCCACCTGCCATATCAATAGATTTAAGGACTTGTTCTTTAATTTACAAGTCACTGGTGATATGTGTTCGAACTGAACTTTTTTTATTGTTTGTTTCAACTTTTTCTTTATGTAGTTTAGTAGTTGCAGAGGTTTAGGTGATCAAGGCATTATTTCTGCTTGGTTTTATAGTTTCACTTGTAGAATGGGTTCTAGATCCATAATAGGTTACAGATTTTAGGAATGTAGGTTTTCACTGGAGATACTTTGATTGGTTATTGTATGAACTATAGAAAGTAGTCCCTTTATTTTTAAAATGTGGTAGCAAATATACTATGGAAGTAAGGTCACTTCGTTTTGTCAGAAATAAATCAAAAATACTATATGAAAATGACCAAATAATTAGCCTTGTGATTTTTCTCCATTATATAGATTATACAAAATAATTTTATACATAGAATCAAATCTCGAAATAAATGAAATAAATATGGACAGATATGGACAATGAATATGGACATCAAAGCTATCTATGGATAGTAAAACTGTCTATAGACATTTATGGACAACAAAACTGTCTATGGATAACTATGGATAATTAAATGAATATGGACAACAAAGCTGTTAGTTGATAGCCTCCCTCAAATTGATGCGGATTGATCAACAAGCATCAATTTGCGACTTAAGAAGTAATGTCGATGACGAGTGAGAGCCTTGGTAAAGGTATCAACAATTTGTAGTTTAGTGAAAATGTGTGGAAGAGTGATAACGTGAGCTTCAAAGGCTTCATAGATAGAGTGACAGTCGATTTCAATATGCTTTGTACGCTTATGATAGATAAGATTGACCGTGATCTGAATAACACTTGTATTATCGACGTGTAAAGATGTAGGATCGGTCTCAGAGAAGTCTAACTCAGCAAGCAAACCTCAAAGCCAAATAATTTCGGAACAAGGAAGAGATATTGCTCGGTACTCAGATTCTGTAGATGACTTAAAAACTGTCTTACTTCTTACTCTTCTAGGAGATCAATACATCACCTAAGAACACGCACCAACTAGTGAAAGATCGATGCTTATCAGCACAACTAGCTCAATCAACATCGCTATACCTATAAGTAATAAGACGAAGAGAATTGCCTGAAGGAAAGAATAAGCCACAGGCAAAAGTGTCCTGAACATAGCGTATGATCCTATGATCCTACGGACAACAGCCAAATGAAGATGACTAGGAGTTTGAAGAAATGACTGACTTGTTGTACAACAAAATAAATATCTGGTCTAGTGATGGTGAGATAGACAAGGTTATCCACCAATTTCTGATATAAACTAGGATTAACAAGTAAGTCACCCTTCTCTTTGTAAAGCTTGACATTTAATTCCATGAGAGTATCGATAGAGGTAACTTCCTATAGTCCAACTATAGCCACCAAATCACTAGCATACTTATGTTGATTTAGTGAAATACCATAGGGATTACAATGCATCTCAAGATCAAGAAAATACGTAAAAGATGCAAGATCTTTCATATGAAAGGATTTTGAGAGGTGAATCTTGAGGTGGACAATTAAAATAGAATCAAAACCAGTGATTACAATATCATCAACATAAACTAAAAAGACAACAATATTCATGTCTGATTTATAAAGAAACAATGAAGTGTCATACTTGCTTTGCTTGAAGGAAAATTGTAATAAAGTGGTTCAGAAATTTTCAAACCAGGCCTATAGAGCTTGTTTAAGACCATAAAAAGAGTGACGAAGTTTGTACACATTGGTGGTCGAAGAGGAAAATAATTTTGGAAGTGGCTTCATATAAATACATTCTTTAAGATCTCGGTGAAGGAAAACATTCTTAACATCGATCTGATATAGTAATCAATTATTGAAAGCAGCAAGAGTTAGAATCATTCGAATAGTAGTCATCTTAGCCACAAGAGCAAAGGTCTCCTCATAATTAATACCATATTCCTGATTGTTCCTAAGGACAACAAGTCGTGCTTTATAACGATCCAAACTTCTATGAGAGTGAACCTTGACTGAGTAAATCTATTTGAAACCCAGAGAAACTATAGTGGAAGGACAAGACTCTATGTCCCATATGTGATTGGCCTCTAGAGCATCAATTTCTTACTACATACCTTGTCGACAACAGTCATGCTTGACAATATGTGAGTAGCATGTGGGAATATCAAAATTGGACAATGCAGTAGTAAGATTTGAAATAGAATCGTCAGAAGAAAAATCATACCTATTCAGGTGTACAAACACTCGAGAAAAGCGACGTATCAAAGGCTCTGGAGGTGCTGCAACTGACTGATTCTAGCGCATGTTAGGATCAGATATTGGGTAAGCCATCGGAAGAGACCGTGAGCGGGATTGTCTCGTATACACTATACCTGCTTTAAAGCGAAAACTGTTTTGAGGAAGATTTGAGAACTGTTGCTTAAAGGAAGGGAAGACCACAGTAGAAGAACGGGGCAAAAATGACATAGGAAGAAAATGTTGATCTTTAAAGAAATAACATTCCTAAAAATACGTGTATGATGTAATGTCGGATCATAGCAAACAAATTCCTTTTGACACATATATATCCTAAGAATGCACATCTAATAGATTGAGTAGATAATTTATGTCGCTCATGAGAAGGTAAATGAACAAAACATACACAACCAAAGATACAAAGATTATCGTAACTAGGTTGTTTAGCAAACAAGCGAAAATAAGGAGACTCTGTGTAAAACTTGAGAAAAAATAATTAATCAAGTGAGTAACAGTCTATAGAGCCTTAACCCAGAACATGGATGAAATAGATCCTAACAAGAAAGTACATACCATATCAAGAAGATGATGATTTTTACGTTCGGCTACTCTATTTTGTTAGTGAGTAGCAGAACATGAACGTTGATGGATAATACCTTTAGAAGCCAAGAATGTTTGAAATTCAGTAGATAAATATTCATTACTAGAATCTGTGCGTCATGTCTTAATATTTGTAGAAAATTGATTTTAAACATACACTAAAAACTCAATGAAAATACGAAAATTCTCAAATTTAGAGCGAAGAAAATAAACTCAAGTGAATCTGCTATAATCATCAATAAAAATCATATTGTATTTAAATTTTTCATTTGAACTAACTGGTGAAGGTCCCTAAACATTACTATAGATAAGATAAAGCAGTGAGAAACTCTACTAGCATGCAAAGGAAATGAAAGAGTTTTGCTTGTACCAAGTTTACAAGAATCACACTCAAGAGATAAAGAAGAAAGTTTTTTATTACCAAGACAACCCTAGTTCAATGCATGAGATAATATTTGAGTATTGAGATGGCCTAAACGACGATGCCACACTATACTCGTATCAGGAACATTATTACAAGCAAAAAACTTAATAGAAGAAATTGGATAAAGTGCTGAAACATTTAAAAATAGTAGAAACAAGTGCCCCACCTTAGGTCTCTTCGCGATTGGCTCCCCTGTTACCTAGTCCTGCATAACACAACCATCACCAGAAAAATTAACAACACAATTTTTATCAACTAATTGACCAACAAAAATGAGGTTCGAGGAAAGTTGAGAAGCAAGAAACATATCGGTAAATGTAAAAGAGGCATTTCCAATTGTGGCGACTGTCAAATAATTGTTGTTGGCAGTCTAAATGGAAGATTGGCCAACATAGGGCCAAACATGAGACAAAGTTATGATTCGTCATATGTTTAGAATTTTTATCTTGAAATCCCATCGCAGATAATGCTGAAATTAGCGTTTGTTGCACCATTTCAGGAGTATAGTAAGTTATTACAGGAGGTGTAAGATCAGAAGAAGCACTTGAGGAAGACCCATATGCTACAGAAGTCCCTGTCGGAGGAAAAGCAATAGAAGTTTAAAATGCTTGGGCTTGACGATTTTGGGGGCAGATACGACGTTTTGTGATAATATGACCCTTTTTCTACAATAAGAATAATATTTTTTAGGACAATTGGCAACAATATGTCCATATTCTTTGCAGTAGAAATATTGCTGAGTTTGGAAGTCACAGGTGATCCATGTCCTTGGGCACCATAAGCCGTAGTTGTCGTCGTGGAACTGCCATGAGATTGTTCCAAAATAGCTTAAGTATTAAGACGTTCTTCGCAAAGTAACTCACCAAAACAAATATCAAGAGAGGGAACAAGAGATCTGTTCAGTTTCATAAAAAAATGATCACGTTGACTTTTCTTGTGAGGATTTTGAATAGTTGAAAGAGCAGTTGCAAGAGCATCTGCTCTAACCAAATCAGTACATTCATGTCAAAGAGTAAAAAATGTCGAGTATTAGTATTGGATGGAAAGACTACCATGTTGAAACATGGCAATCGCATGTTCCAATTGAAAGCGACTAGCATCATTATCTTGATGATAAATTTATTCAAATAATGCCATATGGATTGAGCAAAGTGATGAGCCCGCAAGTTGATGACCATATGTGGTTCTACAGAATCAAGAAGTCAAGACATGATTCGAGCATCAAGCACAGCCCAAGAAGGAGAAGAGATGACTTCCTTAGATTTGTTAGTGTCGGATGTTGGTGCAACATCCGTGCCATCAATATGACCCCAAAGGTCTTTTTCTTAGAGGAAAAATTCAAACTGAAAAGCTCAAGTAGAGTAATTTTTTCCTGTAAACTTGACTCACACTGGTGTAGTGTCCATTGCAAATAAATGGAACCTAAGACAAAGCAAAAGAAATATTAATAAAAATTTAAAGGAATTGAGATGACCTTAAACAAAGATTGTTAAAGAACACTATTTCAGCAGAAAATGTCAGAAAATATCAATGAAGATTTCCTCATAAATAGAATATAAAAAAAAATTCAACCTTGTTCTAATACCATGTTAGAAATAAATAAATAAATGTTGTATGAAAATGACCGAATAATTAGCCTTGCGATTTCTCTCAATTATATAAATTGTACAAAAATAATTCTATACATAGAAACAAATCCCGAAATAAATGAAGCAAATATGGACAATGAATACGGACAGTAAAACTATATATGGACAATTATGAATATGGACAGCAAAGATGTTTATGGACAACTATGAACAACTAAGCAAAGTTGTCTATGTTCAACTAAATGAATATGGATAGCAAAGCTGTCTATTGATAGCTAAGTTGTTCGTTGACACGTTTTAGGTGTGCTAAACGTCAAAGAACGATAGTGTTAAGAAAGTCGAGTGATCGTTAGAACTATACTCTCTTTTCCATCATCGGTTTTTCCTATTTCACCCCATTTTGTTTTCAGCCACAGGGATAGCTCAGAAATATTTTCTCATGCATACAGTATTTTTAGGTTTCTTTTGAGTTCTGAATGGTTTGAGAACAGGAAATGATTATTATGTTGGACCTTTTCTTTTCCATGTTTTCTTTAATTAGGGAAACATGAGCCCTGTCTCTTCAACTAGTGTTCTTGGATCAAATCATATGTACAACTCTAATAATCGCGGAGATTTAGGTTCCAGTGGACAGATTTCCTTGTTATCAAACTCAAGTTTGAGTCTACCTGAGAGACCTAATCAGCCAGAATGCCGGTACTTTCTGAACAATGGGACTTGCAAATATGGAGCAGACTGCAAGTATCATCACCCAAGAGAAAAGGTTGCACATTCAGCAGGAAATGCACTTGGGCTTCCATCACGGCCTGTAAGATATTTCTCTGTTATATGTTGTATTAACACCATACATGTATGTTTTTTATGTAGTTTGGGGAAAATTCTAACTTGCAGTTTCAGTAAGCTACTTAAATAATAATAATTTAAAAAAAAAAGTGAATGGTTAAGATTAATTTAACTAAATCTAAATGTTGGTATAAGTTACATGTACATTACATAATATGTATGTTAGAATGACCTGTAGTTTGGCCACAGTTTTTACAAATCAACGTGTAAATACAGGTCTTTTTCTGTAAGTTATTATCTTCCAAATGGATGAACTCTTTACTTGGTTACATGCAGGGACAAGTTGTATGTTCATACTTTAGTATGTATGGACTATGCAAATATGGCCCAACTTGTAGATTTGATCATCCCGCTGTTGCACATCCTTATAACTACAATTTGAGCAGCTTGCCTGCCAATTATGATGCATCCCTTCTAAGTTATGCAAGAAGCTTTCCTACAACAGGCCATGGTTATGAGATGTCTCATTCCTTATCATCGAAATCTGTTGACGTGGTTCAGAAAACTACAACCGACAAACATCAGAAATCAGATACAAGGACTTTTGAAAAACAAGCTGGGTCTTTGCCTCATTCGGCTTCTTCCTCAGAAACTTTAGAAGATAAAGATAATTCTGGTTGAATTCCTCCTTATAAATTTTTATTGCACTTGTTCTATTTTTTGTATTTTGACGGATAAAATATTTATTACACGTACCTCCTGCCCCACTTTTCACCTGCGATTACGAGGTTGGGTATCTATTTGATGGGATGAGCATCTTTTGGGGTTATGGAAGGCATTTTTTGTCGAGGTGAATAAAATGTAGGTGAAATGTTCAAGGGAGAATACCCATCAGCTCCAAGTACCCTTTCATCTATAAAAAAAAAAAAAAAAACCCGCATTGCTCTTGGAGATTATTTTTTTAGTGTTTTTATAACGATTTTTATTCATAATTTTTAATTTTGAATATTTTTTAATTGAGTATTTAATAATGATTTTAATATTCATACTTTTAAAGGATTCATTAGTAAAATGTGAGGTGATGTATAAATTTTTTAAAAGTTTTTTTTTAATTTGATTTATGATTTATTATATTTTATTTTATTTTTACCAAACATTTTACTTTTATAAAGAGATGTTAGAAGAAAATGATTAAAAAATAATAACTTAATTTTTTTTAAATAGGATATTGAAAAAATAAGAAAATAGTAAGTATTAAACGGCTTGTAGGTGACTTTGGAGAATTTGTAGGTGATTTATGAATTTATTTTTCATGAAGTAGAAATTATTATCAATCAATACATTAATGATTATTTTATTTTATAAAGAGCCAAAAGTCAAAAGTTAAAATTTAATTATTAATTAAAAATTATAAATCATAAATTAAAATCTGTATATCTTAATTTTTGTAAGCACCGTTTCAAATATTGAAGAAATATTAAAAATGTTACTGATATTAATTGGATCTATTTAAAATTTACAAATTTAAAAACAATTACTTAAAGTATCAGTGTACATTATAGATACATATATGGGCATAAAAAAATAAAGAGCTCAAATATACATTGTATAAGTTAATTTTTAATTAAAATTAATTACTATTTTTTTTTTGCATTTTAAAATATAATAGATCTTCTTATCATTATAAATAAATATATTGTAAAATATGAACATGCACAATATAAATAAATATGACAGAAATATGTACAATTTGCATAAATTATCACATGATATCTTTTTAATTTTGGTAAGGAATAAGGACATACAAAATTTCATTTTTGAAGGAACAGTTTTAGTGCTCCACTTTGTTAACGTTGGTTTTGTCCCATTGTTTAACGTTCGTACAAACTATTAAAAAATGGTGAGACCATTAAATCATTAATGAAAGGAGGATCAACGACAATTCTATCCTAAAAGAGGAGGAGTCAATTTTCTTTAGAGATGGAAGAAAAATAGTATAATTATAAGATTTGTAAGAAGTCTTCTTCTAAGAAGGAAAGCCACTTACGAGTAATTGTGATATTAATGCCATGTCGGTGGAATGCATACTATTTGCAATTGTCAATGTTTGCATTGAATATATTAGATAGAAAAATCATGTATGTGTGATATCATTTGATTGATACATTAGAATGTTACCAAGTTAAAGATAATCATCACATAATCAAATATATATTTTATTATTTAAATTTAAAAATCAATATTAATGATATTATCTTATTATAAAAGTTCATTAATATCATAAATAATTATATATTAATTAATTTAATATTTAAATATTAATTAATCGATATTAATTATTTATGATTATGTCATCGGTCAAAACCTTCAAATAAATCATCACAATCTAACAATGTAAGCATAAACTCATACCAAGTTCTCCCAAATTTCCTCTAATTTTAATCTTTTTTCCTTAGAAATTGATATAAACATCATATTATACCTTTTGACGTGGTTTTGTAATGATTAAAAGTTCTACATGTTCAAAGAATGCAACCAAACAAATATTGACTTTAACATCTAATGTCATTGTAGGAGTTGAATCCACAACCACATGATTGGGGTATGACTTAAAGAGGTTTAGAATAGAGTTATTTATTTCTCTATGCTTATATTTCTTTTTGCTGTAAAGTACTAGGTAAGTCCTGCATGACCATGTCAACACCAGCCCTAAAAAAATATAATAAAAAGGTTAAGAATAAATAAAAAATCTAACCAACTTGGCATTCATGTAATTTTGTAACTCAACTCTATGAGCACCCAACACATCCTTGACATCCAGAAACGCTATATCATTAGAATGAGAATCAACCATTCATTTGCAATAACACTACCTTCGTACTAAGGCAGGATTACCATTATGCCCTACTATGACTTAGGAGATATCATACTCTTCCCTTGAACTTAATAACCACATCAGGTCAAAGAAAATAGTCAAACTTATCCTACACTGGATTGGAAAGGCCATTCCTTCTACCAAACCATGTAGCAACCATCCCCCTTATGACTTAGCCAATGTCTTAATGGACAAAGTATTGGGTGAAAAGTGAAGCGGGATTACACCCTTTCCACCCATAGTCTAAGATCCAAACAAGCTCTACAAGACTATTGTATTAATGGATCACATCCTGTGTGAAAGGAAGAGAGGCTCAACATCCCTTTCACACCCACAACGACCAAGATCTAGGATCAAGATAATGGAAATCATTACCTCAATGACTTGTTTTTTGTGTGAGAAAGGAAATAGGGTTTAATGCCAATTCCATACCCACAATGATAGTAACACAAGATCAAGGAAGTATCAAAAGAACGTATGACTATTATCTCAATGGATCACATCTTGTGAGAAATGAGGTAGGGTTGAATGCCTATTCTACGCCCATAGTGACCAAGATCTAGGATCACGATTGGATATCACTACTTCAATGGATTACTTCCTATGTAGAAAAGAAAACAGGGCCTAATTCCCATTCCATACTCGCAACGATAGTAATCCAGGATCAAGGTAATGACATATTTACCATTAAACCATTCTCAATGGATCACATCCTATAGGAAAAAAAGGCTCAACACCTATTTCATACCCATAACTATTATGATCTAGGATCAAGATAATGGCACTAACATGTTGTCTTAATAGACTTAGTCGTGTGTAAAATATGAGCCAAGACATAACCACTTAAACACCCACAGTCCAAGATCTAGTCAAATTGAGACTAGCAAAGGTATGCCATTGAACGAAGTGAGGCAGAACCTTCTTTAGACCCATGAAACTTCTTCCCAAAGTTCAACAACCTTTGAAAAACTTCCAAGGAAAATGTGGAGGCTATACCTTCGTAATAATTTGACTAGCTAGGGGTTGGAAGAGTGGCAATCCAGACCACCCATTTTCAAAAATTTCCTAAGGCACCTGGGAGAATCATAAAAAACTCTTAAGAACTTAACGAGTCCAGAGGAAAGTGGGAGTCCATAAAAGATGGAATCCATATCACCCACTTTCAAACAATTTCCTATGGCACTTGGAAGAACCAAAGAAACCTCCTAGGAACTTAGGAAGTCCAGAAAAGATGGAGTCTAGACATGATGGAGACTAGGCCACCTAATTTCAAATAAATTCCTAAGGAATTTGGGAGAATAAAAAAAACCTCCCAAGGACTTAGGAAGTTCAAGAAAAAGTGAGATTCCAGAAAAGATGAGTCAAGACTACCCATTTTCAAATAATTTTCTATGGCACTTGGGAGAACCAAAAAAGCCTCCCAAAAACTTAAGAAGTTCAAGAAAAGTGGGAGTCCATAGAAGATAGAACATTGATCACTTAATTTCAGAAATTTTTCTAAGACACTTGGGAGGATAAAAAAAACTTCCGAGGAACTTGGAGAGTCGAAGAAAAAGTGAGAGTCTAGAGAAAAAGATGAGTTTAGAAAAAGTAGATTTAGATAAAGTGGATTTAGAGAAAAAAGATGGATTTAGAAACAGTTGAGTTAGGAAATTTTGGGAGTTGGTAGGAAAATGTTGAGATTTTAAAGTTTGGGTAAGTCATGCTTGGAAACAAATCAACATTGATGGGACAAGACTATTGCTTGTTGGATCCTACCTTGGGATCTGTAAAACTCAGAATTCATTCTTTTAATTTCCATTCAAAGACACTACATATTTATATACAAAATTAGGGACACTCTTAGGTGACATACACCTAATACACAACTAAAATACCTAATATACAACTAATATATTCAACTAGTTATAAACACCTAATACACAACTAACATCTCTAACGCTCCCCCTCAAATTAGATCATAGATATTAATCATGCCCAACTTGTTACAAAGATAATCAACCCGAACCCTACTTAAAGTTTTCGTCAAGATATCTTCTAGTTGTTCTTCAGTCTTTATATATCCTGTAGAAATCAAACCTTGCTAAATTTTCTCACGAACAAAATGACAATCAATTTCAATGTGTTTAGTTCGCTCATGAAACACAGGATTAGAAGCAATATAAAGAGAAACTTGATTATCACACTACAATTTCACTGATACTGAAGTTTTAAGACATACTTCATCCAAGAGTTGATATATCCATATTATCTCAAACGCAGATTGTGCCATAGCCCTATATTCTGACTCTGCACTCGATCGTGACACAACATTCTACTTCTATCTACTTTGGAACCTACCCAATCTGCATCTGAAAAACATTCAATATGAGTGTGTCTATGATTTACATACAAGATGCCACGTGCAGGTGTTTCTTTCAAGTAACACAAAATTTTCTCTAATGCTACCCAATGATGAATTGTTGGGGATGACATAAATTGGATAACAACACTAACTGAATATGCAATATCTGGATGAGTCACAGTAAGGTAATTCAACTTTCCAACCACCCTTCGATATCTCTCAGAATTTTTAAAGAGTTCCCCATTTCTTGTAAGGTGGATGTTCAGAGTCATTGGAGCACTACAAGGTTTTGCTCCTAATTTTCCTGTCTCAATTAATAAGTCCATGACATATTTTCTCTAAGATAGAAAGATACCTTTTTTACTCTTTGTGACTTCAACACCCAAGAAATACTTTAGCATCCCCAAATCCTTCGTATGAAACTGAGTATATAGGAAAGACTTAAGAGATGAAATTCCCATAGTATCACTTCCAGTAATAACAATGTAATCTACATACACAACTAAAAGAATGATACCAAATTTTGATTATTTGTAGAACACATAATGGTTAGACTTGCTTTTCATCATACCAAATGTTTCTATAACTTGACTAAATTTTCCAAACCAAACACTAGGACTCTGTTTCAAACCATACAAAGATTTGTGGAGATGAAAAACTTGCCTAAACTCCCTCTGAGCAACAAAACCAGGAGGTTGCTCCATAAACACCTCATCTTGAAGATCACCATGAAGAAAAGCAATCTTGATATCTAGTTGATGCAAAGGCCAATGATGAGTAGCTGCCATAGAAATAAACAACGGAACAAAGGTCAATTTAGCAACAGGAGAGAAAGTGTCAGAATAGTCCACTCCATAGGTTTGAGCATATCCCTTAGCAACAAGACGAGCCTTTAATCGAGCAACTGACCCATCCGGATTAACCTTAACTGTGAACACCCATTTGCATCCGATAACCCGTTTCCCTGAA
The DNA here is from genome assembly GCA_037013495.1 of Hippophae tibetana. Classification (NCBI taxonomy): domain Eukaryota; kingdom Viridiplantae; phylum Streptophyta; class Magnoliopsida; order Rosales; family Elaeagnaceae; genus Hippophae; species Hippophae tibetana. The sequence continues at coordinate 71,223,301 of CM072803.1, read as the reverse complement.
GGTAAATCAACCAAGTCCTAAGTACCATTGTCATCCAATGCATTCATTTCCTCGATCATTGCATGATGCCAACTAGGATGATATATGGCTTCGTGAACAATTTTAGGGATAAAAATAGAATCAAGAGAGGCAATAAAAGAGCAAGAGCAAGACGACAAGCAATTATACGAACCAAAAGAAGAAATAGGATAAGTACATTGACGTTTGATGAGTGCTCAAAAAGCACTAAAATAACCATTATTTTATGCACATTAATTGATTAAAAATATATATATATATATTTATATGTTTTATCATATATTTATATAAATTTGTCTTTTTCGGAATCACGGGTATTTTTATTGTTTTTCAGGTATTTTGGCTTAAAAACGTAACTTAAATACTCAAATAGGAATACTTGAAGCAATACATCACAAATATATTAATAAATAAATGGGGAAAGGTCAACAAACATGGAAAAATTAGACAAAATGGGTCAAAAATGTCAAAAAGGAGAAAATCGCGCCCAACTGCCCAGCCGCAAACCCAGCGCACACACCCGCGCGCGCCAGCCTTCCAATCCGCGCACGCCCAGCGCGCGGCTACTGTTCATGCGCGCGCGCCCTGCGCGCCCAGCAGCCCCTTCCGCGCGCGCCGACGCCTTTTCGCCCCATTTTTCACGTGCAACCGCCCCCATGACGTCATGCTGACGTCATCAATGACCTCAGCATTTCCATTACGCGTTTTTACATTTTTTAAACATTTTTTTACTCATTTTTTTCTCTCCATCCTCACCTATAAATCCTCTCTTCCCTTCACTTCAAAACATACCTTCAACACCTTCAAAACACACTTCTCTCTTCTTTCTTTCTCTCTTTTCTTAGATTTTTAGTTTTTAGTTAATTTCTCTTAGTTTTAGAGTTCTTCCCAATAAGGGAAGAACTAGTTATGTTTATGTAATTTATTAGCTTTTTGATTCAATAAATGGGAGTGCAAATTCCGCTTGGAGTTTTTCCAGCAACGGGAATAGCGTCGAAGTTCTGTAAGGATTTAATTTCTTTACAGTTATTTTTATGCTTTATTCTTACATGTTATATTTAATTTGTCTGTGGTTAAATTTAACTGTGTTGGCTATTTAGTAAACATGATGTAATAATAACGTTGTTATGCTTGCGAAATATTAAATAGGTGAAAATCTCTAAAATGAATTGATTTTTTTTTTATTTAAGATTTTATATTAAGAATGTTAGAGAGAAATATATTATTTTTCATTACAAACTTAAACCTGAAAATTAGATTTTAAGGTTTAGTTATCCGGTCTGATTTAGAGTAGTGCTCTTTTATTTGATGGTACAATCGCCCGGTAGTTAGAGTGAAGCTCTATTTCAAAAGTTTTTATAAGAATTATTATCTGAAAATGTATTGACAACATGTTTTCGGTAGTGGTTTTAAAACTTGAAAGTTAGTACTCGGATAACTAAATTCTTAGGTTTAATTTGGACACCTTGAATAAATTTTAAACTGTCTAACCCCACCAAATGTGACATTTAAATGGTTCATTTTCAATCTCTTAGAAAAAAGAATTAATTTAATTAAGCATATTAGTTATCAACCCTACCCATAGGTGTTAATTGATTTGTTTAGTTAACAAAGAATATATAACCCCACCAAAGGTGTTATTCATACAAAAAAAGGAGAATCAATAAATATCAATTCATATCTTTAATAACCTAAATAATATGAGCAAGCATAATTAACTTAGTTATTATATCCATAAATACTCTGTCATTATAAATGATAAAATTTGCATAAATGTTTATTGAATCTAGGTTTATTTTTATGTCATTAGATTAAAAACACTAAACCCCAAAATATCGTGATAGGATGTTTAGGATTTAATTTCGTTTTTAAAAGTTTGAATAATAAATTAAAAACCACACACATTCCTTCCTTAGATCGACCTTGGGAGTATACTTATCATTTTCTACGAAATGATTCGTGCACTTGCGAGAGTTTTATAAATATTAAAATCAAAGTATTGGCAAGAATCGACGATGTCGGTTTTCGCTCATCAACGTTTAGCTTTGCGTAATGTAATAAGAAGATCATCATTCAAGACTGGATCTGATGATGAAGGAGCAGGTGCATGACATGAATCAGAAGGTCTATGTCTTGAGTAAACTTGAGTTATAGGAGGCCTAACAGGAACTGGATCAAAGATAGGTTCAAATGATGTGATAGAATAGACTAACAAATCATCATCCTCCCCCTGACGTGCAAGAGGAGGAAAAGATAAAAAATAGGGTGTGTCTTTCATGAAGGTAACATCAATTGAGACAAGATATTTGTTAAGACTAGGACAATAACATCTATAACCTTTCTGTAGACGAGAATAACCAAGGAAGATACCCTTTAAAGACTTGGGATCTAATTTAGTAACATGCGGACGAACATCCTCAACAAAAAAGTGCTACCAAGTATCCTAGGGTCAACCGGAAATAGTGACTTATTAGGAAACAAAATTTTGTAAGGAATCTCACCATGAAGAACATATGAGGGCATGCAATTAATAAGAAAACATGATGTTCAAACTATATCGGCCCAAAAAGGTTTAGAAACATTCATTTGAAATAATAAGGCACATGCAGTTTTGAGAAGATGTTTATTCTTACGTTTGGCCACTCCATTTTGAGATGGAGTATCAACACACGAAGTTTCATGAAGCATGCCATTTTGAACCATATAGGATTGAAACAAAGCTGATGTATATTCTTTGGTATTATCACTTCACAAAGTAAGAATTGAAACATTAAATTGAGTTTTAATCTCAACACAAAATGCGCAAAAAATAAAAAAACAATTCAGAACGAAATTTCATTAAATATAACCAAGTTACACGAGAATAATCATCCACAAAAGTAACAAAATACTTAATTTCAAGTTTAGACAAAATAGGACAAGGACCCCAAACATCCGAATGAACTAATTCAAAAGGAACACTAACACATTTATTAACTCTTGGATTTGAACTAAGACGATGATGTTTTGCAAATTGACAGGACTCACAATCTAATGAAGACACCTTACTAAACTTAGCCAAAGTATATGAAGTAAAGGAAGAGATGGATGACTTAGTCTACCATGTGCCTCGAAGGGAGAGGTTACACCAAAGCAAGCAACAAATTTTGGTATTGGTGTGTCAAGAATATAGAGGCCTCTAGACTCATGTCCTTTACCAATAGTCTTCTTCGTTATAAGATCCTGAAATAAGCAACGATCAGGAAAAAATGAGATGCAACAGTTAAGATTGCGAGTAATCTGACTTACAAAGATCAAATTAAAGGATAAGCTAGGTAAATGTACGTAAGACAAACGACAAAGGAAGCAAAGGAGTAAGAGTAATTGTGCTAGACCCAAGAACACGAGATGGTGACCCATCAGCTAAGGTAATAGTAGAGGTGGAAGTGTGTGACTGGAGAGTAGAAAAGAGACTAGAATTACTTGTCATATGATCTATGACACCAGAATCAATAACCCATTTAAGTGGATGCAATATGAGTCGAGTGACCTTTCTGATGCTTGTACTAAAGCTTTCTACAGTCATGTTTCGTATGTCCTTGTTTGTGACAGTAGTGACACAAAATACCTCCTAGGTCCTATGGTCGAGTTTCAAACTCTTGTGATCCGCCACCTTTGTTTCTATTCATATAAGTTAACCGTCCATTCTCATAATTATTATTTTGGTTGACCAAAGCACCATTTAATTGAACAAATGGAGGTGGAGTGCCTTCTGTACGAAGTACTCGACTAAACACCTCTTGTAAAGAGGAGATATCAGAACTAGAAAGAACCTGGGACTTAGTAGTCTCAAAAGTAGAGGGAAGCCTGACAAGAAAACTCATCACCACTATTTGTTCCCGTTGGCTTTGCTAAACCTTCACATCAGGGCTAAAAGGCATCAAACCATTGAGCTCTTCATAAGTCCTTTTAAATTCCATAAAATGCTTTGAATCATCTTACATGTGAGAAATATTTCCTTTACCAAAATATAAGAAATCTAAATAATCCATTAATTCCTTAACGAATTCACAATGATTAATCAAGTTAATTACATTGCCCTCAATAGAATTCCGAATCTGCAAAAATAAGCAGGCATCTTCTCTAAGCTATGTTTGTTTTGAATCATCTTTAGGAGGATCATTAGTCCAATGAGTATCTTTGTTGATACTTCTCAAATAAATTCGAATGGTCTTGCTCCAAGCCAAATAATTCGAGCTAGTGAGCCTATGGTCCGTGATTTTAGACATCACATGCACCATATCCGTCACAACATTAGATTTCTTTTCAGCCATAACTCCTATAAATGACAAGGCAACGAAAAAATGAACAAACAAAATCCAAAAACAGTAGCGACCAAACACGCAGCAAAAAAGAACACAAAATTGGAAGAACCCAAACCTCAAAAATCACAAGCGATGAGTGCCAAACCACCACAGATGACGTAGGAGAATGTCAGAGAGCAACACGAGGTCGACCAGAGAAGACTGTTGTAGGGACACACTATCATGCACCAGCGTGTGGAAAGATGGCAGAAATTCATGGTGGCGTGTGTGGCTCACTCATGGGTCGTCTGGTGACCGGACTTCGGGCCGGTCGATAGTTAGGCTTCCTTTCTGTGCCGACGGTGAGAAAATATTTTCACTCCAAAAGGTGTTCCGAGTTGGAACTCAAAAATGCACTAAATTCTAATTTGTGTTTACCCAAAATCAGACCTTAATTTGAACGGGAAAAAAAATTCCTAATTTTGTAACCCAAATGCTCTGATACCATGTAAAACTCAGAATTCACTCTTTTAATTTCCATTCAAATACACTACATATTTATATACAAAGTTAGGGACACTCTTAGGTGACATACACCTAATACACAACTAATATATTCAACTAGTGATAGACACCTAATACACAACTAACATCTCTAACAGGATCCATGAATAGTTGGAAACTACTCACCATGGTTACAGCTGACCAGACCTAATCAACCTCATAATCGTTAGAATTTGATTATCGAGTGTCAGATTTTCGGTGGGTTATCCAATCGGTTAATTGTCCTATAATTTCTATTTGTAAGTTTGGACCTCTTGTGCCCACCACACTCATTCTCGTGCCAACAAGACAACACTATCTAACCGTTGAATTACTTGGTCGCTTAGCCGTCTAGACACCGATGGTCGCACAGTGGTCCATGATCCACCCTGCATTGCCCATGCTTGATCCTATCTTTGATGTGCTTTGTCTTGCCAAATGTTGTTTGGGATTCTCCGGGATTTGTGTTGGGTGTTGATGCCAACCTCATTCTGGACATGTGGGATTGACTCATTTCAATTTCACTTGCAACTTCAAAAAACTTAATGAAAAAATGATTAAGTGTTACCCTAATGCAAGTGTTGCATGCCCCTACACCGCCAATTTCAAGTGTGATATCCCAAGGTCACAAAAATAAACAATTATGATCTCCCAAGGTTACAAAAAAATTAATCAATTGCGGCCGTAAGGTCACTAAAATGCTAAGTATGTACAAGTTCTGCATTTAACAAGCAAGCTAATAATTGCAAAGTAAAGTATGGAGTACAAGCAAAAATATCAAAAGTGAAGTGACCTCATCGTTCAAAATTTCAAATGCTTATGGAGCAACAAAGTAAAGCCAAATACCAACACTTTAGTGTATACAAAAAAAATACAAAGTAAAATATGTATCCTAACTCTTAAGTTCTGTGGTGGTTACCCTTATTGCATCATTTGGCAGAATAACAATAATGGGTACTACATCTATTGTTCTTTATGTTTTAGTGACTGACTAGGGTTGTGCCTCATTCCCAACATCAATAGAAACCTACATTGTTACTTAAGATGAGGTCTCATCCCTCTTAATGTTTGAGTTGTCATCATACTAATAATACTCAACTGTAACACTGATGTAGTCTAGTAAGTTAAATGGAGGAAGATCTAAGTCATGAGACCAAGCCACTACATTTTCAACCTTAAAGTCTTCTAAATCAAGATAGTCATTTACTACTTCAACACCGGCTCTCCTCAAAATTGACCATAAGCTTTCCTAAGAGCTTCCTCTAAAGCTACAAGAGCCTCTTCTACAACTTCTTAGGCTTGCCTTGCTCCCCTCAAAGTATTGGCATCACACTAGCTATCCTTTTGAGCCCACTTAATTGAAGTTAAGGCTCAATCTCTCTCAAGAATGGCACCATGAGCAAAAAATCTTGGGCCTTAGAATTGAATTCTTGAACAACCTCATAGCTCTAAGTCTAGTTTCCTCAGTAACCATTACTCTTGAGGACTCATAAAAAGTGTTTGGAGATGGAGCGTGAAAGGGAATTTTTTGTGGAGCCTCATCCTCTATGGAAAAGTCCTTAAATTAGCACCTCAACTTTTACAGTCACCTTGACTTGGAAACAGTAGCTTAGCTTGCTTTTTTCTTCCTAAGTATGCACCCACCTCCCATCTGACCTTTGTTCCCTAGAAGCTGACCTATCTGACCTTTGATCCCTAAAAATTGACTTATGAATTAAAAGGCATTGATAGTTGGGCCTTTATTTGAAGAAATGTGATATGAATTTATCTTTGTAAAACAAAATGAAAAGCAAGTAAGTAATATATAGTCATCATTTAAGTTAAAAAAAATGAGACTTAAAGCACTTACTTGGAACCAACGCTACGTCCACGCATAGCGTCGGTTCGACACGTCAACCGATGCTACATCCTACGTGGATAGCGTCGGTTCTATACCGAATCAACTTTAAACCAATTTAAAGCCAGTTTTTGAAAAAAACCAACTTTACGTATCGACTTAAATACCCATTTTTGTAGTAGTGATAGCTCTCAATATGCAATTCTCTCAACAATTAGCAACCTTTCATAGTTTTTTTCTCTATGAGGTAGAGAAAATAATTGATAAAAGAAATTTTGCCCTTTATTGTCAAATTTAACTCTTTTTCAACGTACTGCACAAAAAGAGGAAAAGTTAGCAAAATAAAACAAAATAGTAAAGTGAACTCATAAGTGTAAGTTGTATTGATATGGACAACTTACCACTAGGAACAAATACTCTAGAAGTAGCACCAAGTTCAGGACATGTAACATCATAAGTATCAGGCACAATGAACCACGTAAGATATAGCCCTTATTGGACTCGGAAAATTCATTAATAAACCTATAGTTTTCATAAGGCCTTAGGCTGAACAATTCTCCATTCATAAAATAGAGATAGTACAAAGAATGGAACTCAACCATGGTAAACTCCCTACCATTTTCCTTCCATATGATGTAACATAATAGAAGAATTCTCCAAAAATTAAGAAAGAACTGTCTTGGAAGAGCCTTAACTCGACAAAGGAACTCCAGTACCAGTGGAGAAAATGGGAGCCTAAGACTAGCAAAAAGTTGATCAATAAAAATGGTGATCCCTCTCGGTGGGGGATTACACCTTACCTAGGAAGAATGGTTCCAATGTTATCAGGAATTTCAAACATCTCCCTCAACTTATCCATCACGAGTTTACTAGTGATTGTAACTATTGAATCAACTTCATATTCAACTTTACACTTGTGTTCATAATTCATTGAATCCTTAGAAATATCTTCATTAGAAAAAGAGTCAAAAATGTCAACAAGATCGATAGGGTTACGCCAAAAATGGGAGTCATAATGGAGTTTAGAGTAGAAATCGTCATCAAAAGCACCACTGAAGCCCCACTGTTGTTGGAAAAGGAAGGATTGATCGACTCCACACCATTTGTTCGGCCGATCTTACCTCTCGATTGTCGATCATGGTGGGGGCATGGTTCATTGATCTCATCCCTTCCTGATCATTAGTATGGCTAGTCCTTCTGATCGGTCTACTACCCCAACACACACTAGTTTCATTATTCTGTCTCGTCTCAACCTGCCTACAAATCCCTCTTGTCCCTCTTTGCACTATGCGAGTCATTTTTGCCTGGTTGTCTTCTCCCGAATTTGGATTTATTTGTATCTTGGTTCTTCTTCTTGGATCACTTTTTATGGTGGTGTTTATGGGTCTTGTTACCAAACATTGTATTCTAAGAAGTAGATTTATCAAAACTAAAGTAGCAAGACATAAACTCCTACCTCTTAAAAAAACAAACTCTTCAAAAAATTTCTCATCTATCATTTTAGATCTACAGAAAGAGAAGGAAAAAAGTTCCAAAAATTCCTATGTTCTTCAAATTCTTAGGGTTTATGCAAATTTAATGAAAACTAAAGAAAAAAATTAGAAAATAAAGGTATCTATCCATTTATTAAAAGTTGGTGAAGTTGAAGTGAAGTTGATGGTGATAAGATCTTTATATATAATGCTAGGCTTAATTTTAACCTCCTATTAACCCACAATTCAAAGGCTTAAATGTTATATTTTTTTGACGCATTTTTTTAATAATTTATAGATTTATATTTAACTGTATATTATAGAAATCAACTTCAATAATAATTATATAGTATTGTTCTTTCAAATAATAATAATAATAATAATAATAAAGCACTTTCAAACGTATCCTCCACAACTTGGGATGGATTTTTTTGTATTTATTAAAAACATATTAAATTATATTGGTTTTAGCGTTTGGTTAAAATTGAATAAACTCTAACTCTGTACACCTTACTCCTATCTCCTATTATCCAGAGAGAGAGAGAGAGAGAGAGAGAGAGACAGCGAAGAGTTCAGAGATAAGAGAAAAAGAGACAGAAAAGAGATGGAGAGCCAAGGGCAACAAGATTAAAGTCATAGAAAAAGGAGGTTGGAGTATATGACCTAATAATTTGAAAACCCCCTGATAATCTTGGATTCTCAACCCTCTTTTCCTCTCCAATTTCTCTCAGGTCTCATCATCCATCTCCATGCGTCAACGAGGCAAACCCACCATAGATCTACCATCTTCAACCCCTCGAACTAGAATCAGCAACGTAAAACCTGATTCCAAATCTCTGGTTCAAGAAACCCGATTCAGAGGCGTCCGTAAACGTCCTTGGGGCCGATTCGCTGCCGAAATCAGAGACCCTTGGAAGAAAACCCGTGTTTGGCTCGGAACCTTCGACTCAGCTGAGGACGCCGCTCGAGCCTACGACGCTGCCGCTCGTAGCCTCCGTGGTCCCAAAGCAAAAACTAACTTCCATTTACCCGATTACCCGACCCATGATTCTCTTCACACACACGAGTTTCAAGACGAAAGGGTCTCTTCTAAGATTGGTGTTATTCAGGCGTGTCGCCCCACCTCCAGTAGTCATAGTAGCACCGTCGAGTCCTTTAGTGTGCCTCGGCCCAGTCCCATGGTATCCATCACGACCCAACCAAAGAGCCGCCGCAGCAACGACAACCGTCGGCCCATCTGCAACCAGCCTTTCCATTTGCCTGTTGATTGCCACAGCGATTGTGATTCTTCGTCGTCGGTTGTTGATGATAGTGATGATTGTGTACTTACGTCGTCGGTCTGTAGAATCTTCCCGTTCGATCTCAACCTGCCGCCTTCGATAGACGGTGACGATTTAGCCGGTGATGTTGATGACAGTTTTCTAGCCACTGATTTGTGCCTTTAATATTTATGCTTAGTTTTTTTTTTTTTGGGGATAATGATCCCTGACCATATCTTTTACCTTTCCATTTTCGACCATTTTTCTATCTTATTTTCTCAGGAAAATGATAAGATTTCGTACTTTTTTTTTGGGTATTCTCTGTTTTTTAAATCACTCAACTCTCTTAGATTGTTATGATGTAGAATACCATCTGGGTTTATTCTACTGTTGATGGGTTTATGAGTATTTGTCTGTAACGTTGAAACTAATAGATCTTGTTATCTGAAAGTGGATCTGATATGGGATTTTGCCCTCGTATTCCGTTTTCCTTTGTACAAAAAACAATATCTTATTAGAGAAATTAAATTACAGTTGTAGCTTCTTTTAGCATTTTTGTCTTGTATCTGAGTTTTCTTTCTATTCCTTTTCTGCAGAAGTTTGAATGCATGCATCACCTGCTTTTATCCTTGATGAAGGTGGATTTTATCGCATTTATAGTTTGAATTTTTGGGTTTTTGATATGATTAGTTGGCAAAATTATGTTTTTGCTAGTTGTTGGCAGAATTATTATATTCTTTTGGCAGCCGCAGTTCTTGTATTTGGGATAAGAACAGGGTGGTTCAGCTTTGGGAAGAGTTGGCATAATTGACAAAACTAGACGTGCTTTTTGCAAGAATGAGAAAAGAAAAGAGGAAGATAATATCTGATTATGAGTTGTTATTCGTCACTTTCATAATATACTTTTCATCCATCCTAATATAATTTTATACTTTTCATCAATAAGATTACATTATTCTTTTATTTCGTATTAGATTTATTTATCACTTCACATAATGAATGAATACTATCTCTATTCATCTAGTAAATCTTTTTAGGGTTTTAGATAAGAACCATTAATTGCGCATGATGTGAAGCTGATTCTCGAACCCAACTTGTTTTGCGAGCATCAATTATCCATAATTGCCCAAAGCTTTTGGGGGACAATTTATGATTTAATTGGCCCGGAACATATATAGCTGCTTCTTCCAAGTTGCCAAGAAAACTAGAGCAGTTTAGGGACAGGTACGAAAATAAATATATGCATGAAAATGCTGAGGCTAACAACAAATTGTATTATCTGTCTAATTATTTCCTTCCCTAGATTATCTTAGTTAACGAGTTGCTAAAATGTTAGCTATTAATGAAACTTTTCTTATTTGAACAAAAGATAAATAAGCTATTTTTTCAAAGTATAAAAAATATATTCAATTATTGTACAAAATGTATATTCAATTATTGCCCTGCGTAACATAGTAATGATTATGCTATAAAAAGAATCACACAGATCTGCAGCAGGCTTTGCTTTGAAATAAAAATGATTTGTTTTACTTTAAATGCCTGATTATTATCTATATAATAATTCGGTAAGGAATAATCAGTGTCAAGTAAAATTGCTATTTTCCTTGGATTCTGTTTTTTTTCTTGGTTTGTGGTATCCTTCCATTTACAATTTGGTTGTTCCTCTGATGTTTGAATTTTTATGTTTGGAGTCTGGAGAGACGTGGCTTTTGTGTTCAAATAATGCTCAACTCTGAACAGTCGTGTCTTCCATTTCTTTTTCCATTTTTTCTTCTTCATTTGCTCAAGAGATTTTTATTTTTTTGGAAAATTGGTTTTTTTGGTGTTATAAAAGTTACTTTCTGTATATATTTTTTTGTTCAAAAGAAAAATGTAAAAAAACAACATTTATAAATTAATTCACAACGAAATCCTCCAGAGGAACCAGCACCAACATTTAGACAACCAAAAAAAACACCAAACAACAGAACTCTACATGATTTATGTATACTGTTATCGTGTAATAATTAGATAACTGTTACTTATATATCGTATTGTATCATATTCTACAAAATATTTCCTTGATGCCCAAAAAAAAAAAAAAAAAACTCTGCAACGAGTACTATACAAACAAACAAAGACTTAACCATGAAAAACAACAGTAAAAGAAACTAACGTGGAAAACATCAATAAGAGGCCTTAGTTTTGGAGGGGTTGAGTCCTATGCTTCCTTGGATCTTTCTTGAACATGAGAGTATCCTTAGCAGGATCGGGATGATCACGATTTGATGAGAGACCAACCAAAGAAAAACATCGTATCAGAGGGCCTTGGAGAGATTTGGGAGTGGTAGCCGAGATAGGGAAAATAAATATTTTGTTATTGATAAATTTACTCCTTAGTTACAACCATATATTACTTTTAATGTTTAAATAATAATTAAATTTATATTTACTTTAAAAATAATTGAGTGACATATTTTAAAAAACTAAAGATAAAAGTTGGAGATGGAGTCTTGTCATTTTACAAACCAATTTTATTTTGAAAATTTTAGAAAAACTAAAACCTTAATCGAAAAATACGAAACCCTAGCAAAAATCGTATATCTTAGTGTGTGAGGTTTTTTTAGAGTCCATAAGCATATATAATGGCTGTCAAATGTGAAAAGGCTAATTGAATAGTAGAAATTTCAGGCATTATCTTTAATCAATATGAAATTTATCATTTTATCACTAACATAAAATTAATATGTTTTGTATTTTTAATTTATTTTTATACTATCACTTGTCCTTATTACATGTCTAAATTTTGTACTAAGAGAAGTCCACGTGTTTTGGATTAATGAACTAACTAAAATTTTAATATGGTATAATTTTTTTGCAAAATTCATATGCATCGATTCCAAAAAATTAATTTAATGAATTGATTTTTTTTTACAAATTCTAACACAATATTATTTTAAAGAATATAAAATTTATCATTTTTTCAATATTTTTTAAAGATATATCCCAATATTTATTCCCATAGAGGCTAAACTACTTGAGACATGGTTTATTTGATTAAAATTTGCTCTACTTGTGTACATATATATAAATCAATTTGATTTTAACTACAATTTTGATTTTAAATTTTGTATTATTTTTTAACCAAAATAATTAAGGGTTTTTGTCCAAAATGGCCAAATCTCATATAATACTTTAAAAAAAGGAGTATTGGTGTTATAGTTTAAAAAGAGGCAAAATTTAACTTGTAATTTGAAAATTAATTTTTGTGTAGGTTTTTTAATTTTTAATATTTTTAAATTTATTTACCAACTTGAATAATATAGTTTCATATCTATATAAATTGATAAAATAATTTAAAAATTAAATAATATAAATTAATAAATACATAAAAAATAGATAATAATAATATTAAATATATAGTATGTATAACAATAAATATTTATATATTTATGTGATTTTGTTTATAAAAAACATATCATATGTAATAGTTTAGAAAATGGTTGAATTGTGTTTTAGGTTGGGCAAAATTTAACCTTAAACTTGAAAAGTTATTTTTTTAAAATATTTTTTAAAAAAATAAAAAAAATCTCATTTTACAAAACATAATTATTATAAACATAAAAAATATTAATATCTTATAAATTTATAATTAATTTTAAATACATAATTTTTTTTATCATATTATATATTAAAAAATTTATTTTAAAAAATAAAAAATAATTTATTTTATAATAAAATAAATATAAATTTATACGTATATTTAAAATGATATGCTAAGTATTTTGATAATTCATAAATAATATAATAAATTATTATTATTAATAAATATAAATATAATTATATTTAATAAATAATTATAATATTAAAAATAATATTTATAAAAATGATTAAATTATTAAAAAAATTGTAAAGTCTCTCAATCCAACTTTCTACAAGATACAATACAAACATTATTCATTATATCATAAATTTTGCGTTAAAATATTATCTAATATAATATAATTATAATTATTTTTATCATTAATATACTAAAATATATAAATTATATATAATTAATTATATTTTAATACTTAAATAAAATTATTATTTATAAATATTTATTTTTTAGTAATAATTAAAATTATAATAATATTAGATATATGTGTTATAATGTAATCTATTTTTAAATTTTTACAAATATCCTATGATATTAATTGAATATCACAATATATTATGATTTTTATTTTTTTATAACTTCAAAAATTATTATAAAATTATTTGATTAAAATGTTAATAATTTTTCATAAAAATTATTGTAATTATTTAGTAAAGTTTTTAATAATTTAAAATTTTGTAATTATTTTATAATTTACTATTATTATTTTAAGTTAATTTATAATAAAATTTTGATAAGTTATTTCTTATAAAAAATCATGTATTTATTATATAAATATAAATTATTTTTATTAACTCAAAATTTTATTTATTATTTATTATTTATTAAATATTTATAATTTTTTATTTATAATAAAAATAAATTATTTACATTTTTATAAAGATTGGTTGATCACTATTATACGTCCTAAAATTTAAAAAAACTAATCTAGTTGGTCTATTAAAAGCTTTTATTTTATGAAATCAATAAAAATTGAATTAGCCTACTTATATTATAAATAGATTTTAATTTTATTATATTTATACATATTAATTAATATATTTATTATTATTTTTTATAAATTTTGAAATTAAATCTTTTGACAGTAGGAGAAACATATTTTAGCAAAATTGTTTTACTAGCTATGCATGATGTTTATTTTTATTTATTTCTAAATTTAAATCACTTTAACAATTTTATTGTCATGCTTCACTTATTATTGATTTAGAGTATGATGCATATTTGAAAACCTTTCTTAAATAATTTTAATTTTTAACAAAATTAAACATTTCTAAATACCAATATATGAAGAAGTTAGATAGTAAGAGTGTCCAAAATGCATTGGAACCAACCCAATCCAATAGAACCAAACAAACACAACTTAATAATTTTGATTTTAGGATTTTATTGATTTGTGTTGATTTTTCATTTTACACAACTGATTAATATTAGGTTGGTTTGATTCTTACTTTTTTAAATCGATTAAAAATTGAACCACCCAAATTTATTTATTTTATTATTATTTTTATATTCTTATTTAAAGTTTATAAAATTCATAAATTAATTTTTATCTTTTTAGGTTTTAGTTTTCTTTCTCTATCTCTTTACTCTTTTCTTCCTTAGGTTTTCAATTTTATCGCCTAGAGCGCTTTTTCATTCCAACAATGACAACCTTCTTAATTCTCACCCATAACTATAAGACCTAATGATAGTCTCTTCAATTCTCCCTATTTTGTGAAAGGTGTTCTATGTTCTATGTAGAGATGTGAGCTTGAAACATGGTTGGAATTTTGTTTTTGTGTGTTTTTTTATAGATAATTTAAATATTTTATTCAGATTCTCCATTTTATAATAGAATGTATGTATTAGAGATTAAAATTTCTATGTCTTACTTTATTGTTCATTATTATGTTTCTAATTCTATTTAAGAGAACAATTTTTTTCATTTTAAATAATGTTTTAGAAGTAGATTTTGTCTTCTAGCTTGTTAGTGTGAGATAAACAAGTTTTCCCTATTTTTACAATTAGAGTTTTGGATATTTAAGTGAAATTTATGTAAGAACTTCTAGACTAGGTATTCTATTCTTTTCCTTCTTATCTATGTGAGTCACTAGTTCTACATTATTTAATTATTTATCCATTATAATTTATAATTACATTACATTCTATAACCTTTCTCTTTGTAAATCCAACATATGCATTTTTTTCCTTGATAAGTAATAATTTTTCTTTTCTAGTAGATTATTTCCCTTTCTTTTAAAACATATTTTTCTATAAGATTATTTTTTGTACATTTTCTTATATTTTTTGAAAGTTTTGTTTTTTAAATTTATATCTTTTAATTTTTTTTTTATATTTTTTGATATTTTTTATACTTTTGTTTGTAAGATTTTATGTTACATCCATATTTTTCCGATATCCTAAAATCTCTTGTATATTAACAAATTTTATTATTTTCTCTTATTTTTTTATATTCTTTTTTTTTTACATTTATTGATTATCTAGTTCTTAAGGGTTCTATTCGTACTCTTAAGGTATCAAGTATATTTTTTATTCCTTTTATTATGTTACAGTTTTATGTAATATTTTTCAGGTAATACTTGAAAAAAATCTTTCCTCGTAAGAGGATGGTAACTTGTGATAATACATTTTAATTAACAAGTAAAAGAATCTATATAACACAAGTTATATATCGTTATATTTGTTAAATACTATTTGAATTCCTCAATTTCATATTTACTGGATTCAACGATATGTCTATTTTTATTTTCTCAAATGAATTATTTATATATCTTATTTGCAACAATATTTAGGTATTGCCTACTTATGGGAGCATTTTCTTACATTTATAAATGTTGTTATTTTGTTAAATTTATAAACCAAAATTTAATATTTACTGTTATTTTGTTAGCTATTAATACTCTACAAATTAAATGATTTGATTATATGGTTGGAGAAATTTGTATAAATATACTTATTCCACTAGACCATTTATTTTTATGAATATACTCATTCCATTATACCTAAATATCTAACGTTTTTTTCCTATCCCTTATTCAATCTAAATCTAAAAAATTTGATTTATAATTTTTATGAAGTTTGAATTCTTGTGGAATAATGACTCTAGTCTCCCAATGTAATCATTCTTACATTTTATGTTGTTTTTTTCTTTCTAAAAAGAATGTTAGGTTTTTCTAGCTTTTACTTATTTTTTTTCCTTATGTGGATCAAATGTTCTTTCTTGATGAGGGGATTGGTAATATAATAGGTTATATATGAGTTTTTGGGATTATGTTTTCTAATTCAGAATCAATTTCATTAACTATTGTCATATTTTTTTTATTTGTAATATTCTTTTTGTCATAATGTTTTCCTAGTTTTTCATTTATTAGGATTAACAAACTAACTAATATTTCTAAGTCCATAATTTCAATGTTTATAAATTATTTTTCTAATCCCTTTATATATTCAATTAAACTATAATTATAACTTATTCTTTATCTTTGAATTTGTCCTCATTCTTTTTTTTTATTCATAAGTATTAATGTATCTTATTTTATAGATGATTTTTTAATTATATAAATAGATCAAACTTGTAGATTATAATTTCATTGTCTATAGGTATGTTATTTACATACCTTCTTAGTTATGTAAATATTTTATATATATCTTATTGTAATTTCTTTTTATAACCATCTTCTCTTTTTTTAAGAGATTCTTTTGTGTTTCGTTGTGTCTTGTAAGGATTTGATGTTTGATTCTTGTACTATATTTGTTTTTTTACTAAAACAATCAAATTTTTTTATATGCTTATTAAACTTCGATTATAATTTAATTCTATATTTTATAATTTATTTTTGAACCTTATTGAGATAATTATGGTATTATTCTCTTTATAATATTACTTCATAGACTAATTCTTTTATTTTATTAACTTCTTATTTTAATTTTTTTATATCTATTTCTTTTTTAGAGATTTTTTCTTGAAAATCTATAAACTTAAACCTTGATACGCTATTTTTTCTTGTTAATATAATAGATTTTTCTTTAACATATAAGTTATATTCTTCAGGTACTTTAAAATCTATTAATATTTTTGGTTTTATTATTTATCAAATTTTTTTTTAAAAATTATTTATTTTTATGAATTTATGTTGCCAATATATTAAACTATTATGGATATTTGTTAATAAATATCCCACAATGTAGTGTATTGTATTGAAAATGATGATTATTTTTTATTAAATCTTATATTTCAAACTCATAGGTTAAACTTAATACTTGATTTAAGTTTTTATCATTAGTATTAATGAAAAACCTAGAGTATGATGTGAATTTTAATTTCTTGTATTTTTCTATTCTTTAGTATTTTTGATTTTATTATTTATCAAATTTTTTGGAAAATTTTATCTATTTTTATAAATTTATGTTATCCATATGTGAAATTATTATGAATGTTTATTAATAAATATCCTACTATATAGTGTACTAAAAGTTATTATTTTATTTTTTAATTAAATCTCTTATTTCAAACTCATAGATTAAAATTAATAATTGATTTAAGTTTTTATCGTTAATATTAGAATATACCGTGAATTTTAATTTCTTATATCTTAAATTTACGGATCATTCATAAGAAAATATTTTTCATATTTATTATTCTATTATTAAACAAAGTTAGTTTTATTGGTGGATTAATTCATTCTCTAAAATATGATTTTATTAATATTTAGATTCTTCTTAAATAGTTTGATTTTTTCTTTTATCATTATGAAATTTTTTTTCGATAGTTTATTAATAGTGGTTTTTTTGTTTTATATTTATAATATTAATACTCATTTCTTTATTAATTATTTCATAATAAATTATATATATTTTAAAAACATTTTTATTGTTCATAAGAATATGAAATTTTGAATCTATTTCATCCTTTAAGATTTAAAATTTTAATTTTTTTATTAATAATTATTTATTGTAAAAAAATCTTAAAATATTTTGTATTTCTATTTTTATTATTTCTCAATTTTTTGTTATTTTATTATTTTTAGTAGTTATTTCATTTTTTAGTTTAATATAAATACAATTATTTTGTTATTTTAATCGATATATATATTTGTTGTACTTCGTAAGTGCTTAAATTATATACATAGAGTAGATTTGTTATTTTATAAAAGTTATCAATGGGCTTGCTTTTTGAGCTAAAACGAGAGAGTACCCCTGCTTTTCCCTCCTTGAATTTGATTGCAAAATGTACCGAGTTAGAGCCTCAGCGACTTCAGGTTGGGGCTCTCAAGCTGTCGCAAGGTTCAGAAGAAAAGCTCTGAATTCATGGGCCGCCATTCAAGATACTTTTTTCTCTACCAAGGTTCTTTCTTTCACTATCAATTGCCTTGTTTGTTTAATTAATTTAATGGGTTTCAATTAATTTTGATGGATTTATTCTACGAGCTGTTCAATTTATGCAAGTGTCTTTTAGGGTTTTGCGTGGTTTGTTTTCCTCGGGTATTTGACTTTTTAGTTAATATTATTATTTTTTATATTGATTATGTAGGATATATTTGAAAGGCATCGGGTGGTGTTTACAATTGGAACCTCTATAGCATCAGTTGCGACGGCATGGTTTGGTGAATTCCGATTTTTTTACTCTTTTGTTTTACATTTTTTTTTGTCTTTGCGAATTTGTCTTCCTTTTGATAATCGGTTTGGTAAAGGGTGTTAATGAAAGATCAAATTTGAAAGGTTATATTTTGCCTTGCCCTTTGTGAGTGATGCTGACATAGTAATCGAATCAGGGGGTATAATTTATTAACTTTGAGCCTTAAAGAGTAAATAGTTTATTGATTGTAAACCTTATTCAAATTTGTTAATTTCAGAAATGTTAGAATGTGTAACCTCTAAGCTTTTCTTAAACAGAAAATTGCATATTTTTACTAACCATCTAATCTACACCTTCTTAAGTTATTGGCTGCTATGTTACTTGGACTCTTCATATTCCATGAAATACCCGTGTTTAAGTGACATGACATGAACATGGGTGTGGGTACTTGGACACTCAAATTTGGTGTAAATTTGCAAAAAAAATTAGAAAAATTGGCATGTCTGACACCCAAATATGTATCTATAATTTACAACTTTTGGTGTCCTAAAAGAATTTGAGTAATATGGATTGGGTGTATGAAAAAAATAGTCAATTTTGTTTATTTTCTCGAAAAGTTTCACTTTTCTCAGTTCTCTGCTGGCAGCACATGACCTATCTCATGCATATTGGTAAATGTTGAGGGGGACCAATTGAAGGTTTTCTGTAAATCTTATGTTACTTATCCACTTCATGCAAATGTCAGTTTTTCATGGAAACAGAAGGGTGTGTCAAAAAGAAACTCGTTCAACTTTTCTGGCTATGCTGCTGGAAAATGATGGCACAGTTAACTGAGTCAATATCTAATAGATGATTTTAAGAAAATAGATTATAAACTTATATCAGAAAGTAAGAAGATGGAAGTAGATTCTTCTTTAACTCCCTTGTAGCTTAGAATACAAGGGGAGGTTAGTATAAAAGTTTGAGCACAAAGAGAGTAAATATTTGGTATCTGTAAGTCATGGGACTCACGGTGGTCATGAGAATTCATTGTTCCATACATGTAGCAATGTATTCAGATGAAACTGTTGTCTTGACTATTCAGTTTTCCAACATTGTGTTTGACTGCTGCAGGTTATTCTTTGCGCCATTTACACGAAACAAAAGTCGATCAAAGGCTTGAATCAATTGAAAAATCTGTAAGTAAAATATTATATTTCAGTTTTTGTCAACACAATTGTTGCTTGCAGTTGTTATATACCTCATATTGATGTGTTGAATAGTGTGTAGTATTGCCAATCCTATTTAAAATATTCAACCTGCAAGTATTTTCCCCATGGCTTCATAACAAAAGGAACTTCTGTACATATGCTGTATTATGTTTTACAGTTTCTATATTCTGGTTAGTTTGTATCATGTGTTATTTAGTTGGTAACCCAACTTTAAAACATTTCCTACCTACAAAGTTTTACTCCTCTTCCCAACTCAAAGCAATAGGAAAAACTTTTTCAATTTGGTTTCATGTGATCCTTTTCTTGTGTTTCCTACGAATTTAATTAATTAATTTATTTTTCTGGGTCTGCCTTAATTTGATTAAAGTTTTTCTTCTTTTACAAGTGGGAAGTTAGAAACATGCTGTTATTTTGTATGGAAATGTTATGGCTACTTATGAAGCTTTTCTTTGCTCCCTAACATTATCTATCTTTAGCATTGTCTTAATGTTCTGTTTCTTTTTGTGGCAGATGAAAAACCATAATTATATTGAACAGTCAGAAATTAAAAGGATTGTTAATTCTGGTAATATAAGCACTCCTGCATGTATAGCAACCGCTGGGACCACGTTAATTATTGGGTTTGTTCCTAAACCTTTGTTCTTTCTTGAAATATAGTTCTTTTCATTATCCAATTATAAAATCACCTTGTTCACTGCTTTCCTGTTTCTTGTATTTTATGTAAACTATACAGTCTTTGGTTCATGAGTTCAAAGGCAATATCGTTAGATACACAAGAGTGATCCAATGAGTTTTATACCTTACAGTTGAATTGAGATGAAACTATGGTGTGATGTATTAGAAAGTTCTTTTTAATTTGTTATGTTTTCATTTTGTTTGCAGGTATGGCTTCGGTTGGCGAGGTGGTAAATGGTATGCAAATAGGCAGTTCAGAAAGGAGCAGATGAAATTGCTAGGGCAAATAAAACCCAAAAGGTTGCAGTTGCTTGGGCCGATAAATTCTAGAGGGTGGCAGCTCAAGTTCCTTAAAAGACCATCAACCAAATCCAAAGAACCAGACACCACTTCGAAGGCATCTGAAAGGGCTGGAGATTCTCCTACTACCCTCAATTCTGGAGCAACAAAACAATCTTGTTAAAACTTAAAGCAGTAGAGTTAGCGAGCATTCACATGATTGCTGATATATTGTTATTTGGGATGGGAGTGATCATTCATATGATTTACATCCCAATTGTTTTTTTTAAATATATTATTAATCGACGAATATGAGGATTGTAAATCTTCAGTTGTCCCCAAAGGAATACGTTTATGTCAAATTTTGATACCTTTACTTCTAACTCAACATATAGTTAAATAAATTGTAATTTTATCCTAGATCTCTTCTAAGATGTTGGGTTTGATTTAGTATGTCCTTTTTACTTATATGTTTCGGAAGCATGCTGTTATGTGGTACTTATGATGCATCAACACAAACTCACTTTCCGGATATCAAATTAAATGTAAAACATACTCTTTCTAAAAAGAAACTTAATAAAAGAGGCGAAAATAGGTCTTTGATTACAGCTCCCAAAAGTTCTAGATTGTGTTTGGTTCATGGAATGTGGTGGGAATGAGAATGGAAAGGAAACATTTTTGTTTGATTGGACCATTGTAATAAAAAAGAAATTAGTATTAAAGTGTTTGGTTTATAACTGAAATGGAATGGAAAATATCGTATATTACTTTAATACTTTTATATTTAGTAAAATTTAAATAATATAATTTAATTAATATTTTTCGTCAAACAAAATAAATTATTAAAATAATTATTTTTATAAATAATTATTACTTAAAAAAATATATTATTAAAATTATTTTTTTTAAATAAGGTTTTAAGGTTTGAGATTTAAAGATTTAGGGTTTGTGGATTTGAGATTTGGGATTTAGGGTTATATTTATGGGTTAAGGTTTAGGGTTAAAATTATTATTTTTCAAATAGTGTTTAGGTTTTTAGGATTTGAGATTTGGGATTTGGGATTTGGGATTTATGATTATATTTATGAGTTAAAGTTTAGGGTTAAATTATTATTTTTTAAATAGGGTTTAGGGTTTATGGTTTATGGTTTTGGGATTTGAGATTTGAGATTAGGGTTTAGGGTTATATTTGTGGGTTAAGATTTAGGATTAAAATTATTATTTTTCTAAATATGGTTTTGGGTTATATTTGTTGGTTAAAATTTACGGTTAAAATTATTATTTTTCTAAATAAGGTTTAGAGTTATGAGATTTGAGACTGGAGATTTGGGATTTAGGGTTTTGAGATTTAAGGTTTAGGGTTTGAGGATTAAGGGTTTTGGGATTTAAGGTTTAGGGTTTAGGGTTTGAAGATTTAGGGTTTTTGGTTATATTTGGAGTTGGGATAAAATTGAATTTTTTTTTGAAATGGAAATGGAATCATGATTCCTTAAAGGGGAAGAAGGAATTTTGATTCCTTCTCCTATAGGAATCGATTCCATTCGACTCTTATTTCGCCCAACCAAACACATAAATGGAAGAAATCAATTCTTATTCCATTCGACTCTTATTTCGCCCAACCAAACACAAAAATGGAAGAAATCAATTCTGGTTCCATTCCATTCGATTCTATCCAACCAAACATAACATGCAAATTAAATGTAAAACATACTCTTTCTTAAAAGAAACTTAATAACATACAGCTCCCAAAAGTTCTATAGTATTGTTTTCATTACAACAATTGAGTTTGTTGTTAAAAAACGATTACTCTGTGTATTATATGGGTGAAGATTCTTGAGTCACATAACTTAGGTCATTTAGGTGGTGTTTGGTTCACATAATGAAATCAGAATCGAAATCAGAATGAGAATATAATGGAATGAAAAAGAAATAATGTTGTTTGGTTTGACCATTGGAATAAAAGAAGGAATCAAAGAAGAAATCAATATTAAAGTGTTTGGTTTGCCACTGGAATGGAACGGAAAAACTGTAAATTACCTTAATACTCTTATATTCACTAAAGTTTAAATAATATCATTTAATTATTATTTTTTTGTCACACAAAATACATTATTGAAATCAGTATTTATTTAAATAATTATTACTTAAAAAGAAAATATATTATTAAAATTATTATTTTTCTAAATAGGGTTTAGGGTTTTGAGGTTTGGGATTTGAGATTTAGGGATTTAGGATTTAGGGATTTAGGGTTTAAGGTTTAGGGCTATATTTGTAGGTTAAGGTTTAGGGTTAAAATTTTTATTTTTCTAAATAGGGTTTAGGGTTTTAGGATTTGGGATTTTGGATTTTGGATTTTGGATTTAGGATTTTGGATTTAGGATTTAGGATTTTGGGGTTTAGGATTTCGGGATTTAGGATTTAGGATTTAGGGTTTTGAAATTTGAGTTGGAAAAAAATTGAGATGATAATGGAATCATGATTCTTTTTCCTTTAGGAATCGATTTAATTCTTGACTTCTTTTTCAATTCAACTAAACACACAAATAGAAAGAATCAATTCTGATTCATTTCCATTCCCTCCAACCAAACAAACATTAGATAGTTGGTTTTGTAGGTAAAAATTGATTTTTTGTCTTATTGCTTGTAAGAAAATGTTCATTGAAAAACAAAATTAATATTTCAACATTATTTTAATAAAATTGATTAGGTTGTAATCATATACTTCGTTAAAGGAGTTTTATTTATCTTTTACATATATTTTTTTTACCATTGAAGAATCCCTCTTTTAGATTTGTTGCCTAAATGTGTTCTTTCAATTGACACCATATATAGTAATTATATCTCCTCCTCCTTGTTCTCTTGTCCACCTTCATTAGCACTAATTGTCATTGTGTCACACTTTTCGCCTGTTAGAATAAACTCTTTTGTCATTTTAACCTCTTTTGTCTCTCCTCGAGTCAACACAACTTTAGTAATCAATAGATTCAATATAAAGTAACAAATAATCTTAGAACATAGTGCTCATTGAGAGTGATGGATTATATAGGGTTTAGGGATTCGATGGGATTTAGAGATTGTATTAAGTTTACAATTTATTTTTTTTCGAAACTTCTCTATCTATTTCTTCCATTTTTTTCTATTATTTCATTGAAAACTAATATTTATATTTTATCCAGATAATATTATTTTAAGTAATAGTTTCAAATATTATTATTTTATTACAGAAAGTTAATATATTTTTTTCAATTTTTTATCATTTTATGATTTTTTTAAAATAACGGAAAAAAAACCATCTTAAAGATTAATGATGACTTGAGACCTATCTTATATCACCTTAGTTATCATTTTCCCAATATTATATACATATTATTGCTTTCCCAGTAAGTTGTCATTTAGGCCTGCCTATACATGACAATTTTGAATTAAAATAAAAAATAAAAAATTCAGTGAATTAGTTTAAACGGTAAGGCACAACATTATTAGGAAATTTATTCACTTGATGGATATTGGTTTTTAATTTTATAAAATGAAGCTATATGGTATATAATGAAGGAAGTATAAATCTAAATTCCCAAATGCGTAATATATAAAAAACAATCCTGTTACTAGTGGCTTTTATTCACATTTCAGCAGTTGGGTCAGCAAGAAATAAACTGTACCCAAATACCAATGATAGTATCTGCAAGTCCATGGTGGAGACACAAGGCTATATTTGCCAAGACCATAAAGTAAGTAGCAATTAGTGTATAATAGTAAACTTGGTGATATATTGGCTTAGAAAGCTATGCCACTTTATGACATTAATAAATTAATTCTCTTTAAAAATGAAATTGAATGGTTCTCATGTGACAACAAGAGATGGATACATACTTGGCCATGATTCCAGTTTAGCGTAATGGTAATTATTGTTAGAAATATTTAATGATTGTATTCTATTCTGTGAATAAATGAATATACATGGTGCCTTTATATAGGAGTTACAAGTAAACTAGATATGTCTAAAATAACTAAATATAGATATGCCAGAAATAAAGAGATATACATTAAAGATATACATTAGCAGATATATATATATATATTAATATATTACTAGATATACATTAACAGTCCCCCTCAAACTCAATTGTGAGACCAACTTGAGGTTGTTAACCAAATTACGAGTGCGTCCTTTGGGAAGTGCCTTAGTGAAAATATCTGCAAGTTGATCGTTAGAGGAAACGGAGAAAAGCTTGAGAGCACCATGGATAAGATGAGAGCGAATAAAGTGACAATCAATCTCGATGTGTTTAGTCCGTTCATGGAAGACATCGTTGTGAGCAATATGAATGGCACTCTGATTATCACAATAAAGAGGAGTTGCAGAAGATGTGGACACACCCAAATCCTTAAGGAGCCATCGTAGCTAAAGGAGCTCAGATGTGGTATCAGCAAGAGCACGATATTCTGCTTCAGTATTGGAGCGGGCCACAAAGGTTAGTTTCTTACTTCGCCAAGAAATCAAAGAAGTACCAAGGAGAAAGCAATAACCTGTAGTGGACCTGCGATCAGTAGGATCTCCTGCCCAATCAGCATCAGAGAATGCACGAAGTACTAAAGAAGACTGAACTGAGTAGAAAAGGCCATGAAAGATAGTGCCTTTCAAGTATCGTAGAATATGGAGAACAGCAGCATAATGAGTCGATCGTGAAGCAGACATATACTGGCTCACCTGATGAACATCATAAGAGATGTTTGGACGAGTAACTGTAAGATAAACTAGACTGCCAACCAATCGTCTATAAAGAGAGGGATTAGACAATGGTTGCCCCTCTGATGGTGTCAGATGCGTATTAAGTTCAACTGGAGTGTCAACAGTCTTGCTATCAGTGAGTCCAGCTTGAGATATGAGGTCAGATGCATACTTTGCTTGAGTAATGTAAAGACCATCTGTGGAACGAGTGATCTCAAGACCCAAGAAATAGCTTAAATGTCCAAGGTCTTTCATCTCAAACTGCTGACTAAGAAAATCCTTGAGTTCTTGAATGCCACTGAGGTCATCACCAGTTATGATCATATCATCCACATATAGAAGAAGCAAAACAGTGCCTTTATCATTGCGACGAAGAAATAAGGCAGAATCATAAGGACTGGCAGTGTAACCCAAGCGAAGGATGGTGGAACTAAATTTGGCAAACCATGCTCGTGGAGCTTGTTTAAGGCCATAAATTGCACGTCGAAGGCGACAAACTTTATTTGTTTGAACAGAAAGACCAGGATGAGGTTGCATATAGACTTCTTCATGCAGATCCCCATTAAGGAATGCATTTTTAACATCCATCTGAAAAAGGTCCCATTTACTAGCAACGGCAACAGCTAAGAGGGTACGAACAGAGGAAATACGGGCAACTGGAGCAAAAGTCTCTTCATAATCAATCTCATACTCTTGTGTAAAACCTCTTGCTACAAGACGAGCCTTATAGCGATCGATAGACCCATCAGAGTGAGTCTTGATCTTATAGATCCACTTACTACCAACCACATATTGACCAGGAGGGAGAGTAACAAGATCCCAAGTATGGTTTTTGGTTAATGCATCAATTTCTTCTTTCATTGCAATCTGCCAAGAAGGGTTAGTAGATGCCTCACGATAGGTGTGAGGCTTATGGAGTGTAGCAAGGGCAGTGTAACAATGATAGTCAAGTAAATGTGTAGGAATGGATCTTACCCGGGTTGAGTGGCGAGGTAGAATGTCTTGTTGAGGATCTTCAGGCAGAGCAGGAGTAAGGGACCTATGTTCAAGGTGAGGTAGCTCATTATCAACTTGTTCTTCTACGACCTGTCTAGGAGAATCATCAAAAATATCAGAAGATTGAATAGTGAAGTCCAAAGATGGATTAGAAGTATCTGTAGAAGGAACAAGAGACTTATTTGGAAAAATTTCTAAAACATTTGAATTAGTTAGGGAAGAACGAAAGTGAGAAAGTTCAACAAATAAGCGGTGTTCGCAAAAGACAACATTACGGGAAACACGAAGACGATGCGAGACAAGATCATAGCATCGATACCCTTTTTGAGTTTCACCATAACCAAGAAAACAACAAAGTCTAGATCGAGGCTGAAGTTTATTGTGTTCATGAGGTTGAAGAAGAACGAAACAAACAGACCCGAATGAGCGAAGGTAATGATAGTTAGGTGATGATCCAAAAAGGCGCTCATATGGAGTCTGATTATGAATGACAGCGCTTGGAATGCGATTAATGGCATAAACAGCATGAAGAGCAGCTTCACCCCAAAATGGGACAGGAACTTTGGCAGAGAGAAGAAGAGCACGAACAGTGTCAAGAATATGACGAAGTTTTCTTTCGGCTCGACCATTTTGTTGAGAGGTTCCTGGACAGGTTAGATGATGTACAGTGACATAGGAGTGTAATAGAGTTTGAAAAGCATTTTGAGTATATTCAAGAGCATTATCAGATCGAAAAGTTTTGATATGTTTGAAGAGTTGTGTTTCAACCATTTTTGCAAAGTTACTGTATATTGATAAGATTTCAAAACGAGATTTCATTGGAAAGATCCAACTATAACGAGAATAATCATTAATAAAAATAACAAAATATCGAGATCCACCAATACTAGTAACAGGAGAAGGTCCCCAAACATCAGAATGAATTAACTCAAAAATACTATTAGAGATAGATTTACTATTATTGAAAGGTAAAGCTGGTTGTTTTCCTAACTGACATGAAGTACAATCAAAATTATCTTTGGACACAAAACCCAATAGAAATACTTAATGATTGTATTCTATTCTGTGAATAAATGAATATACATGGTGCCTTTATATAGGAGTTACAAGTAAATTAGATATGTCTAAAGTAACTAAATATAGATATGCCAGAAATAAAGAGATATATATTAGAGATATACATTAGCATATATATATATAT
Source organism: Hippophae tibetana (assembly GCA_037013495.1). Classification (NCBI taxonomy): domain Eukaryota; kingdom Viridiplantae; phylum Streptophyta; class Magnoliopsida; order Rosales; family Elaeagnaceae; genus Hippophae; species Hippophae tibetana. The sequence continues at coordinate 71,195,587 of CM072803.1, read as the reverse complement.
ATTAATATATTACTAGATATACATACCTGTTTTGTTACAACATGGGCTAATGATGGTCAATGTCTATTTTCTACGTTTCTTTCTACCCTTTATTGTTATATTTTATGTTAATTTTATTTAGCTTGTTATTAAAAATTATTAAATAATTAATTATTTTAATAATTAGAGTTATTAGGTTCTTAGTACAGATCTCAAACTTTGATAACATGTTATGATTAATCAATTCAATCTAAAAATTTAAACTTAGAAGAATGAATAACATTTTTTTTATAAACTTATCTCTTACTAAGATTTTGACACGTGTAGGAAATTTTTGACATATGGGTCGGAGTGAAAGGGCATCTTTATAATGCTTGATATAAAAAATATTGCATGTGTTATAACAGGATGCTGCAACATGGTTATTCAATTCACCAGAAGAATCATTGGCCTTCATCTTAGCCGACAAAGGTTTTGATGTGTGGCTAGCCAATACCAGAGGAACAATATCAAGCAGGGCCCACATATCACTTCGTTCTAATGACCCGGTGCACTACATATTTTTCCCTAATTCCTCAACAAATACTTTTCTCAGTTCATGTCATATTATTATTATAGAACATTTATATATATATATATATATATATATATATATATATATATATATTTCTCGTATATTATATATTATAGACTTACTGGAACTGGTCCTGGGATGAATTGGTTGAATACGATCTTTCTACTTCAGTTCAGTACGTGCACGATTACACTGGTCAAAAACTACACTATGTTGGCCATTCTTTGGTTCGTATATATATATTATCATCCCTAAGTTTTTGATGTGTTGTTAAGCACAAATTTATCACTAAGAATTGGAACATTAATTTAATGATAGGGAACTTTGATTGGTTTGGCATCCTTCTCTGAAAACAAGTTGTTAAACATGATAAGATCAGCTGCTTTGCTTAGCCCAATTGCTTATCTCAGTCACATCTCCTCTCAGATCTCAAAAGTTGCTGCTGATACTTTTCTAGCCGAAGTAAGACAGACAACTTAAGTAAAGTAAATTTTTTTATAGAAAGTAATTGATTAAGTGCTGGCAATATGTTCGTTTTGGTTTATTCTTTAATAGGACTTGTATTGGTTGGGTCTCAGCGAACTTGTTCCAAAGGGGTGAGAATATTTGTAACTTTCAATATGACTCATCCAAAATTTTCTTTCTCATCCAATTAAATTTGGACTGCCAACAACAGGCAGGAGGTAGCCAAACTTGTAGGAAATTTGTGCAACCAACCAGGCATCGATTGTTCCAACTTAATGAACGCTTTCACAGGTTGTTTAGCTGTTGTATATAAATAACTAGTTCTGTTTTTTTTCTTCGATGTAGCACTTCTATATTGCTTTTATTTTCAGAATTTTTGCATGTAGGCTCTATTTATGTAAAATAGATATTGTTAAATTTGGGCCTAACTCCATGTCAAAACCCAGGTTATAAGATGGAGGACTGCCCTTGTTTATATGCGCAGCGTGGACGCGATCCCCAGTTGATGTGGGACTTTAACACTCCCCCTCACATCGGCAAGGGTCTGTCCCCTTGAGACCGACGGGGATGTTGAGCTTATGGAATCCAAGTGACGGAATGCATCACTCACCAGTGGCGAAACAACTGCACTGATCGGGTAACCTTGCTTTGATACCATGTTAAATTTGGGCCTAACTCCATGTCAAAACCCAGGTTATAAGATGGAGGACTATCCTTGTTTATATGCGCAGCGTGGGCGCGATCCTCAGTCGATGTGGGACTTTAACAGATATATCACTTATGGTCTCAATCGTGTAATATTATACGTATTTATATCGTCTTTATTCATATCATATATATGCTCGTACTTTTAAGCCCAAATTCACATATTTTATTATGTAAATTAAATATTTAATTGTTTCGAAATTTGTATTTAGATGTTCTATACATAACAATTCCCTTTTAGTTGAGAAAGTGAAATTATTTTTATAAATTTATTTATAATAATAAAAAAACTCAATATATTTATCAACACAAAATAATTAATAATTAATTCTAATTAAAAATAATTTGTTTCAGCCTAAATAGTGTTTGTGCCCTGAATAACATGTCGAATTGCCAAACTCAACAAAAATGTAAAGTAAAATTCCTTTTATTCGGACACTATTGGTTCCTAATGCACAAAAATGTGCAATAATAGGATAGAAGTTCCCCATTATTAAATTATAATACTAAAGGGAATATATTTTTACTTCATTAAAAGATTAATATGATAAGTGAAGAATTTAATTTTTCATACTAAATCTAGGGGTGATTGTTTAAAAATATGCAATAATAGGCTAGAAGTGCACCCACTAAAATATGAGACTGACGTGAATATATTTTTACTCTATTACTAAATTGTCTATCGTGCAAATAGTAGTCAAGAATCAAATAGTTTATGAAATTTTATTTACATAAATAGGTCCAAATTGCTGCCTCAATGCTTCAAAAACAAGTGTGTTTCTTGATCATGAACCCCAGTCAACTGCAACAAAAAACATGATTCATCTAGCTCAGAGTAAGTTACTTTTTCTCATAAATTAATCTGTTTTGTTTTTAAAATGATAATTTCTTCAAAAATGTAACGAGGGTTTGATCTGGTATTGATTGATATATATGAGCAGTGATAAGAGAAGGAACCATACAGAAGTACGATTATGGTAATCCAAATGATAATAACAAACATTATGGGCAACCTACGCCTCCAATCGACTAGCATTTCTAAGGAGCTTCCTTTGTTCCTTAGCTATGGAGGAAAGGATGAACTTTCTGATGTAAATGATGTGAAGATATTGTTAGACAATCTTAAAGATCACGATGGAGACAAATTGGTGGTACAGTACAGAGAGAACTATGCTCATGCTGATTTTGTTATGGCTGTTAATGCTAATAAACTTGTATATGAACCTTTACTAGCTTTCTTCAACCTTCGTTCACTTTGATCTTCTCTATTAATTTAGGCTACAAATTCTATTATTGCTTGTTCGTTCAAGTATCTAATAATAAGATAAGAACAATGTTACTGATATATTGAAATATATTGTTTAGATTGAGTCGTGTACTATGTCGCTATTTTTAAGACGTTTTATGATAATGTCTAAATTTATACAAATAAAAACATTCTTTTCATTCTCAGGATAAAACAACTTAGAATCTTTTTTCTGTCTCAGAATTTCACTACATTGATAAAGTTTGGAATACTACACCTCTAAAAATTTATGTTATTCGAAAATCTAAGAAAACAATTTTGAATTTTTTTTTTAGTTTTGCTAAGAAGTACCATAGAAATGTTTTTGAGTTATTAAGTTGTCTCTCAACAAATGAGAACTATTACTCTCTATTTATAGTTAAAAAAAGATGTGCAACGTTAATATAATTATGAAAATATCGGTAACATTTCTGAGTAGACAGATAATGGTCATGTCTATTGGATGAAAAAATAACAGTCACATTTCTAGGTGGATAAATAACAATCATATCTATTGAGTGAAAAAATAACAGTTATCTTTTGAAAAAAAATAGTTTTAATAATAAATTTGTTTTTATTTAAATTTATTTCCAACATTGTTTAATCATTATTAATCAAAATACATAATATACAACTTGTATAATACAAGTATCAGTTTTTAAATTCTGATTTGAACATTAAGCTCTTTGTTTTGCACACCATTAAAGAGTCCACCTATACGTGCCATAAGCGTATAGAGAATTGGCTAAAAAGTGAGCAAAACGACTTTAAAAGTGTGGATTCTTGTAAGCTTATTTATCACTTATTAATAATACATATAATTACACATAAAAAATGCATAGAAGATTTGAAGTCATCAAGAGGTTTTTCATTACATGAAATGTGTACATAATTGTTTTTAATAAAAAACCTAATAAAGTGATTAATTTACGTTGATGTGAACGAGCATTAGTTTGAAAAAAATATTAGGTATATAGTTAAAATGAGTTATTTTTTTTTACTATATTAATTTTTTTTGGTTGGAACCCTAGACTTAACAAGTGATATCACATTTTACATTGTATGGGTTAGGGATGTCCAAAAACAGATCGAATTGGATGAAACTGAAAAACATGACTAGACCAAACGTCATCAAACGATTTTATAAATCAAACAGTACAATTCGGTTATATTAATTTTTAAACTTATCAAATCGGACTAAACCAGTTTAATAGTATATTAAATTTTCCATATTATTTCTCACAAACCTTTGATTGAATTTTTCATATTTTAATCAAATGTATATTATTAGGTATATCATATTTATATATTATTGACTGAACCAAACCGTTGAAAACCGTTTGGTTTAATATTTTTAATAATCAAAAGGTTTGGTCGGATCCGATTAATTTTTTTTTACCTAAAACCAGACCGAATCAGACCGTAGACACCCCTAATATAGGCACACACAAGGTAGATGCTTAAGGTAAAAGTATATTTGTGTAAACAACACACCTAACTCAAGTTCGAACAAATGGTAGTCTTCATGTTGGATCCTGGTGAAAGTTTTATGATGATGTTCTAGACTCATATAGACTCTCGAGATATAATTAAATTAGTATAATTTTTTTAGTCCTTCCTTATCATGCGAATGAACTCGATGTAAGACAATGTCTACGTGTAAAAATAGTTATGTGTTTAAGAGTAATTATATTAGTTATCTTAATTGTACAAAATATTTAAAAAAAAATAGGAAAAAATAAATTGGATATACTATTATTCCTAATAAATTAACTTTCAAGCTAATTCAAGAACATATATTGCATTTTAAAAAAATTTAATGGGATCATTAATTCAAATTACCAATTTTTTTACTTTTTTATTCCCTTGCTATATAGATTTGCTCATGAATCTCTACTCAAATTATCATTTCTCGAGCTTTATTTAGGCTTATCTATGATTTCAATACAGGACAAATGAAACAGCTAAAGCAAAGAAGACCAACACTATTTGGCCTTCCACTTTTTTATTCATATTATTTTTGACATGGGAGTCTATTATTTATAAGCAAAAAACTCAAGGTAAGGTACAAACACGGACACTATATAGTGTGTCATGTAATTCTAGTTTTGAGGTTTGGTCTCATACTGTGCATCAACAGCCTCACCAGCATAAGAACAACATCTACCACAACCTCTCCTGTTGTAGTTGGGCCTGCAACAACCATGGTTGCAACCACCACCACCACCGCCTCCTCGGCCAGGATATCCACCACCACCACTGCCTCCTCGGCCAGGATATCCACCACCACCACCGCCTCCTCGGCCAGGATATCCACCACCACCACCGCCTCCTCGGCCAGGATATCCACCACCACCGCCTCCTTGGCCAGGATATCCGCCGCCTCCGCCTCCATGACCTCCGTGGCCTGGATGTTCACTATATTTTGCATCATCTATCCCAGTAGTAGCTGTAGTAGTGGCATCCTCTGCAAGTATATACATAGTCAAGCTATATATGAATATATCAAACTATATATATATATATATATATATATATATATATATATATATATATATATATATAATGGAATACATGTATTACTATAAATGGTCGCAATTTTAATCAATAATTCAATTAAAAAAATCTCACCATTTGCATTGGCAATGGAAGCTGCGAACTCTGAAGAGAGGAGAAGAACACAAGCCAATAAAAGACCAAGGAAAAGGAAAGCCTTGAAGCCCATTTTGAGTAATTTCGAGTTCGTATAGTAATTGGAGATGAATTATAGATTCAGTACAATTTTTACTCTATTTATAGGCTGATCTTTATGAAAGACATATATTTGACCCCACAAAATAGTAGTTGGAGGTTGAACAATTAATTATTTTCCGTGTCGAATATTTTTTAATCTTATCTTGTTCATCAACGACCGACTTCGATTACATAATCCTATCTTATGATATGTCTGCACCAATTTTTGCCGATTCAAATGCATGTCTCAATGAAATTCAATAATTTTCTTAGAACTTATCGGGATAAATCACGTAGCAGTTTACTCACTATTTTAATTATAGCATTTAGTTAGTAACTTTTTTTTCTTTTATAATTTCAAAATTGAAAATTTATACATGTTATATCACTTTTTTAAATAACTAAATTATTATTAAATATATTGGTTTTAAATATTCAATTTCAAAAAGTTAGTGTAATGAATAGCTCGAGTTATATATATAACGTTAGTATTTGTTTTTTCCATTCTACAATGGAAAAATTGTCACAAAGATTCCATTGTTTAAGTATTAAGGATTGATTAATCATGTTCTTTAGAAATGTGTTTTTAATTTTATTTGTTTGTTAAAAAGTGTTAGATAACTATAAATTTTCGAATAATATATATAATATATACATGTTTTTATCGTTTATTTAACGATAGACATATATTTAATTAAGTAATTTTAATTAAAAAAATCAATTATTTTACAAATATTTTGATCGAACTTAAATTTAAATTTTATTAGTTAATATGTGATTTTAGATATTAGACGATAATTTGTTTTTTTAATTTTAAAAGAAAATGTTTTTAAAAAAAATGAGTAATTTTTTTTATGTATATAATTATCAAAAAATATAAATATACATATGATATATGTGATATTATGTTATATTTAACGAAAAATAAGATAAAAACTTAACTTTATCTTTATTTGATATTTTTTTACAAATAAAAAGACTTCAATAACACATTTTTCATAAATAAAGAGATTTACAAATATCTTTTTAAATAAAGAGATTAAATAACATATTTAACCTAAATAAATTAATTATTTAAACATTTCACCTTCTATAAATATATATGTGTACTGTAATTCAAATTTATCATTTAAAAATTAAAAGATGAAAAGAAAATATATAAATTTATATTTGCTTCTAGCGTATGGAACATATGGCTATTAATTTACCTAATAAAATTTGTTAGGTTCAAATTTTATATTATTTTATAATTTTATTTAAATTGTGAGAATTTTATAATCAAAATTTAATAAAATGGTGAGAATTATATATTATGTGCGAAAAAAATGAATTTACGTGAGTAGAAAAAATATATATACTAAAATATTCATATGGAAATATAATTGAAAAAATAAAAAAACAATGTGAATATTATATTAAAAAATATTACGAAAAGGGATAAACTTAAACCATATTATAAAATTCATTTCAAAATAACTTGCTAGAAATGTACCGATTGTTGTTTAATAAAGAATTATTACTTTAATATTAGTTATAATATTGATTGTATTAGGAAAATTTATTTTAATTTCTCGATTTTTCAGTATTTAGATAATGAGAATATTCAAAGCTCTTCTTTCAAGGATAGGTCGGCAATTAAATGAGGTGTTGGTAATTTTGTGTAATTTTATTTTTGTTTTTGATATTTTTTATTTTTATTGTCATTTATTACATTTGAATTATTAATATTTATGTTGTTAAGTTTAATAATAATAACATTTTTTAAAATATTTTAATTTATTAAAATTGATTAAAATAGAAATCAATAAATTAATTTAAGTAGGAGTGATTTAAAAGTATCAATAAAAAAATAAAGATAAAAAGTTTCAAAATATAAATATAAATACTTTAAAAGTATCGACTCTCTCAAACCATATCTATAATTTATAGCTAGGAAGAGCTACATTGACATGAAACAGGCAAAAATAAAATAAAATTGGGTGATACACATTCGTATAATTTATTTAATTTGAAAATATATTTACAAGACAGATAAATTATTTATCATGCTTGCTATCAAATTCATAGCATCTTGTCAAAAATGGAAACTTTGATAACTGTTCGGTTTTGTTACCCTTTGATGAGGGAACTTGATTTTCTTTTTCTTATATTTGGCATATTTTGGACTAGCTTTTTTTTTTTTCCCTTAATAATATTTATATACTTACAGATACAGAAACACGTATACACAGATGGAATTTAGACTCACATCCCAAAAAAAAAAAGCATATAAGATTACACAGCAATTTATTTATATTTTAAATCATTTTAAATTATAAAATTAAGGCTAAATATTAAAATAACGTGAAAGTCTACTGGAATGAAATATTTTCACTTCAAATTCTCCTCTATCATAGCTGCATATTTTCCACGTTGTCGGGGATAAAAAGGTGAGATATAATAAACAATTTAAATTATATATATATATATATATATATATATATATAAATTCAATTTAATTTAAATTAAATTTAAATTTTTTTAATATAAATTTGATTATATAATCAATCCAAATTCAATCCAATTATCTAATTAATCTGAATTCCAAAAGATTAAATTCTTTCAAATATATAATAAAGTCAAATTAATGATATAATTTATTTATTAAGTATTTTCATATATAAAACAAGATATACATAATATTTAAATTTTAAATTGATGTATGTTTAGTAAAATTTATTATATCCAAATTCAATCCAATTATGTAATTAATCTGAATTCCAAAAGATTAAATTCTTTCAAATTTGATAAGATCAAATTGATGATATAATTTATTTATTAAATATTTTTTTATATAAAACAAGATATACACAATATTTAAATTTTAAATTTGTGTATTTATAGCAAAACTTTATTATCACATAATCAATCCAAATCCAATCCAATTATGTAATCAATATGAATCACAAAAGATTAAATTCTTTCAAATTTGATAAGTTCAAATTCATGATATAATTTATTTATGAAGTATTTTCATATATAAAACAAGATATACATAATATTTAAATTTTAAATTAATTTATTTGTAGCAAAATTTATTATTTATAAACTAAAAAATAGTTTAAAGTAATTATGATATGTATAATATTTAAATATTACACGTTATAAAATAAAGTATATATTAATTTATAATTTAATAATATTTAAATATGATATGAATAATATTTTATTACACATTGTAAAATAAAATATTACAAATTTTTTGTTTGAAATGAAACACTCGCACAAACAACTTTTATTTAAAATCAAATAAATATTACAAGAACACTGTTACTCAAAATACAAGATACAACTCACTCTTATTTAGGCTTTGCTTCTTCATTATCTTAAAAGCTCTTAATTTTTTCTTGTTTTCAAATGGTTCTAGAGAAATTCTATTTATAGGCTTCCAAAAATACTTCTTAACACCTCACAACCACTTATTAAATTACTTCTCCAACTACTTACATTAATTAGTTTCATACCTACAAAATACTAACTATACCTACTTGCATTTATTAGTCTCACTCTTATGAATTCTTCAACTACTTGCATTAATTAGTCCCACACTTACAAAATACTAAGATAATCTAAAAGTAATAATAAGTGACTTGTAGAAAATAATAAATGAAGTTTATGATCCAACATCCCCTTAAACTTGATCGTGTGACCCCTAGTAAGTTCTTTAATCTTATGAAGTCTTCGCTTGTTAGTGACTTGGTAAAAATATCGGAAACTTGATCTTGTGACTTCACATATTCAACTTGCACATCCTTTCTTGCCATATGCAAACTCCCTTATATAATGGTAGCGAATATCAATATGCTTACTTCGATTATGGAATATTGGATTCTTTGCTAAGGCAATGGTTGACTTGTTATCGACACAAACCTTGGTTGGCTCTTCTTGTATCAAGCCTATCTTCTTAAATAAATTTCTATGCCAAATTGCATGACAAGAACATGAGGTAGTAGCAACATATTCCACTTCACAAGTGGACAATGTGACAATCGGTTGTTTCTTTGACATCCATGTGAAAGTAGTATCTCCCATGAAAAATACGAATCTAGTAGTGCTTCTTCTATTAGTTATATCTCCACCTCAATCACTATCACTATATCCAACACGCTTGTAATCATTAGAATTGAATATAACAGGCCAAAGTCAATTGTACCTTTTAGATAGCGAAGAATTCTCTTTGTGGCTTTAAAATGGGTGGTTGTTGGAGATTCCATGTAGCTACTAACCAATCTAACTACATGAAGAATATCGAGCCTTGTGCAAGTTAGATAGCGTAGACTTTCTACCAAAATTTTAAAGAATGTTGAATCTACACTTTCACATTCTTCATGTTTGGACATCTTGATTCCATATTCCGTCGATGTGATTATCGGCTTACAATTCTCCATCTTGAACTTCTCAAGATCTATTTTGCATAGCTTTCCTGTCAAATGAAAATTCCATCCTTTTGTTGCTTAACTTAAATGCCAAGGTAGTATGTCATGAGCTCTATGTCTGTTATCTTGAATTCCTTCGTCATAAATTCCTTGAACTCATTGAACATGCTTGGGTTGCTTTCGATGAAGATCAAATCATCCATGTAGAGGCACATGATCAAAATATCTACATCTTTGATATTTATATATAGAATGTGCTTGTAAGGACATTTGTTGAAGCCATTCTCCTGGAAGTACTTGTTGATTCGACTATTCCATGCCCTTGGTGCTTGTTTTAATGAGTCTTCTTCAACTTCAACACCTTGTATTCATGGCTTTTGACTTTGTAGTCTGATGGTCGTTTGATATATACTTCCTCTTCAAGAACTCCATTTAAGAAGACAACTTTTACATCCATTTGATGTATCTTCCACTTGTTTTAAGCTGCCAAAGAAATGATTAGTCTAATAATCTCCAATCTAGCAACATGAGCAAATACCACATCATAGTAAATTCTAGCCTTTTGACTATAGCCTTTAGCAATTAGCCTCGCCTTGTGCCTTTCAATCTCTCCTTTAGCATTTTGCTTTGTTTTGTACACCCATTTGACACCTATCACCTTATGTCCCTTGGGAAGTGAGGTGGGTTCCCATGTGTCATTCTTCTCGATGGCCTTGATTTATTTGTCCATCGTATCTCTCCACTTCTTCTCTTATACTAATTCTTGAAAGCTAATTGGTTCACAATCACCACACAGACAAAATAATGTAAGGTTATATTGTCATTCAGTTACCTTATAGAGATATCTAAGACTTTGTGTGCGTGACATGACTCTTTCATCTTGACTTTCACTTGATGATAATGAAGATGATGAGTCTCCTTGATTGGTTGATGTTGGTGAAGTGGGTGGAGTTTCAAGCTCTTGTTGATAGTCACCTAGTTGCTCCCTCATTGTCTACTTATCTTCTTCAAACTGAGGAAATAAATTGAAGTCATTTGCAAGAGAGTTAAAATCCCATTCTCCTTCTTTGTTGAATACCACATCTCTACTAATCACAATCTTCTTATTGTATAGATTGTACAATTTGTAGCCCTTCGAATTAGAATCATAGCCGATAAAGATAAAACTCGCTTTTTTCATCAAGCTTTGTTATTTTTTCGTCTGGAACATGAACATGTGCTATACTTCCAAAGATTCTCATGTGGGAAATGCTAGGATTTCTTCCACTCTATGCCTCTTGTAGTGTCTTTCCCCATACACTTCTTGTTGGAGATCAATTTGACATAGATTGCACGCGCCATTGCTTTTGCCCAAAATTCCTTGGGTAGTTTCTTGCTTTTGAGCATGCTTCGTGCCATGTCAAGGATTGTTCTGCTATTTTTTTCTACCATGCCATTTTGCTAGGAGATCTAGGAAGTATCATTGGTTGACAAATTCCATTTGCTTGACAGAACTCTTGAAACTCCCTAGATGTAAATTTTCCACCTCGGTCGGATCTCATGACTTTGATTTTTCTACCGCTTTCTCTCTCTACTGTAGCTTTAAACTTCTTAAAGACTTCAAAAACTTCTCACTTTTGTTTCAAGAAATCTACCCAAGTTTTTCTTGAAAAATCATCAATGAAGAAAAGAAAATAATTACTATTATCAAAAGAGCTTGGATTGATCGGACCATACACGTTGGTATGGATGAGCTCGAGGGGCTTTTTGGCTCTTGACTCTAACTCTTTTGGAAAGCTTTTCCTGAATTGCTTCCTGACTAGACACCCTTCATAAAGCTGGTCATGATGATTGATTAATAACTGTATTTTATATAGTTATTTTCATCTATTTTATTAATTATAATTGCTATGTTCTTGACATTTTTAGTTAATTTTAGTTAAATAAATTAATATTTACTGTTTATGTGTTGAGGAATATATTTTTTAGAAAATTAAATAATTTGAATCGAAACCGTACTTAATTGCAAATTTATGTCCAAAACTATAATTTCAAATAAAAGAGTTCTTAATTGCAATTTATAAAAGTCTAAAATATAATTTAAATTAAAATAGGGATTAATTTTAAATATTAAAAGTTAAAAATTTAATTTAAATTAGAAAAGAGCTTAATTGTAATTAAAGAAAGTTTAAAACGTAATTTGAATTAAATTTGTGGGTTAAAATGCAATTAATTAAAGTTGAATTTTCTACATAGGAGAGAAGAAGTCCATGCGTCATCATCCATGCGCGCAACGTGAATCGTCAGATCAGAGAAGAAATAGTTAGGATGCGCGAGTGTGCTTCAAACCCGACCAAAGCGAGTGGGTGCAACGTTTCTTGATCACGCGACTCGGTGCGTAGAGTTGTGCCCACCTTCCACGTAGGCCGACATGCAGGGTGGGACCCATATGTCTCACGCATCTACCAAGACCCGATTTCGTGCGCCCGGTTATACAACCAATCGAAAGTTTCCACGTGTCCCACCATTCCTTGAAGCCAATCATGTTCTGACATGTGGCAAGTTTTGGTGAGCGCGAAAATGCAGAATTTCACGCACGCGTTTCAGCTGTCCCCCACGTTTCTCACGCCCTTATCTTGTACGGCAATTCTACGTGCGCCCGTTCTTGAGATCCAATGATATGTTGCCACATGTCTCACTTTAGCTTTCAGCGAATCATATCGGGACACGTGGTAGTGTGAATTGAAAAAAGGAAAATAGAAACGCGTGGATGGTTCCACTCGATACAACCGTTTGTCCCTCACGCGTATTATTTAATCGTTTTCACCATACGTGTTTGTCCCCCGCATGTAAAAAATATATATTTTTAAATGTATTTTTTTTAGAAATTTGATGTTATAAATAAGGGTTATTATGATAGATTAGAGAGTTTTTTGGAGTTTGGAGTTTTGGATTTTTAGTAGTGTTCGGGGCTGGACTGTGGAACACGCAGAAGCCATTTTTGGCTTCTGTTGTGTTCTGCGTGTGCCAAATATTTACGATCCGAAATGATTTAATTTTCCTTTGTTCTTCATCTAATATTCCTTAATTGGTGTAATTTTAATTTTAATTTATGAAATAATTTAATTTTTTTAGGGTTGCATTTTATCTGAATTTATGAAACTTGGATTTAATTATTTTTTAAAGATTTATAAGACGTTCGATTTGTTTATTCTATTAATGCTTAATGCTTTTGATTATTTACGAATTTATCAAATGATCCGTGATACTTAAATAAACTTGGAAGAGACATTTTTGTGTATATTGCTCATGGATAGAATGACATGTATGATGAAAGATAGGAATATACCCTAATTGTATGTGTGGCCATTTGAGAACTTAGAACGTAATGAATCTTGGTGAATTTAATTCTCATAGGAATATAGTGAATTAATTTAGCGAGGTGTGTTTATACGGAGCTCAGAAGAGATGTATGGATAAAATTAGAAGTTTTCGGTTGACAAATTAAATGTACTATAAAAATATAAATCAAGAGAAAATAATATGATTTGAGTAGATTAATTTGGTTAAAAACTGCAATCTTAGATTTCTTTTATTTTCTTATAAAACTTTTTAGTTAACGTCTTCCAATTAACGATCATTTTGGATAAAATCAGAGAGAAATAATTTTAGTACTCAACAAATTATAATGACAAATCTCCGTGGGAATGATAATTCACTTATCAAATTTTATTACTTGTGACCGTGTATACTTGCACGTTTTATGTTCTCCAAAAGAGACAACATTGATGCAAGGTAGTCTCTTCACCATATCCTTTTTAGATAGCAGTTCTAGACCTCCAAAATTGAGATGCCCAAATAGATGCCAAAGCCATGATGCATTTTTTTAGCAAGCGTTCAAGCACTTTGCAACATCATTTTGTATATTGATCAAGACCATACTATTTTTTGACATAGACATTTTAACAATGAAGTTATTCTTATCATCTTTTATAAAAGTAATATAATCCTTCATATAAATATCATAACTTTTCTTTAACATTTGTCCTAAACTCAAGATGTTACTTTTCATATTGGGCACATAGTAGACATTAGAAATAAATAAGGATGTTACCTTTCCCTTTCACTACTATTGTGAAATCATCTCCAAACGAAACATTTTCGTTTACTGCCTCGTTTAGCTCCACGGACATGTCTTTCCTTCCACACATGTGATTGCTTGCACCACTGTCAAGATACCAGGAATTTTCTTTACCACCATCATTTTTCTTTTTTGCTAGAAGAAGAGTTTTTTTTGCCATCTGTCCTTTCTTCCACATAGTTGGCCTTCTCCTCAATTTTGTTGTTCAATTTTCACGATAATGTGCTCAAATTTTGGATCCAAAGAACAAAGTATCTTCTCTATTATTCTCACATCGTCTAAATTTTCACCATTTCTTTTTAATTGATTAGAAATAGCTACTACTCTTGAAAAATAATCCGAAATAAACTTAGATAGTTGCATATATAAGGATTCAAATTCACCTCTTAATGTTTGGAAACAAACCTTCTTCACCTTTTCGACTCCTTTGTATGAGGTTTGCAACTTCTCCCATGCTTCCTTGGAAGAGCTTGCATTCAAAATATTTTCAAAGCCATCATCATCTAATGCTTGGTAGATGAGGTAGAAAGCTTTCTTGTTTCTCTTTCTTGAATCCTTCAAAGCTGTCTTTTGATAAAGTGTAAGAGCAGTAAGAGCAACATCATTCGTAGGCTTATTATATCCTTTCTCTATGATATCCCACACATCTTGTGATCCAAGAAGTGCCTTCATTTTGATACTTCAATTATCATAGTTGTTGTTGTTATTAAGTGTCGGGACTTGGAATGGTGCCATACCATTTTCCATAACTCTCAATATGATGAGAATTTGCAAAATTTGATTACATGGATGAATTCGGAACGCCAAAAAACCTTGAAAGGAACTCTGAAAAAAATCCAATTTTTGTTTCTGTCAATGGCACCAACTCAACTCAACTTGGTGCATGAGTCAACTTGGTTTCTAGCAGCACTCTTTTTCCAGCACATAGTGGTGCGTCTGAATTCTAATCGGGGAGATTCTTGTACTGTCAGATTCCTCTCATCAAGACCTTCGATTTGATATCCAATAGTGTATACTTCCCAACTTAACTCTGATACCACTTTGTTGGAAAGGAAACACTCACACAAACAACTTTTATTCAAACTCAAAGAAATATTACAATGGCACTCTTATTTAGGCTTTGCTTCTTCACTCGCTTAGAAGCTCTTAATTTTTTCTTGTTTTCAAATGGTCCTAGAGAAGTTCTATTTATAGGCTTCGAAAAACACTTCTCAACACCTCACAACCACTTATTAAATTACTTCTCCAACTATTTACATTAATTAGTTTCACACCTACAAAATACTAACCATACTTACTTGCATTTATTAGTCTCACGCTTACTACTCCAACTACTCACATTAATTAGTCTTACACCTACAAAATACTAAGATAATCTAAAAGTAATAATAAGTGACTTGTAGAAAATAATAAATCAAGTTTATGATTAATACCTTTTCTATTATATTAATCTTTTAGTTTGAAACCTTATACTTAAAAAGTGATATCTCATTTTACATTGTATGGGCGCACACAAGGTAGATGCTTAAGTTAAAAGTATATTCGTGTAAACAACGCACGTGACTCAAGTCCAAACAAATGACAGTCTTCATGTTGGATCTTTATAAAATTTCTTTGATAGTGTTTTAGATTCATATAGACTCTCGAGATATAATTAAATTGGCGTGAAGTTTTTAGTCATTTCTTACCACGCAAAGAATGAGCTCGATGTAAAATAAGGTCTACGTTTAAGAGTAGTTATATGTATTCTCATTGTTAGGTGTGCAAAATACATAGTTAAAAATATATGAAAAATAAATTGGATATATAGTCGAGATAAACTATTATTCCTAATAAATTAACTTTCTTGGGTTAGAAGCTCATGTAAGACAATATATTGCATTTTAAAAAAAAATAATGGGATCACTAATTCAAATTACCAATTCTTTTCACTACTACAAAATGGACTATTAAAATAACATGTATATATAAGGGATATGAATATACCTTTATTGTATTTGTAGTTATTTGAGAACTTTGAACTTAATGAATCTCGGTTAATTTAATTCTCATAGGAATATAGTGAATTATTTTAGTGAGATGTGTCTATATGGCTCAGAAGAGATGTATGGATAAAATTAGGAGTTCTTGGTTGAAAAATTAAATTCAAAAATATAAATCAAGAGAAAATAATATGGTTCGAGTGGATTAATTTGGTGAAACTGCAATCCTATAATTTTCTTATTTATTGTTATAACTGTTATAAAAATTAGTTAGTTAAACTCAATCAACTTTTCGTTTGTTTTGATAAAATCAGAGTGAAACAATTTTAGTACTTGATGAACTATAGTAAAAACTCTCTGTGGGAACGATAATTTTACTTATCAATTTTATTACTTGTGATCGTGTATATTGGCACGTTTTTATGTTCTCTTAAAGAGAAAACAATATTTTTAATGCTATAATGAGCTCTAAATATGAAATCAAGTGTAACTCTGATTTGTTACTTGGCTTGTATGAGTTTTGATGCCCTTAAAAATATGGAACAATTTTGTAATACGTTTATGGGCACCAAAACTCATACAAGCCAAGTAATAAAATAAGAGTTACACCTGACTTTATATTTAGAGCTCATTTTAGCATTAAAAATATTAACAGAGTTTCAACATAGCTTCATATTTATAAAAAATGATTAATAAAGTGCTACCATGATGTTGTCATAAGAAAAGTAGGCAAGAGAGATGAGATGAAGTTTAGGCAAAAAATAAGTCCATAAAACAATACATTCCCCTAAATATATGAGTACATAACCATCCATCAAACAAGGGATTTCAGACACAGGAATAGAGAAATTAAATTATTATAAAAATTACCGTTATGTTGTCATATGCTATTCAAGATCATCAGAATCTTCTCATGATTCTTCTTATGATGATATAATTTGAACCATGTGTTCTGTCCATTCCTCTCGTACATCATCAAAAATTTGATGGTCATAACCCGTCTTGTTCCAACCAAAGAACCAAAGAACTACATGTATTTAAAATCAAAATAAGAATGTAATTTCATGAATTTACAAAAAATAACTCATATTATTTAAATCCCTTGTCAATATATGAGTAAAAGATATGACCACATCATCAATTGGAATTTTGATATTTGTGATGATTTCGCTCATAAATTTTATGACATAATAGTCACATATGACTCTATTATTTTGTTGTGGAACCTACAAACAAAAAAAGTGTACATGATTATTGAACAAATCAAGGATTATCAATATCCAATGATCTTGGCATTCTTCAAATTTTAGTGGCCAAAGGATTATCAACTTTTGATTTTTCTTAAGCATTAATGCCCTATCACATAATTATTTAGCTCTGTTGCTAACATCCTTCTTTTGATATTGATTGACATATAAAGAATCATAAAACATTGCTAAATGTGATGAGTGATTATGAACATCTTTACGTAGTTCATCTTTAACACCATGAAACATATTTTCTGTTTGTACATTATGATAAGATGTATGTAATCCAATCACATTATTATTTATCTCTTCCTCATTAGTATTATCAATATTTTCTCCATGATAATACCAACATTTATAGCTCAAAAGAATACCACTACGGATAAGGTGATACTTAACCACGTCAACTTCCTGAAATTGCTTATTTTTACATTTAACACATGGGTATCAAATCATATTAATTCCATTATTACTATTTCTATAAGCAAATTCCATGAAACTTTAAACTCCAGAAATGTAGTCCTGTTCAATTCTACACTTTGACATCCATGATTTGTCCATTTTCTTTTAATGACATTAATTAAGCATATTAATTATGTATCCAATCAATATATTTAAAGTATTATTATATATAAATTCCCTAATACAAAAAATTATCATTTTAGTCATTTTACAATTGTATTACTTTTACTTAATAAAATATAATTATTTATATGTAAATAAATTTATCCACGTACGATAAATATTATAATCCCTTAAACCCACAACATCCAGATATTATTTTTAGAGAAAATAAGTCAAACATATAATAACAAGCATAATACAAAACATACATAAATAAAAAATTTATACAAAAAATAATGCAAACATAATAATAAATGCGTAAGATTAATACAAATACTTACAAGAGTAAATGAAGGAAATAAAAAAATGGGTGTTTTGTAAGTGAAAATAAGTGAGAAAATAGGTATAATGTTTTTTTAATATTTCTCTAAAAAAAAATAGGAGATCTGAAAGATAATAAGGAGAGGAATATAACCCACAAAACGACGTTGGAAATGGAGGTCAGAGATGACCGAAAAATAAGAAAGAGTGTAGAAGGTGAGCTCGATTTTAAAGTTTATTGTTGCTGTACAAATTGAAATGGACGTTCTGATGAAGAAAAAAGAAGAGAAATAGATTAATACGTGTGGATAACGTCGGTTGATGTGGTGAACCGATACTATCCACGTGTGTAGCGTCAGTTCACCATGTCAACAGACACTACACATGTGGATAGCGTCGTGTTCACCACGTCAATCAACACTACGACCTACGTATATTCTTTTATTTAAAAAATGTAGTTTAAAATTGAAATTATATACTACAATATTTTTTTGTCAATTATTATTTTATTTAATTTTAACTATAAATATGTACGTACGTACATAAAATTAAATATCCAAACAAATACACAAAATTATATAATTTTAAAAACCAATTGTCGGTTCATCACGTCAATCGACGCTATGTGTAACGTCAATTCTACACCGAATCGACTTTAAATTCATTATAAGTCGATTTTTTCAAAAAAAAAAAAATGAGTTTACATATCAACTTAAATATCTCTTTTTGTAGTTGTGTTTTACCTTTTTTTTTTTTTTTCTTCCCTTGCTATATAGATTTTCTCATGAATCACGACTCAAATTATCATTTCTCGAGCTTTATTTAGGCTTATCTATGATTTCAATACAGGAAATATGAAACAGCTAAAGCAAAGAAGACCAGCACTATTTGGCCTTCCACTTTTTTATTCATAGTATTTTTGACATGGGAGTCTATTATTTATATAGAAGCATAAAACTCAAGGTAAGGTACAAACAGTGACACTATATTGTGTGTCATGTAATTCTAGTTTTGAGGTTTGGTCTCATATTGTGCATCAGCAGCCTCACCAGCATAAGAACAACATTTAATACAAAATTTCCCGTGGTTGCCCCAGCAACAACCACGGGGACAACCACCACTCTTGCCTCCTTTACCTCCGTGGCCTTGATGACCTCCATGACCTCCGTGGCCTTGTTTACCTCCATGCCTACCACCGGGTTTTCCATCATATTTTGCATCATCTATCCCATTAGTAGTAATAGTAGTAGTTGTGGCATCCTCTGCAAGTATATACATAGTAAAGCTATATATGAACATATCAAACTATATATATATATATATATATATATAATGGAATACATGTATTACTGTAAATGGTCGCAATTTTAATCAATAATTCAATTAAAAAAATCTCACCATTTGTATTGGCAATGGAAGCTGCGAACTCTGAAGAGAGGAGAAGAACACAAGCCAATAAAAGACCAAGGAAAAGGAAAGCCTTGGAGCCCATTTTGAGTATTTTTAAATTTAAATAACTAGATTTCGAGTTCGTATACTAATTGGAGATGAATTATAGATTCAGTACAATTTTTACTCTATTTATAGGCTGATCTTTATGAAAGAGTTGGGGGTCGAATACTTTCTAATCTTATCTTGTTCATCAACCATCAACTTCGATTACTTAATCCTATCTTGTGATATGTCTGCACCAACATGTCTCATTTTTAAGTATCTTAATTAATTAAAATTATTATTAAAATGAATTAAAATAAAAATCAGCAAATTAATTTAAATAGGAGTGATTTAATAGTATCAATAAAAAAATAAAGATAAAAAAATTCAAAATATAAATATAAATAATTTAAAAGTATCGACTCTCTCAAACCATCCCTATAATTTATAGTTAGGAAGAGCTATATTGACATGAAACAGGCAAAACAAAAAAAAACAAAAAAATTTGGGTGACACACATTCGTATAATTTGTTTAATTTGAAAATATATTACAAGACAGGTAATTTATTTATCATGCTTTCATATTCATAGCATCTTGTCAAAAAGGGCAACTTTGATAACTGTTCGGTTTTGTTACCCTTTGATGAGGGAACTTGATTTTCTTTTTCTTATATTTGGCATATTTTGGACTAGTTTTTTTTTTTTCCTTAATAATATTTATATACTTACAGATACAGAAACACGTATACACAGATGGAATTTGGACTCACATCCAAAAAAAAAGCATATAAGATTACACAGTAATTTATTTATATTTTAAATTATAAAATTAAGGCTAAATATTAAAATAGCCCAAACTAGCTATGACGTGAAAGTCCTATTGCTATAAGATATCTTTCAATTCAAATCCTCCTCTTTCATAGTTGCATATTTTCCATGTTATCCGGCATAAAAATGTGAGATATAATAACCTAGGTAAATTGTGTGGTTATGTATTTAGGGTGGGACAAACCGAGAATCAAAATTATTATAAATTTAAATTTAATTCGATTTAAATTAAATTTGAAGAGTTTTAATACGAATTCATTCCGATTATATAATCAATCTAAATTTGATCAAATTATGTAATCAATTTGAATCTTAGAAGATCAAATTCTTTTAAAATGATACAATCTATTTATGAATTATTTTCACATATAAAATAAGATATACATAATATTTAAATTTTAAATTAATATATTTATAGTAAAATTTATTATTTATAGTTACAATTAAAAAAATAAATATATATATATACAATCATTAAATTAATATAAATATTGATATTTATTTTTAAATTAAAAAATAATCTAATCTAATTATGATATGTATAATATTTAAATATTATACATTATAAAATAAAATATATATTTATTTAATATTCAATAATAATTCGGTCTAAATCAAATATAACAGATTATAAAATCTATAAATTTAAATCCAATATAAATTTAAACGAATTATAAATTTTTAAATTCAAATCAGATCGAAATTTAAAATTTATCAATTGAATTTAATTCGATATAATTTATATTTACTAATTCTTATATATAAGTACATATCAATAACATAAACTATAACCTTCAACTATATAAATTAGGATAAACATATAAATTAAAAAACATTAAAAAAATAATAAAGAACGGTCCGAGATGCAAAATTAATTACACAATTATTTTATATATTTTTATTAGTTAGGTTTTATTTTATTTTTATAATTAAATATGGACTATTTATTTATTTAAGAATGTTAAAATAGGTTGTTTAGTCTTAAGGTCTTTTGTAATTTTTTTGGGTCTAGTATAATTAATAGGCTTAATAAAAAATAAAAAAATAAAAATTATATACAGAATCAGCTTTGACAACCCGTGGCCATCATCTTTAAATATCTTTGGCCAACGCATGGCCAGGACCATTCGCTGATTAAGGTGGATAAGAAAAAGAGAAACAAGCAGGAGATTCAATTCGCGGGTTATTGATCACTTTATTAAAAGTAGAGTTTTTAACACATTTTTTATTTAACATTTATTTAATAAATAATATTTTTTAAAATTAAAAATATTAAAATATAAATTTTTTTTGTTGAAAATGGATGAAAATATATTTTATCAAATTTTTTATAATTTTTAATGCAAGACTAATGAGATGCTTACATGTGGCTTGCCACGGAAGTAGAGACAACAAATCATAGATCGCCGGATGTGAGGAGCGACGAACTACATGTCATGTGTCAACATGACGTTCATTCCAAGTTTAAGTGCTATCAAACCTTCACGCTACGTGTCTCCAATCTTCTCGTCCAACCATTTCACCCATGCGTCACATCATCCGTTATGGCGAATCACGTTGCACTGTGTGGTACTGACTCAGTATGCGTTGACTCGAACTGGTCTCCCTTGCCACGTGTTGCCCTTTGATTAGCCCAATAAATTATGTGTGACATATGTCACGCTATGATTGGTTGACGCTTTTAATTTTGCTTGTTTTGATCTCAGCTCCTGATCTGTTAACCCAGATAGCATCTGAGCTATGAGCTATATTGAAGTCCTTGATCACCCAATAAACCTTAAAAAGAGAGAAAATTACAAAAAAAAAAAAATACAATTTTGATGGAGATTTAAGAGAAAATTATTACTATAATTAAAGAAATTGATTGTATTTCTTCTATTCTTTTCTATATCAAATTTTATGTTTTTTTTATGAAAAATATGAGTTTTATGGACAAAATTATGTCAATTTAATTTATTAATCTAGAGATCTTATGAACCCAATTTTCAACATGTAATGATATAATATTTTACCCCAATTATAATTATAATTTAATTATATTATTTAATCTGATTTTTATGTTATTAATTGTTTGGCCATCAATTTATCTATAGAGACAATTAAATAGATTTGAGAGAATTATTTAATTGTTTGTTATGATTAGATAACATGCATGGTTTTTAAACAAAGATGTATGATTTTTATGTATGTGATCCATAATTGATTGACTTAATGAATAGTATGCAATTTAATTGACATAAGAGTGTGATTAAATTAATTACTATATGATGTGTAGTTTACTTGAGAGAAAAATATATGATAAGTTAGATGCAATTGATCATGTAATTAATTGATAATTATATTGAGAATTTTAGTTATTCACATGTTTAAAAAATTAAGGGATTAAGTATTTCTAGATGTTTTCTTATATATTACTTATCAAATCTCATTTAATTAATTATTGGTATTTATTTTTAGTTATTTTAATTTTTCTTCCTTAAAATATAAAAACACAAAAAAATAATTTTTATTTTTTTAGTTTTAAAAATTAGTTTCTAATAAAATAATATCTATGAGAACGATATTTTATTATCATTATATTAGTTATTATGATACGTATACATGTATATTTATTATACACACAAATTAAATGGTGATCGCTTATCTCATAAATCTTTCAAATCTTTGCTAATTATACTATATTTGAGGTATTAAATTAAACTTTTTTTCTTTCTCTTCTATTATTTATAATTTTTCATTTCTAGTAATCAATAGTTTAAATGTGTTTGATTTAAATGGTTTTTTAAAACTCTTATTACAATACCTTATTAGATAGTACTAATTCATAAATAATATTAAATTTGATTTCTTTTCAGTATATTTGTTGTCTCTTTTGTAGAACATAAAACGTGTAAGTATACACGGTCACAAGTAATAAAATTTGATAAATAAGTTATCGTTCCCACAGAGATTTGTCACTATAGTTTGTCAAGTATTAAAATTGTTTCGTTCTGATTTTATTTAAAACGATCGTTGATTTGAAAAACTTTAAGAAAATAGTTTTATAACAAAAGAAAAGAAATCTAGGATAGCAAATTTTCACCAAATTAATCAACTCAAATCATATTATTTTCTCTTGATTTATATTTTTATAGTACATTTAATTTGTCAATGAAAAACTTCTAATTTTATCCATACATCTCTTTCGAGCTCCGTATAAACACAGCTCGCTAAATTAATTTACTATATTTCTATGAGAATTAAATTCACCAAGATTCATTACGTTCAAAGTTTTCCAATAATTGCACATACAATAAAGAAAGTTTATCTCCTTTAATCATACATGTTACTCTAAACACGAGCAATATACACAAAAATACCTCTTTCAAGTTTATTTAAGTACCACAGATCGTTTGATAAAATTCGTAAATAATCAAAAGCATTAAGCTCAAATAGAATAAACAAATCGAACGTCTTATAAATCGTTCAAAAATAATTAAAATCAAAGCTTCATAAATTTAGATAAAACGCAACCATAGAAAAATTAAATTACTTCATAAATTAAAATTAAAATTACAACAGTTTAAGGAAAATAAGATGAAGAACAAAAGAAAATTAAATCATTTTGGATCGTAAATATTTGTCACACGCAGAAAACAACAGAAGCCAAAAATGGCTTCTGCGTGTTCCACAGTCTAGCCCCGAACAATACTAAAAATCTCAAACTCTAAACTCCCAAAACTCTCTACTCTATCATAATATCCCTTATTTATAGCTAAAAACAATATCTAAAATAATACATTTTTTAAACACGTGTAAAAAATTTGCATCAAAAATAAAACCCCGACATTTTCCTTAAATTTTGCATCCACGCGTACAAAAGAGAATATTAAATTTTCTTACGTGGACGACAGAAACACAGGGCGCCATTTCTGATTTTTTTTAATTCAATCTGCATGCCATGTGTCAATCTCTGATTGGTTGAAGAATTAATATAGACACGTGGCAACATTTCATTCGGTAAGGAAACCAGCTGCACACAGAGTTCATCGCACGGGATAAGGGCACGAGGAACGTGGGGAATATCGGTTGGGATGTGTGCGTTATCCTGTGTTTTCGCGCTCACCGAACCTTGCCACGTGTAACAATATGATTGGCTGAAAGATAAAGTGGGACATGTGGTAGCTTCCTATTCATTGTATAACCAGGCTCATGTGAATCGGCCACATGTAATCATGCCTTGAAAACGCATCAGACACGTGGGTCTCACCCTACACGCCAACCTGCGTGTCAGGTAGGCCCCACTCAGGCACCGAGCCGTGTGACTCCAGGAATAACGGGTTCACTCGCTTTTGTCGGGTTTGAAACGCACGCGCCAATCCTGACCGTTTCTTTTGTGATCTAATGGCTCACGTGGCGCACATGGATTATGGCGCGTGGGATTCTTCTCTCCTGCGTAGAAAATTCAAATTTAATTAATTGTATTTTGACACACAAATTTAATTCAAAGTACATTTTAAACTTTCTTTAATTACAATTAAGCCATTTTCTAATTTAAATTAAATTTTAAACTTTTAATAATTAAAATTAAGCCCGATTTCAATTTTAATTATATTTTAGACTTTTATAAATTGAAATTAAGAACTCTTTTATTTGAAATTATATTTATGGACATAAATTCACAATTAAGTACGGTTTCGATTCAAATTATTTAATTTTGTTAAAAATATATTCCTTAACACAAAAGGTAAATATTAATTAATTTAACTAAAATTAACGAAAAATATCAACAACATAACAATTATAATTAATAAAATAGATGAAAATAACTATATAAAATACAGTTATCAATATTATATGATTACTCGTAAGTTATTTAACATATAATTTTTTTTAGTAAGAACCTTTATAAAACTCTAACTTTTCAATTTATTAACAAACTGGAGTAATATTCTGAAGATCCATTTTTCTTATCCCATATCTATTTGAAATTGATTATTTTTGGTACTTTTAGCAAGAAGAGAATTAAGTATAGCATAAGTTCAAATTTGTTTACCCAATTTTATAACATATAGATAAATTTTGATTCGAATATAGAATTTTATATATAATATATCAGGACATTATACATATTTTATACGTATGATCAACTTTTTTTCTTGGTACAAGTTTGATAAGGTTTTTCTTTTTATTGTAATTTATTTCATGTAAACTATTTATAGTTATTTTACCTACATAAATGTATATGCAATTATTTTTATTTTCTCCAAATTAGCAATAAAACTTAGGAATATTTTTCATGTAGTGATTCATATTAGTTTTCTGGTTGAAGAGGTTAAATAGATATGTTAAATTATTATTATTTTATTAAACTTGTCCATTCATTGAAATTTTTTTACTCATCCTATTTTTGTTTTTTTTTTGGTCTTAGATAACATTATTTTTTGATTAAAGATTTGAATATTATATTTGAAGAAGACTTAAACCATTTCATCGATATTATTTTCTATGATTCCTCATTCTTTTGAAATTACTAGGATCTTATTTCAGTTTCTTAGTGACCTAATTGTGTTACATATTGTTTTATAACTTTTTAATAAATATAGACTATATTATAGGTTAATACCACTTATTAATTAATATTTTTTTTATTATTGGTTATATGAATGATAAGTTTTGAATACCGTAATCATGTAGATATCATGTTGGTTTAGAGTAAAAAAAACATGGAATATTATACCGAATTTTTCGTCAAATTCTAAAGTATAATAAGAATTTCTTAAATACTAAAAGATTTGGGATGAGTTCTGAAAATTTTATTTATATATGTATTTAACAATTTAAATTATTTTAATAATTAATAATTAAATTATTATTTAAAATGGTTGAAAGTTTATCAAATATTAATAGATGAAATCATTGATGCCCTCTTTAGAAATGGAGGTGCTAATTTGCATAAGTTCCTTAAATAATGAAGCAACAAAGGGAAAAAAATTTATTATATAAGATGCATAGTTATATTGAAAATTTAAAGTTATGGATTTAATTAACTTAGAAAAGTATGAATACATAAATTTTCTAAATATATCTAATTAAAAATCACCAAACCACTAGACATGCAATTGTGTGTAAATAATATAAAACAAAAACAAAGATAAATTTGACACATGATATTTTAGATGGAAACAATCAAGACCATAATAATGACCTAAGAAGAAAATCATCGGTACACCAAATTACCTAACTATCCACTATGAAAATCAACTTAATTACAAAGCCAAGTTTTAAACTACCATTCACAGATAAAGCCCCCAAAATAATCTACTCACGATCTTTCGCTTTTTCATAGTCTCTATAAGTTAGGTATATAGATCATGATCAACGTTCCAATTTCTTAAGTCACATGAGCAATCAAACCCATTCAGGAAGCACGTGAAATATTAACACAAATAGCATAAGTGCAAAGTTTGACTTAGAGTAGATTCAATAAGAAAAACCCTAACTAGAAGATTCAAGAATTAAATCAGTTAATTTAAGTTATCAAGTAAAAACTAGAAAGGTTTAAATCACAATATCATAAAAATAAATAGGCTCATGAATCAATCAAACATAATCACACAATGTTTGATAGATTAAATCAATAATAAACCTAACAAAATATGATTTAGATTTTAAAAAACTTTTTGAAAAAGAAAGCACAAAACAATTAGATGAATAGAATAAGTGTGGTTATTTAAAACAAGGAGCATTAAGTTGTTTATATATAGTAGTTGAAACCGTAATGCTAGGTTGATATGCATGTAGTGACCATTCTATCCATTTAATATTTTATTATGCAATAATAAATAGGGATGATTTACATTTTGGCTCGAGCAAACAAATTTTTTTTATGTTGAAAACTTATGTGTTCGATCAATCCAATTCAGGCTCGATCGATCAATCGAAACACTTTTTGATCTATCCAACAACGATTAATAAAAACTCGAGATTAAGTAGATCAAATTCGATCGATCAATCGAAACAATTTTTGATCTATCCAACAATGATTAATAAAAACTCGAGATCAGGTAGATTGAATATGATCGATTTGAAATCCAACCCAAAAGGACATAGATCGTGCACGATCTATCCTAGATCGATCTACCACTATAATTGATCAACATACTACTCCATTGTTCAATCAATATACATACCAAATGATCCTAAGTGTATAATATACTCTAACGTGTTTAAGTAAGAGTGTCTACCTAAAACATATTAACATAAAGCTTGAAAGTTTCTTTGTCTTGAATAGTGGACATGAAAATGTACCTAGAAACTAGTTTACACTTAAATATTTTGTTCACCAATATCACCAACACTTATATACCTTACAATCTTCCCCTGAAAGAGTGTGTGACCTTGAGTAATTTTTTTATGTATATAATTATCAAAATATATAAATATACATATGACATGTGTGATATTATGTTATATTTAACAAAAAAAAAAAAAGATGATAACTTAACTTTGTTTTTACTTGATATTTTTTTCACAAACCAAAAGACTTTAATAACATATTTTTCACAAACAAAAAATATTTAAAAATATTTTTAAATAAAAGAATTAAACAACACATTTAATCTAAACAAATTAATTATTTAGACATTTCACCCTTCTATATATATATATATATATATATATATATATATATATTTTAGTGTGATACAAACTTATCATTTTGAAAGACGAAAAGAAAATATATAAATTTATATTTGCTTCTAGCATATGGAGCATGTGATTATTAATTTACCTAATAAAATTTGTCAGGTTCGAATTTTATATTATTTTATAATTTTATTTAAATTGTAGAATTTTATAATCAAAATTCAATAAAATGGTGAGAATTATATATGATGTGCGAAAAAAATGAATTTACGTGAGTAGAAAATTTATATATATATATTAAAATATTCATATGGAAATATAATTGAAAAAATAGATAAAAAATGTGAATATTATATTAAAAAATATTATGAAAAGGGTTAAACTTAAACCATAATGTAAAATTCATTTCAAAATAACTTGCTAGAAATGTACCGATTATTGTTTAATAAAGAATTATTACTTTAATATTAGTTATAATATTGATTGTATTAGGAAAATTTATTTTAATTTTTCGATTTTTCAGTATTTAGATAATGAGAATATTCAAAGCTCTTCTTTCAAGGATAGGTCGGCAATTAAATGAGGTGTTGGTAATTTTGTGTAATTTTATTTTTGTTTTTGATATTTTTTATTTTTATTGTCATTTATTACATTTGAATTATTAATATTTATGTTGTTAAGTTTAATAATAATAATATATTTTTAAATATCTTAATTTGTTAAAATTGATTAAAATAGAAATCAATAAATTTAAATAGGAGTGATTTAAAAGTATCAATAAAAAAATAAAGATAAAAAGTTTCAAAATATAAATATAAATACTTTAAAAGTATTGACTCTATCAAACCATCCCTATAATTTATAGCTAGGAAGAGCTACATTGACATGAAACAGGAAAAAATAAAATAAAATTGGGTGATACACATTTGTATAATTTATTTAATTTGAAAATATATTACAAGTAGAGTTATTTATCAGATCTAAATCGTTGATTTTATATTCATTCGATCTGATCCGACCATTCGTTTGGATTGAAACATCCTAATTGGCAATCGATTCGATCACTTTTTACATCCGCTCAATCCGATCCGATCACTTTTCACAACCGCTTAATCTGATCCGTAAACTATTTAGATGATATCCAATCAATCCAACCAATAAATTTAATTATCTCTATTTTTTGTATTTTTAAATAATTTTTTTAAAATTTCACATAAATTATAACATAAAATTATTTAACTTAAAATTAAATAAATATATATTAATTATATATATATATATATATTTAATTTAATAAATATATAATTAATTTCGGTCGGATGAGATCAAATCGGATAAATCGTAGTGAAATCCGCCGTCTGATCTGCACTTAACGGATGAAATTTTTTTTTCATCCGATCCGACCATCGGATTGGATCAGATCAGATAAAAAATCAACGGATTGGATCGAATTGATTGGATAATCGAATTTTTTACACACCCTTAATTACAAGACAGATAAATTATTTATCATGCTTGTTATAAAAAATGGCAACTTTGATAGCTGTTTGGTTTTGTTACCCTTTGATTAGGGAACTTGATTTTCTTTTTCTTATATTTGGCATATTTTGGACTAGCTTTTTTTTTTTCCCTCAATAATATTTATATACTTACAGATACAGAAACACGTATACACAGATGGAATTTAGACTCACATCCCAAAAAAAAACCATATAAAATTACACAGCAATTTATTTATATTTTAAATCATTTTAAATTATAAAATTAAGGCTAAATATTAAAATAACGTGAAATCTACTGCAATGAGATATTTTCACTTCAAATTCTCCTCTATCATAGCTGCATATTTTCCATGTTGTCCGGGATAAAAATGTGAGATATAATAAACCAGTTAAATTATATATATATAAATCCTATTCGATTTAAATTAAATTTAAAGATTTTTAATATAAATTCAATCTGATTATGTAATTAATCTGAATCCCAAAAAGATTAAATTCTTTGAAATATGATAAGTTCAAATTGATGATATAATTTATTTATTAAATATTTTTATATAAAAACAAAATATACATAATATTTAAATTTTAAATTTACATATTTGTAGTAAAATTTATTATTACATAATCAATCCAAATTCAATCCAATTATGTAATCAATCTGAATTCCAAGAGATCAAATTCTTTCAAATTTGATAAGGTCAAATTGATGATATAATTTATTTATGAAGTATTTTCACATATAAAACAAGATATACATAATATTTAAATTTTAAATTAATGTATTTGTAGCAAAAATTATTATTTATAAATTAAAAAATAGTTTAAAATAATTATAATATGTATAATATTTAAATATTACATATTATAAAATAAAATATGTATTAATTTATAATTTAATAGTAATTTAATTCGTATCAAATATAACATAAATCTATCAATTTAAATCCAATATAAATTCAAACTTATTATATATTTTTCAATTCGAATTCGATACAAATATAAAATTCATCGATCAAATTACAAAACATTAAAAAAAATACTAAAGAACGGTCTGAGATGCAAAATTAATTACATAAGTTATTTTATATATTTTTATTTGTTAGGTTTTATCTTATTTTTATAATTAAATATGAACTATTTTTTATTTATTTGTTTAGTCTTAAGGTCTTTTGTAATTTTTTGAGTCTAGTATAATTAATAGGCTTAATAAAATAAAAAAATTATATACAGAATCAGCTTTGACAACCGGTGGCCATCATCTTTAAATATCTTTGGCCAACGCATGACCATCACCCTCTTACAAGGCCATTCGGTGATTAAGGTGGATAATAAAAACAAAAACAAGCACGAAAGTAAATTCGTAGGTTATTGATGAATTTATAAAATCAGAATCATTAGTGTATTTTTTATTTAATTATTTTATTTAATAAATAATATTTTTAAAAGTTAAAAATATTAAAATACAAATTTTTTAGTGAAAAAAAGGTAAAAATATAATTTCTATTTTTTTTGTAATTTTTATAAATTTTTAACATAGGATTGATCAGAAGTTGTCACATATAAGCACGAAGTTTATTTCGAGTTTAAGCGCAGTCAAACTTTAATGTCACGTGTCACCAATCTACTCGTCCAACCGTTCCAAGTGTGGTGTTGACTCAACATGCGTTGACTCAGATCGGTCTCCACTCTCCACTCTCCACTGTGGAGCTCTGATTCACCTAGTAAATTTCATGTACCACATGTAACGTTATAATTGGATGATTTAATAAGCCAGATTGCACCTAAGTTATATTATTAATTGATATATATGAGCACTGATAAGAGAAGGAACCATATACATGTACGATTATGGTAATCCAAATTATAATAACAAACATTATGGGCAACCTACACCTCCAATCTACAACATGATTAGCATTTCTAAGGAGCTTCCTTTGTTCCTTAGCTATGGAGAAAAGGATGAACTTTCTAATGTAAATGATGTGAAGATATTGTTAGACGATCTTAAAGATCATGATGGAGACAAATTGGTGGTACAGTACATAGAGAACTATGCTCATGCTGATTTTGTTATGGTTGTTAATGCTAATAAACTTGTATAAGTCCCTTTACTAGCTTTCTTCGACCTTCATTCACTTTCATCTTCTCTAGTAATTTAGGCTACAAACTCTACCCAAGTTTTTCTTGAAAAATCATCAATGAAGATAAGAAAATAATTACTATTATCAAAAGAGCTTAGATTGATCGAACCACACACGTCGGTATGGATGAGCTCGAGGGGCTTCGTGGCTCTTGACTCTAACTTTTTTGGAAAGCTTTTCCTGAATTACTTCTTGACTAGACACCTTTCACAAAGCTAGTCAGTATGATTGATGCAAGGTAGTCTCTTCACCATCTCCTAGTAATCACACCTCTTCTTTCTGATGCCAACATTAGTGCTTATTTTAATTCAACCTTCACTCGGCTCCTCCCACCTCTTACTCACAATATTGGGTTGTTGCAACTTTGCACACGATATTATATCTTTGCTCAAAGAGAGAGTTTTAAGAAACTCCTCACTTAAAAATATTGGCCCATCTGAGTATACCATCAACACTCCTTCTAACCTTACCATGGATCACCCCATTGCATTTATATCAGATAGCCCAAGGTAGATAACAAAAATGGCTAGCCTCTTCGTCCGAGCATATACCCTTCATAGTGTTCTAAATATCAATAAAACCCATATTATTAGTTCTTTTATGCAAATTATGAAAAATTAACAAGTTCCAATGCCTCTACAACATTACCACAATTCCATAAAGCATGTGTGATTTCTATAAAGCTACTATTACACAATTTTCATGAAGGAAATTACAAATATTGTTTTATACAATTGAGTATAAGTTGGAAGGATTCCATTATAAACCTTCCATATGAAAATATTAGCTTTATTTGAAACATTAAGGTTCCAAAGACGTTTCCACCAAGTTTTCTTATTCATGGTACTACAACATGCACCCATATCATCGCGATTTTGCAATCTCATCTTTTCCTCATCTAACTAATAGGCACTTCTGATAGAAAAATCATATTCTAAAACCACTCCTATATAAACCTATCATCATGATTATTACTAACCAAAAGGATCTTCAAAATGACTTCAACATCAATCTCTAAAAACTTGTTCTTAATCAAACTTTCATCCCATAAGTTCAGCAACAAGAGTGTTTTGAGGAAGCAAATAAGAAAAAATGACTTCAAATGGAGTTGAATAAAGTAGCCAAGGATTCTTATACACATGTACATTTTTGCCATTACTTATCCTTCACTTAAGGCCAACGTCACACACCTCCCTACCCTAAGTCACACTTATCCATATGAATGAAGAAAAATCAAGTATAATCACATGCAAAATATCACCATTTGGATAATACTTCACATAATACATGAGTTACAAAACTATCATCTCCTTGTAAGAATATCCAACAATGTTTTGAGACAATAGCTTGATTAAAGGAAGATAAATTCCTAAAACCCATCCCATCCAAACCTAATGGCTTACAGAGATTTTTTTTTCTAAGTCTTATCCTTACCAAAATTTTACCATTATACATTTGTATCTCAGAACAAAACCTTGAAGGCAATTTGAAATAACTCATAATACAAGTGGGGATAGCTTGAACCACTAACTTAAGAAACACTTCCTTTCTAGCTATAGATAAACATCTCTTCTTCTAACTTTTTAATTTATTCCACACCTTATTTTTAATATCCCAAAAAATCATCTTTTTATTCTTTCCATACCCTACCTTTAATATCCCAAAAAAGTAGCATTCATAACAATTAACAAAAGGAATACCCAAAGTATCCAAAGCTAGCTTTTTGTTTCCTCAAAACTGTTAGGATTAAAACATATAACAAACTTCCTTAAGTTAAATTTTTGCCTAGAACCATTTTCATAGATTTCCAAAACTTCTTTAAGTTTCTTACAAGAGATATCATTTCCTTTAATAAATACAAAGCTATCATATGCAAAAAAGAGATGGTAAATCCTTGGGCTTGCATGTGGAATCGCTACTCCCTTAATAGGTACATTCCTCTATGCCTTCCTAAGTAAGCCAAAAAGTTTTTTAGCACATAAAATAAAAAAGGTATGGAAAGAGAAGATCTCCCTCTTTCAAACCCATATCAGGCCTAAAAGGCTCCATAATATCACCATTAACAAACATAGAAAAGAAACTAAACTTATACAATTCATGACAAATTCACCCAAAATAGAGAAACCTAGTTTAAGAAGAATGAACTTCAAAAACTCTATTCCTATCTGTCATAAGCCATCATCATGTCAAGTTTGATTACAACCCTTTCCTTTTTACCCTTCAAAATATTTTTAATAGAATGAAAAGTTTCAAAACCACCATTGAATTATCCAAGATCAACCTCCCAGGCACAAAAGCACTTTAACTTCTAGAAATTATACCAGGCAAGATAGACTTCATTATATTGGTTATACATTTTGCTATGATTTTGTAGAACAATTTGCAAAGACTGATAGGCTTGAATTTAGTAACTCCTTTTGAAGCCTCAACTTTAGGAATTAAGGATATGATAGTAATATTGTCATTCCACATATTATCATTCTAATTTAGTACTCTTAGAAAAAAATAAATAAAATCATCTTTAACTATCTCCCAATACTTTTCATAAAATAGAGCATGAAACCCATCAAGTGGCCTTAATTGGATGCATTGGTTTAATAACAAGTTCAACATCTTGCCTAATAAAATTCCTGGCTAAAAAACCATTCATATCATACTCTGGACTCAATACAGTTATTAAAACTATCAAGATTACATGACCCTTACTTGAAAACAATTTAAAGTAAAAGTCCTTAAAAACCCTCGTAACCAACATCCACAACACCCCAATCTCTAATAGCACTTCTATGTTAATCAATTTATCATTTTGGCCTCAAATATTTACTAAGTTGATCAAATTGAGAGGTTACCTCATTAAAATCTATTAGGATGACCCAAGGAAGTTGATTTTCATGAAATAGTCTCTTCAAAAGATCCCATGAGTCCTTCCTTTGAATTCTATTAGGGTTCCTATAAAAGCCAATCAATCTAAAGGTTCCAAACATAACACTTCGCACAATACAATCAATATAGCCACTTCCATACCCTACAATAGAGACATCAAGATCAATACTTCATAGAAAAAGTAAACCATTCCTCGCAACTTCAAATCAATAATTAAATCTTATATATCTTCGCACACAATCTCTTTTATCATTTTCTAGTCGAGATTCTATCAGAAAAACCATTTTGGGAACTTAAACAGTAACTGCCCTTACAAAAGCATGATCACTTAAAGGATTCCTAAGCACCTAGCATTCCAACTCCAAATATTCATGGCTCATAATGAGTCTGAAAAGAAAATCCCGTTGTTGTTTGTGGAGTAAACACCTCATTCAAAATCTCACCAACATTAATTTGAAAAACAAAGAGAATTACCTTAGAGATTCTAGTGATTTTTAGTGAGAAGTAGAAAATATTGATGAATGAACATACCATGTATTCTTCTCATTAAAGAGATATATATAGCATCTAGACAAGTGTATGTCTTACATGGGTAAAATCTCTCATAAAATCAACCATAATACATGTGAGAATACATACAACATAATTTATACTAACTAGATTGTCATAGGTATTTACATAAATAAGTCATTGTATACAGATTGCTTGAGGTCCCTAAATTGGTCACCCTGGTTGTTATAACGATGTTGGGGTGTCGAGGTCACTCTATGGTATGGAGCTTCAGACTCATCATGTCTTAATTTTTATAAGGTTTTCATCTTCATCACCTGGCTACATAGTAGCAAGTTTTCATATTTTACTAGGTCGCATACTTGTTACATGTATAACACCAAACATTAACTCCTCTAATCCCTTGATTTTGAGAAGTCAAGGGAACTCCTCTAATCCCTTGATTTTGAGAAGTCAAGGGAATACTACTTCATCATCTGATCCTCAACTTACATTATAAATAGAAAATTTGACGCAACAAGCTCATCTATATAGTAAATTAAATAGACTATCTTATACATGTTCTCCTAATTACGAGGTCAATAGATCATTACAAATTATATTCCCCTAATTAATTTTATTCATTGGGTAAACTTTTCAACTTTCCTGTCCCTTTTTATAAATAGTAAGGAAATTCACTTTTACTCTATTTGTTTTAACTTAGTTAAATTTGATTTTAGAGAATTTCAACCCGTTAATTGTCTTTATATTATCTTGTTCTTTGTGAGTTTGTTAGAAAAAACACAGTTTGAATTTTAGCTCATTTGATTAACGACATCAGTTGGAAATCAACCCATTTTTCTATCCTTATGTCGAGATTCAAACGACCTACATCATATAATTTAGGTAATTTCTTTCTATTAATTTTACTCGCCATGTCTTATAAAGAAAAAGAGGTGATTCGCTCTCTTTCTACAGAAACCCCTACTAAGAATAGACCTTCAGAGGGAATCCTTCCAAAGAAAGGTCGTTAGATTCAGGTCGTTTAGTGACTAGGTCATCAAAAGCTAGACAACCTTCTAAGATTGTTGGGAGTCATGATAAGAGGCTCATTTTAGGGGCACCAATCAAGGAGAGCATCCTTACTCTTTCCACCCCATCAGAATCTCGTGCGATCTCTTCATTGTCTTCACGGGGTCTTGTACCTGTTATTAGGATCCCTGTATCAATGACCACCAAAGTTCCTAACTTTTTGGTATGATTTACTATGTTTTATGGAGATTAATGTTTTTATCTCAAATAACTCTCCTAGCTTATAACAATAAAAATAATACTATAATAGTATTGAATAATATCTAGCTAGCTAAAGTTTAATATTAAATTATTCTAAATAGTTGATGTTTAATTTTAACAATGTATAACTTTTCAACTTTTGATGTAGAATGTTTAGTCTGAGTTTTTTCTATGGAGCAAAAAATGTACTCATATATTTTTATATTTAACCCCCTAAAAAACATATATTTTTTAAGTTAATAAAAAATATATGTGCACTTCATGAAGGGGTTAAAAATGAGACTTTATCTATAAACTAAATAATATATTAACTGAATATAAGATGTGTTATTTTTATTATTATAAGTTTTAAATAATGTTATAAATATTATTTTGCCAAAATAGTATGTTAGTTCTAACAAAGATAACCTTTTTTTACGTATCTAACACCTTTTTTTAAAATCACTACTATATTACAAACAATTTACATGGTAATTCATTATTAAATACAATTTTATAAATCTAACTGTACTAATCAATAATACATTACAATGTCATTTAAGATTCATCCACTATAACAAAAATTTAATATAGGACGGGCATTGATCATCCTAAAATGTATATATAACGATTAGTGATCATCTTATAATCGAATCTCTTGAAAGAATTAAACATATAAAATAACAACCGATTGTTTTATAAAAAAACAAATAGGATGTAACTTACCATCCTATAAGTTAAATCTATAAGACCATCAAAGAATGTCTAATTTTCTTTTTACAGCGGTCTTAATAATCACTTCCTACCTTTTATATATATATATATATCCATGCATAGTTTTCTATGATTGATTTCTTTCTTATTGGTGTGTTGCGAGAGTGAAGTCATTTGAAATGTCTCATCTTACGACTTGAACTATTGATTAGGTTTAAGCAGTTAAATAGATCAGACATTAAGTTGATCCATATATTTAAACAATAACAACTTGTTAATTGGAATGATAAAGACACTCTAAAATGTTGAAAGGGTCTCGAATTAATATATTAAAATTAGGGTAAATAATTTTAAAGAATATGGCTGAGAATGAAATCTTCATTCTTGTCTCAGTATAAAATATAAATTTTCATTTTATATTCTCTATTTTTTATTTTATTATTCTCATTTCTACGGATAATATAATCCCATTAGATTTGCGTCGCTAGAAAAAATTCAAAACTATACTCCATGGAATGCTTAATATTTAATAAAGGTGTTTCCGTACATATTTATTAAACTCTATCTAACTTATCGCATCCATTAAAATTATTTTAAAAAAAAATAATTTGATAACTATTCATAAATATACATACAAGTGTCTATATAATTTTCAGACAATGTAATTGACGTAAATATAGAAAAAATATTTATTTAAATTAAAATTATTATAACGTAATAAGATATTATTTATTTATATTTAAATTTAAATTTATACATTTAAATTATTATTAATTATTTTATGTTTATATAATTGCCATGACTTTATCAACAACCTTAAAAACGATCTACTATAATATTTGACGTTTTTGTTATTAATCTATAATTCTATAACTCTTAAAAGAGTTGAATTTTCGTGACCTAAATAATAAAAAGATAATAATAATTTGAATTAAGTTAAGATATTATTTATTTATTTTTAAATTTTTTATTTAGTTATTTAAATTATTATTAATTATTTTATATTTATATAGTTTATAATTATTTCCATAAATTTAGTATATATTTCTCGTACAAAAATGAATTGAAAATGATCGGATGGAGTGGTGGCACTCACACGACAGATGATGAGTAAATTCGAGGAGGTGCAAATTATACTCACAGATTGGACGGCAAGTAACGAGGGTTTGGAACGTGATCGGATGGATTTCCACCTCGTACTTTGTCAAACTGATTATTTTTATGCTATCTAACATATAATTTCTGATATTTGTGGCTGTATTTTATGATTTCTATTTTCAACGGAATTAGGTTTATTTTCTGGGCCAAAAAAAGAAGAAGATACAATTAGTCATTCTGTTGTATAAATAACATATTTAGACTAGCTCGTAGCCATATTTTGAAGATATATGCTGCAAACTAAACCATGCATTGATTTCATTTCATTTTTTGGGTCAAAATAGATAGAAACTTTCATTAACCAAGGCAAAGTATTACAGTCCTAAATAAAAACCATGAATAAACCACGCATTTAATTGAGTAGAACATAAAAAAAAAAAAACACACACACATATATATATATATATATGGATGTAACAACTACAAAAGTTTAATATATTCAGCAAAAAGAAAAAAAGAAAGAAAAACTACC
Source organism: Hippophae tibetana (assembly GCA_037013495.1). Taxonomy (NCBI): domain Eukaryota; kingdom Viridiplantae; phylum Streptophyta; class Magnoliopsida; order Rosales; family Elaeagnaceae; genus Hippophae; species Hippophae tibetana. The sequence continues at coordinate 71,156,677 of CM072803.1, read as the reverse complement.
GAAGATTAATAAAACTCAGAGAAACTCAGCCAGAACAGTATTCACCAAATGATCAGAGATAATGTGATTAGTTTTCTCAGATGGGTGAAAGGAATCCCAAAAGACATATTTATTTGCATCTGAGCAAGTGAATAGATCATTTCTGTTGCAAGCATAACCCATCTCGAACATCCCTGAAGCACAACATGCCATTGAAGCTACGTCAAATCCTGTCAAGTATCAAATTATATCAAGTTTTAATTAAGTTTCCCTTTTTTTAATAATCCAAGTAACCAATAATATAATATTAATTCATCCAAATTATATAATATATAATGACTTACCATAAGCAGAAGGTTTCTTTATTATTTGCATTAGAAGGCTATATGGATTTGAAAACACAACTCTGATCCCAGGAAGCTCTTTGTTAAGGCTTATAGTCAAGTTTTGTAACCTGTCATTGAACTCCAAAGCCACAACATTGTAATTATCAACACATTCATTTCCACCCATAAAATTACCTGTTCTTTCCAAAGGCAAACAACCCATTGGAGGTAATCCACCTAGAGAAATTTTCCTAGCTCCAAGAACATAAAGTTCCTTTATGAAATTTCTCGCAATCCCAATGAGATAATCTTGGTACTGATGGATACTCATTTGTGCTGATCTCCCTCTAGGGCTTGTGTAGTAGTTCTCTAGAAAATCATTAGTTCCCATACTTGTCGTGTACAGAGCTTCACTTATCCTTTCTTTTGCTTCAGATTCTCCAAGATAAGCTTTTAATTTCTTCTGGTATTCTTTATAGTATTCCAGTTCCTTCCATAGTGGTATCACAGACTGAAACCCCCCACACACACCCTCACTTAATTCATAAGATAAACGCTAAAGGAATACAAATTCTGCACACACTAATTATAATATTACCCGTGGTAAAATTAAATAGATAAATAAATAGTTTTTTTCATTTTTCAAAAATTGAAAACATTAATTATATTTGTCAAAATTAATACAATTTAATCACCTTATTTTTATAAATTTACACATTATAGTCATATTTTGATTAAAATAAAACTTAGTAACATATTGATAATAAATGTTTAAAGATAAAAACGTCACAAAAAGTTGAATATAAGTAAAAATAAAGTGATTAAACTATCAAAATTTATCTAAAATAAATAAAATATCTATAAATATAATAGTAATTTGAACAAAATGTATCTCTTTTAAAGTAAAATAATCAATAACTACACTTTTTTTCCTAAACAAACAATAAGTTGATCACTTAGTAATATTTACCTGAAATGAGCATTTATAGGCATAAGAAATATAAACACTTTCAACTCTTCAGGTTTTTTTTTTTTTTTTTGAAGCACATGGGTGTAAGTACTGGGATAATTTAATTTAATGTAAATTTATAAAAAAAATAAAAAAAACTTGAAAAATTAGTAGGTTAGATATCCATATAGATATTGGAAAAATTACTAGTCTTGCAGTCAAGTGAACAGCATCAAAATCCTAATTAATTAGGAAAATAACATGATGTTGAGGTACTTACAAGTACAGAAGAAGTAGCATTGTCATAGCCAGTTCCAGCAGAAGCAAAAGTGACTCCAGTAGCAAAATCTGAGATCTTATAAGCAGGATCCAAGTAGGCAGGTATAGTGGGCTTGACCCCAAAAGCTTCAGAAATGAAATCTGTAGGAATTCTACCATTGCAGAACCTTCCCGTTGGTTTTCCACCTACAAAATCACGTCCGTAAGGCTCAAAGTTACTCCTTAATATTGTTGGTATTTGGTTGTTATTCCCAGCATCTACGGTGGAGTCTCCAAATACTATTATAGCTGGCACTTTTGCCCCTGTTTTTGTTACTAAGTTTAGCAACTCTGTGATTACAACAATCCATGTAATATAATTGCAACCCATTTATTTTTCTTTATTATTTTCGTTTGTTTTTTCCTTATATATGCAAAAGAAGTAGTATATATATATTGAGTAGAGAATTAAATGAATGTTTCTGATATTTTCAACTTTTATGAGTGTTGAGAGGTTGTTGAAGCTCTTAATTACTTGGTCCTATTTATTATTTTCTTTTTACTAATAACAATATTGACAATTTTAAACAGACAATCACACGAAAGAAGTGTAAGCATTATTGTTATAAGAAAAAATTATAATCAGCTGATTTTATTTTTATAAATTTAATACATTATTTATTTTATTTTAAATTGATACATTTTATTTATCTTAATATTGTTATATTTATTAATATTTTAGTCAATTTAGATCAATTTTAATGATTTTTATCGTTTTATTTTTTAATTTTTTGAAATATTTTTTTCTTCAAATATCTATCAATTTTTTAATATTAAAGTTAAGTTTGATCTAACTTAAATTATTTTTAAAAAAATAAATATACAAAAACTCAAAATTTATAAGAATTTACTAAATTATTTAAAAATATAACAATAAGGGATAAAAATACATAAATTTTAAGTAAAATAATTAATTTGTGAAAATATAGTTACCAAATGAGCATGCTACTTTTTATTATTTTGTGGTTTGTATAGAAGCTGTCACTTAATATATGCGGGTAATATTTATTTCAAAAATTGAATAAGACAGTATCTATAAGTACAAAGTCTAAACTGAAACTTGTCCTACTAATAAAGTACAAAGTCGAGGCTGATTATGAAAAAATCCTTTCAATATTCATCATTCTTAAAATAAAAAGTTTCTTACAAAAATTAAAAAAAATCTAAAAATATTATTTTTAAAACTTATAGTCACAAAGAATATCATTTATATCGAACTAATATATTTTTATTATTAAAAAAAATCTAACATATTATTTAATAATAATTGTTATTATTTTTTTAATTTTTCAACTTTCTACGGTTCTATATATGTAAAAATATCTTAATTTATATTAAGAAAAATTAAAAAGGAGATAAAAATGTGAAATAAACACAAGTACTAAGGAGTCAATGAATGCAAACAACTTGTGGTCACAAGTTACAACCGCCCAGTGAAAGTGAAAGCAGGTGTAAGATTAGTTTGAAGAATTGAAAGCTTTCCAACTAAATTGGAGGTGGGCGGTTTGTGACTAATAAATACCTCATTGTTTGTCTATATAATTATATAAATGGAAAATTTACGCCTACAAACATTTTTATAAATTAAAAAAAAAACAGTTATATTTAATGATAGCCGGAGATACTAATATTTTAATCTTTATTTCTCTATAATATTCTATCTCGTGAAAAACCTTAACCGTTTATTTTTCTTTTCTTTTCTTTTCTTTCAAATATATTATAATTAATGTAATTTCTATTCAAATACCCTAGAATTCAAATTATCAAAGATCCAATTTTTCTAAAGATTTATCATTTTAAAAGATCCAAATTTTAATAGTGATAAAAAATTAAGAGCAGAATAATATAAAAAAAATTACTCATTAGAATATATATAGATGTGTTTCTATGATTTGATATATTAATTTAGATGTTAGAGATATATTTTTTTATTTTTGAATGAATGAAATTTCTCTTTTTTTTTTAAAAAAAGTTTGAAAGGTTGATAATCTCGTATGAATTTTTACAAAAGATTAATTTATTGATTGAAATTAACAAGTATTTTATCAATGTAAAATTTGTTTTCTTTTTTATTACTCAAGTCAATCAACACTATTAAATTATGTGTTTATGACCTCGGTTATAAGAACTGAGACCTAAGTGAGAGAGATCAAAAGTCATTACCTATGGCCTCGGTTTTGTTATAACCGAAGCTATAAATCTCATCTATGGCCACGGTTTTGCTATAATCAAGACCATAAGTCTTACCTATGACCACCGTTTTGCTATATAATCGAGACCATAGATAATCAAAATGAATTATTATTACACTAACTTTTCAAATGGCAAAATAAGTAGTTCTTCAACCTATTCAAGAATGACAATCATGAAATTCTTATCTAGCTTCAAAGTAAATTTATGATACTGAATATAAAACAAAAACAATTGAGATATAATTCAAGAAAATTAGTAATACCTATATCAATAACAACAGTAACATTATTATTTAGTACTACACATATCAATAACAATAACAATATTATTATTTAGTACCATCCATATCAATTATGCATGATAGAGATCCAGACGAAGGGTCCTTCTAAGCATTGGACAATACCCATATCAATGACAATAACAACATTATTATTTAGTACTACTCATATCAACAACAACAACAACATTATTATTTAATAATACCCATAACAATTATACATAACAGAGATACAGACGAAGGGTCATTGCAAACGTTGGACAATACCTATGAATATTATAAGCATCTACTATATATGAGCATACCAACATCCAAATTATATGAATATAAGCAATACCTCAAATTTACACAATAAGTTCTTCAATTTACATTTGTTCCTGCATATACAACAAATGGTCCATAATAACTAGTTCTTCAACATGTTCAAGAGTGACAATCATGGAATTCTTATCTAGCCTCTAAGTATGATACTCGATATAAAACGAAAAATTGAGATACAGTTCAACAAAATCAGTAATACCCATATCAATAACAACAACAACATTATTATTTAGTACTACCCATATAAATAACAATAGCAACATTATTATTTACTAATACCCATATTAATTACGCATAAAAGAGATACAAACGAAGGGTCCTTGCAAGCGTTGGACAATACCTATGAATATTACAAGCATCTACTATATATGAGAATACCAACATCCACATTACATGACTATAATCATACATATACAACATCAAGAACACACAAGAGTCCTATCTACTTGTTCTAAAAATGAAACAGGAAATCCAATTTTTTTATTAAAAAACCAGTCATGAACATCCCACATCATTCACCTTACCATTTTATTTGACTATATGGTGAGTTATAGTTGTAAGAATCGATTAGTGAATTCGGCCCACTTATTCTGCATCTCATCAACTTCAGTATTAATGTAAGTTCCTTCATGATTAAGTTGTAATGTACATGCACATGCACATGCACATACATACACACACACACACACACATATCCAATTAACTAAAAAAATAAAATCATGAATAAAATAAGAAATAAAAATACGTAAAATTATTAAAATTATTACCAAGTCAAGAATAGAAACAAGTGGATTGCCAATAATTATCCTCATAAACATAAGGACATAATACCGACATCTTACCAAATCATCTTGCTTAGGACACTGTTAATTAGAATGAAAATTGGGTTGTAAGATTAATATATATTATCTAATCAAAAAGAAATTACATAGATATTATCAATAAATATTGTTAGTACTTTTAGTGAATAGCCAATAGATATGAAAAATCTACAAGATTGTATTTAAGGAGTTTAATAAACCATGCATTAATTATAACTTACTCTCATTCTAAACCATATTGGTAAACCTTGAAACCTTCGATTTTGATGACCATTGAACATAATATGAACTCTATATAATGAAGGTAAAATAAATAAGAGTTAATTGAGAAGATATATTGAACTTACTATTAACAAAAACATTAAGTTTTTTTTTAAAATATAACTTATTCATAATGTTTTCAATATCAGAGAACAATTCACCCCACATTGAATCCAAATAATAAATGGTATTTATGAATGGCCCGTACACAATTAAGATCCAATGGTACCTACATCAATTTATAGTAAGATATATATTGATAAATGCATTTGATTACATAACATAATTTTTCATAAATGTTATACAATTAATCAACTTATCCTCCATTATATGGAATAATCCACTTATCTCCCTCTTGAGTATTTTGCATCCTTTCAAAAACTTATCTCGCAATTTGAGTTCGTGTTCTCTTCTTCTTAATGACATATAACCAACTTGGATCAATAAATTTAATCACATCATTCAAATGTTTTTTTTAACTTATCATAGCATCGCCTAGGAAATAAGTTCAAAAATTAATGACAAGAATACAATCAAAATAAAATATCAAGTGATAACTTTTAACGTATCATAAATTTAAAAATAAATTAAAATCAAATAAACTAACTGTATCCATAATTTGACAACTGAATAGCCAATCTCCGCCATTGTGTAAAATTGTTCTACACACTCAACTGATAGAAAAATAGGCAGTTCATTGCCTAAGATTTGAACTTCCATTGGAACTTTAACAACAAGATCATTAACCGAAGATGTAGATGAGCATACAACTATAAGAAATCCAACATGCTTTAGAAATCCACTAGTTTGGTCATATGTATATGAAATTGGTTTTTTTGCTGGTACCAAAGTAGGCTTCTTAGAAGATATTTTGTCCATCGATTTTTCCTTTGAGCTTCCTTTTTTGTTGCCAATGGTAATAGGTAACTTTGATTTCTCCTTACTCAAATCCTATTTATTCACAATATGAAGAAATCTAATAAAATTAGATTTATATTTTAAAATTAATCAACAATGAAAACAATATATGTTGACAACAAAGAAAATATCCTTACTACATCATTTCCTAATATGACAAGATGTGGAGGCCAAGCAACAAATGAATTGACTGCTTCTGTAACTGTATTATGTTCCCTTGTTGGTATAGGTAAGGGAAAATTCTTTTCAATATCATCCACAACGAAAACCTTCAAACTCCCATTCAAAGGTTGTCCATGACAAACACCACTAGAGGAATCATCTACCCTCCCACGTGCCACAATACGAGATGGTGACTCATATGCAAGCAAAATATTTCTTCCATATATAGTATTAGAAAAAACATATATACTATGACTTAAACACCACACAAATCAAAATTAAAATATAAAAAATAATGAATATTGAAGATTACTTACAACTAATCCTATATGAAATGTAGGCATATCAGGAGGAGTGAAAATTCGTTGAATGTGTGGTGTAGATGTAGGTGTAATATTATTTGTACAAGGAGTCCCATTGGAACTATCAATTGGATGATTATGTTCTGGATAATGACTTGAATGTCCCACACTCCTATCTCCCAGTAACTCAGCTCTTACTGCATCTATCTCTGCCTTCATTGTATCAAACCTTGCAAGCTTTTCCTTCATTAACACCATCTCATTTAAGATATTTACCATTTCATTGGATGGATAATTAGTACACTTTCTAGGCATGCCAAAATATTCAATATATGTTGTATATTGGGAGCATCCTTTAAGACGACCTAGATGATCCTTCCCTAATGCCATTACCAGTGCATCTACACCCATCTCTTCTTCAATCTCACCACTGTCAATCTTATCTTGTATTTTACTCTATAGCAATTCAAACATAAAATAATAAGCATAAATATAATCGATTAATCATAACATATTATCTAACATGTTGAATATATTACCATTTTTCCCACTTTATCTTGAACTTGTTTACTTTTGAACTCTCCTTCTTTAGGAGTGTTAGCTGCGATAAATACATTAGATCGCCGAATTTGTATACCACCACTATTTGACTCCTATAGATATGTATAACGAGTTACGAAAAAATTGTATACCTAAATATCTAACTAATTACCATTCAAACTTAATTTTAATAACTCACCAATTGAATTCTTTAGTTGGAAAACCCCATTCTTCCTGTATGATGATTATACTCATTATGCTTCCTCAACTCAACATGTTCACAACTTGATTTCTAATAAGAACACATATATGAATGTTGATTTGTCAGAGCATATGAATTCAAAATATTAAATGATAATATTTATACTTTTGTATTCAATAATACCTTGAATTTCTCAGATTGTGTATAATTCACAAACGCATGCCAATCATTGTGTACCCATTCATACTTCTTAGGTGGTTTGTATAGCTTCTTCTCATTCAATGGGTCCAAATAAGGCTTAATGTATTTTTTCCTCAAATTCTTTTTGAATGTCTTCCATCCCAATGCAGCCATCTTAAGGCACTTACGTTTGAATGCCTTTGGAAGATTGTATTTTTCCTATAAATTCATATGAAAATTTAACAATAAAACCAATTAAGAAAGGACCAAAAAGTACAAGTTCAATATATATGCTAACATTCAATGTTGCCCATATCATGTCTTTATCTGCTTGAGAAACTTCCTTCCGCCAATCATTATAAATAATTTGAATCATTGTTTTTCCTAACACACATATCCAACTAATCATTTTTGTTCCCTTATTTCCAATTGGGTTGCATTCATTATCAAATTCAATTGTAATTTTCTCTCACGTTGATTTACCAATTTTCTTCATCTTTGTTATACCTCTACCATTTTTAACTTTTTCTTTTTTCCTTCTTTTAGATGGTCTTTTCGTATATGAAGAAGTATCATCATTCGTAGAACTCTTCTCATCATTGCATTCATGTTCATTACTAACTCTTTCATCCTTGTCATGATCGTCAACAATCTCATTAGAATCCATATACCTATAGACAAAGAATGAAAACATTATAAATGAATATATATATAAATATATATCAATTTATAATCGAATATAAATAATAAAATCATATTATAGACGTAAGTTGTAAATAGAAACAAACACATTCAATATTTTACAATACATACCTAACAAAAACAATCGAAATAAAGAAAAAGTTATCTTCCTCGATCAATCCAAGTTGGCTCACAATCATTGCGTATATATATTGAATTATCATCTTCTAAATCATTAGCATAATTTGAGTTAGGTATATTTCTCGAAAAATATCCATATTCAGACAAAATTTTGTTTAATTCTTCCTCTTTGTGATAAAACTCTCACTTAGGCGGTATCAACACAACTGACCACTTTGTGTCTATAGGATCTTCTACATAGAATACTTGGTTAGCATGAATGGCCATGATGAATGGGTCATCTCGATGACCTATCTTACCAAGGTTAACAAGAGTTAATCCTAATTCACTCTTACAAATTGCACTTTGATTATCCTCAACCTAATCACACAAGAATATTGGAGCACGAAACATATGATATTCTAACTCCCAAACTTCTTGAATAACTCCATAATAAGTCCTTTCAGATAGTACCGGGTTATTATCCTTAGAACTTGCAAATTGCAAAGCTTGAGCATTTAACATAACCCCACTATTTTGATTAACACGAATTTCATCCCTTGCCTTTGTTGTAAATCGAAAACCATTTATAACATATCCAGGATACTTGATAACATCATATCGCGGCCTCTTTGCTAGCCACCTTATAGTTTTTGTGATGGAATTATTAGGAACACTTAACTCATCCATAACTTTATCTCGAAACCAATAAATAAAATTACAATTGTGTTCATCTTGAAACCATTTCTCTCTTTTCCTCTTCTTCCGAGGTTCTGCCTTTAACATATCCATGTACATCCTATTGCATATGAGTAATGTGAGTAACATATGAAAAGATAATTTAAGAAATTATGAAATGTAGATTTAAATGAAACCATTTTTACCTTATGTATGGTTCAATCTCTTTATTGTTTGCAAGCACCAAATGATGACTTTGTTCCCATTGAACTTGCACGATGGTTTCAACTGAGCCTGAACTTATTGGTTCACCAATATTCTCTAAACCACTACCCAATGGAAACCTAGGATGAGGGATTCCAATTGTGGATACACCAAATAGATACTCAGAGCAAAACTCATTAGCTTCTTCTACAATATAACACTCAACTATGCACCCCTCTGGTCGATTACGGTTACGAACATAACCTTTCAAAAATTTCATGAATCTTTCAAAAGGATACATCCATCGCATGTATACAGGACCACATAATTGTACTTCTCTAACAAGGTGAATAGTTAAGTGAACCATGATATCAAAAAATGAAGGTGGAAAATAATTTTCAAGTAAACATAATGTCTCAACAAGTTCAACTTGTACTTTATGTAGCTCAGATTCTACAATTGTTTTCTTGCAAATGGAATTGAAGAAAAACAAAGACGAGTGATTTCACGACAAACATGCTTTGGAAGAATTGATCTAATTTCCATCGGCATAATTGTTGCATAAGAGCATGACAATCATGTGATTTTAAACCATATAACTTTAAGTCTTGCATTGATACTAGGTTTTTAACATTTGATGAGTAACCTTCGGGAACTTTCAATCCTAATAAACATTTGCAAAATCTTATCTTTTCATCACTAGAAAGTGTAAAACAAGAAGGAGGCAACTTAACCTGTGTTCCCTGTTTAATTGGAGCCAGTTCTTTTCTAATTCCCAATTCTTTTAGATCCAAGCGGGCAGCAATACCATCCTTTGTTTTAAAAGGAATATCAAGAAATGATCCAATTAGAGTACCACAAATATTCTTTTCTATGTGCATCACATCTAGTATATGTCGTACATGTAATGTTTCCCAATAAGGAAACTTCCAAAAAATTGACATCTTCTTCCAAAATTTGTCACACATGTCAGGTTTTACCTTCTTTTTACAATCATTTTGAATTTTCTTTTCCCTATACAACCTTTTTTCTTTTTGCATTTCTTTTCCTTTTTCTGTTCCTCTGAATTTTTGTTGTAATTTAGCCGTTGCTTTCAAAACTAAGTCTCATTTTCCCAACTTCTTGAAGATCATACCTTGTAATTTGTGTAACATTTCTTCTTCCTACAAAGCCACTAGAGTATCTTCTTCTTCATTGTTACTTACACCTTTCTTTCGAGATCGAAACTTATGCCCTTTTGGCAAGAATCGAGTATGTCTAGAAAAAGAAATCTTTTTTGAATGAACTAGATATTAGCACAAGTTTTCTCACTGCATACTGGACATGCATTGTACCCCTTGGTCACATGTCCATACAAATTTCCATAAGTCGGAAAATCATTTATTGTCCACAATACCACTGCTTTAAGATTAAAGTACTTCTTTTTATACGAGTTATACATTTCAATTCCTTCATCCCAAAGTTTCTTCAAGTCGTCAATAAGAGGCTCCAAATAGACATCAATGTCATTACCTGGCTGTTTTGGTCCAGAAATTAACATGGAAAACATCATAAACTTCCTTTTCATGCATAACCAAGGAGGAAGGTTATATGTGACAATAATCACTGGCCAACAACTGTATCTACTACTTAGATTGCTATGAGGGTTTATCCCATCAGCGGCAATAGCAAGACACAAATTCCTAGGCTCTGACCCAAAATCTGGCCACTTTTCATCTACTACCTTCCAACATGGGGAATCTACTAGATGACGCAAATTACCATCCATGGATTTATTATTTGTATGCCACGTCAACATCTTCAATGTCTCTTTACTTTTAAACATTCTCTTAAAACGAGGTATTGGTGGAAAGTACCACAACACTTTATTCGGCACTCCTTTTATTTCATTACCATTTGATGTAGGCTTCCACCTTGAAGTACCATACTCTGTACATTGAGTAGCATTTTCATATTGTTTCCTATAAAGGATACAATCATTTGGACATGTGTGAATCTTTACATACTCCATACCAAACTTACTCAATGTTTTTTTCACTTCATACGTAAAAGTAGGCAACTCATTTATCTTTAGGAGCATTTCATGAGCGGAATCCTCCATATCTATGGATTTGATCTAAAAATTTAGTGATGTGTTTGTTTCATCATTCTCTTGAATTAGGGGTTCTCCATGCATATACCAATTTATATAAGTTCGAACAATCCCTTTACAAATAAGATGATCTCGTATATCATCAATATTTTGAAATTCTATATTTATGCCATCTTTGCAAGGACATCAAATAGGCTTATTTTCTACAGCATTCAACCAAGCAAAATTCAAAAACGCTTCTACTCCTTGTAAATATTCTTGTGAAAATCTTGGCTTATGCATCCAAGACTTATCCATTCTAATTGACACAACACATGTAATGGTTAGAAAAAAAAATAAAAGGAAAAAATACAAGTATATACTTGCTCATGAAAAGATTAAGGCGCGCAATCAAATGAAAGGTTTATGCCTCTCAATTTTCTACCCTACCTTTCTTTTTAATAGGGTACTTTAGTCATAATTTTTATTTCCATCATGAAACCTTATTTTTATTACATCGTATATATTTTTAAAAAAAATCATAAAATTGTTATTTTTAAAATTGATATAATAGTAAAAGTAAAATACTAACTAATATAAACAATGTTATTTTTATTAGTATTCGATTAAAATGTATTATTTTAAGTAACAATTTAATATTTTTTTGATTGATTCAAAAGGATGAGCAAACTGTTATTTATATATATTGAAAATTTAAATAAACTCAGCAAATGAAACTGTTATTTATATATATTGAAAATTTATATAAACTCAGCAAATGAAACTGTTATTTATATATATTGAAAATTTATTTAAACTGCAAAGTAATGCTTCTTATGCTTTTAACATGTATTATCAAATACATTATCAAAGAGTTGGGCTTGTGATTTTTTTGGTTTGGCTGTTGTTACTGATGAAGATCCATCTATAGGAGATTGTGAGTTTCTGGTGATGTAAATTATTTTAACATATAATTTAATACTAAATTTCAAAATTTTCACTCACCATTATGTTTAAATTATTTTAATAATTATATTTTCCTATTAATTAACACCTAATTACATTGGTAATTATAAAATAATTTGTGATCAAGGTTTGGATGTTAATTAGAAAATTAGGATTATGTCTATTAAAACTAAATCATGCCAAACAAATTGTTTTGGATATCTATGTATGAAGGAGGTTGGAGTTAGTGGAAAAATTGTGTAGTGAAACCTAATATGCAAATCTCCCTTTGTTTCCCAATTAGTTAGCATATTAATTGATAATAGAAATAATTTTCTAGATACAAAAATTGAAAACTCAATAATTAATTATGTGTCACTTATTTTATGTGACAAAAATATTTATACAATTTCAGTAAAAGTGTTTTAGGACCAAACATGAAAACAAAATTGTAAAAAGCATTTTCAAGGTCTAGAAAGCACAAATTGTGTTTACCGATAGAAACATATCGTTTTTTATGTGTTTTTATCTGGAACCACTTTTAACATAAATACAAACAAACAGATACTAATATACTTGTTTCCAAATTATTTAAGCATATTAATTGATAATTGAAATTATCAAATTATTTTCTCAATAAATCCTCAATTTGTATAACAAATTTTATGCTTATTGATTTTTCTTTCAGTTGGCACGGACTTAGAATTTGAGAATTTCTTCAATAAAGTTGATTAATTACTTGTAAGCTAACACTCCTCGTCTTCTCCATCTTTTTTTTATCAACATAAGTTCTGAGAAACCCTTTTAGAACCTGGTCAAGAATCAATTCCAAGTATTCTAGAATCAGGAGTTTTCTCAAATATACCTGAACTCAAAATCTTTATATATGCTTAGGTACTTTGATATAAGTACTTTGAAGAATATTATAATTCTCCTGAAAATATCAAATTGATTATATCAAATTTAAATTTATTCACTTTCCAAACAAACCCACTTTCCAATTTAATCAACGTATCATGATTTCAAATTAATTCATGATAAATACTCATTAATGTTAAACTATTTGAAATTAATGAGAAAAAAAGTTACTAAGAAAATGAAGATCATAAAATATTTTAGAAAGGCTTCTGGGATTTGCATAACAATTTCTTGTAGTGTAGTTGCTACTGCAGCAATTGTTTTAGCAGCACATACTCTCACTGCCTTAATCATGGGTCCAACAATTTTTAGCTTCCCATTAAAGTGCTTAAAGAAAAAGCTCTCAAAATTTCCGATGATGATTGCTCTCAGTTCTTCATTATTTCTACCAAGGGTATTTTTAGACTTGGTTGTTTAAATTATTTGGGGCTTTGTGTTTTTCTTGTTTCTTTTGTGATTAATTGGGGTTTAGGAAGAACATTTACTCTCTTTGTTTTTGTTTTCTTACTACTGGATATATTACATATTCTCTCTAGTTCTTTTGTTGTTTCACAAATTAGATTGATTTTTTTTTTTAGAATTGTTGTCTCTTTTAGGAGACCATAAAACGTGCAAGTATACACGATCACAAGTAATAAAATTTGATAAGTAAGTTATCGTTCCCACGGAGATTTGTTACTACAGTTTATTGAGTACTAAAATTATCTCTCTCTGATTTTATCCAAAACGATCGTTGATTGGAACAAATTTAAGAAAAGAGTTTAATAAAAAAAATAAAAGAAATCTAGGATTGCAATTTTTCACCAAATTAATCAACTCAAATCATGTTATTTTCTTTTGATTTATATTTTTTAGTACATTTAATTTGTCAACCGAAAACTTCTAATTTTATTCATACATCTCTTCCGAGCTCCGTATAAACACAACTCGTTAAATTAATTCACTATATTCCTATGAGAATTAAATTCACCGAGATTCATTACGTTCTAAGTTCTCAAATGACTACACATACAATTAGGGTATATTCCTGTCATTCATCATACATGTCATTCTATCTATGAGCAATATAGACAAAAATGTCTCTACCAAGTTTATTTATGTGTCACGTATCATTTGATAAAATTCATAAATAATCAAAAGCATTAACCACAAAATAGAATAAACAACTCAAACGTCTTACAAATCGTTCAAAAATAATTGAAATAAAAGTTTCATAAATTTAGATCAAATGCAACCCTAGAAAAATTAAATTACTTCATAAATTTAAAATAAAAATTACAGTAGCTTAAAAAAAATGAGATGAAGAACACAGAAAATTAAAACATCTCTTAGCACAAATATTTGGCACAAGCAGAACACAACAGAAGCCAAAAAATGGCTTCTGCGTGTTCTGCAGTCCAAAACCGAACAATACAAAAAATCTCAAAAACTAAACTCCCCAAAACTTTTTTACTCTCTCATAATATCCTCTATTTATAGCTAAAAAATACATCTAAAATATTACATTTTTTAATAAACGCGTAAAAAAATTTATCGAAAAATAAAATTCACGCGTATCGATATTCGATATCGAAAATGTTATTTTAATTCACACATGAGACACAGAGGCGCCGTTTCTGTTTTTTAATTCAAAGTACATGCCACGTGTCAGCATCTGATTCGCTGCAATGATTAATACAGACACGTTGCAGAATATCATTGGTTGTGGAAAACGGGCGCACGATAGATTGGAGCGCACGAAACGTGGGAGGACAGCGGCTGGACGCGTCAGACACGTGGGTCTCACCTGTACGCCGACCTGCTCGGTAGGTGGGCCCCACTCGGCACACCGAGCGGCGTGCACGAAAAACTTGCACCTATTCGCTTTGGTCGGCTTTGAAGAACACGCGCTCATCTGATGACCTCGGTTTTTAAAAGAATCGAGGCTAAAATTCTAAGACAAAAACACATATTGTAGTAATGTAAATTAATTTTATATAGCTAATATTTTTTTAATTTTAACTTTAATTTATTTTATTTATCCAAAATCTCAATATCATTCAAATGTAATTCAAGTTCAACCATTATATTTTATATAACATCCTACCATAAGTTATACAATTTTATTTCAATTCCACCGATCAAACATTTCACCCAAAAGAAGAACCGTATACATTGATATTATTTATAGGCCCAAGAGTCCCCGTCAGTTTTTACAAGATAATAATGAGCTCTTTATCAAGTGAAGTTGACTTACACTTGTAAAAAAGTGAAATACAAATCAGTGATAATTTCTTTTCAAAACTAATTAGCCATATCAAACATCTTTTCATCACAAATGGTACAAATATATAGGTTATATGTTATGAATGTTTTATGTCACATATTATAAATTATAATTTAAGAAAATAACTCTATATATCCAATTGTAGCACAATTTTTTCTATAAAACCAAATATATATATATATATTTAAATCTTATAAATTTTTATATAAAATTAACAAGGACCGCTACAGCTCTCAATTCCTTAATTATTATATAAATTATTTATGATTTTTATTTTTATTAATTAAGTAATAAATTATTAATACTTAAAATAATAACAATTATCTCTTATAATTTTTAAATTTAATATTAAAATATTAATATTTAAAATACTAATAATTATCTTAAAAAATATTTAAAATATTAATTTTATGTTTAATTTTTATGATAATATCAATATTATATTTTAATTAAATAAAACTTAATAATAATTAATTTTAATATTTTAATATATTATATGTGAGGCTACGAAATCGGTTTAAAACCTTCTATTTTAACACAATGTGAATTTAATTTGAAATAAATTATTAATTATTTAATCTTATTTTGATATGTTCTAAATATCAATCTAAATAAATTTAAATATGATCTGATTGATTCGGATTAGATCAAAATCAAAAGGTTGGTCAATGATCTAATCACTTACAAATCAAATTGCTCCATTTAGAGTAATGGAATGAAACTCTCAATTAATTTGGTTTCAATGGATACACTTAAAAGATAAGTTTTGGTATGTATAATGAAAAATAATAAGAATAATAGTGATAATGGAATTAAATGTAAAGAAAATAGTATTATCATTCTAATGTTTTGTTTAGCCACTAGATTTAAATGATTATTTCTTAAAAATATTATTTAATCTAAAAAAAAGCAAGAAAAATATTTTTGATAAATATTTCTTCCATAATTTTTGAATTATTTTGAGAAAATAATTAAAATAATATATTTTTATATAATAGGAAGAGAAAATAATAAAAAATTTCTACAAGTGGTAATGGAATAACAATTCCAATTTTTAGTAATTATTTACATTTTATTTTGTATCTATGACACAACCAAACGTAGAAATATATGAGAGTAATTCTATTTCTAGTTCAATTCATTATGTGAATCCTGTTAGTGTTTGTATTTGTGTGTCGACTTACTATGTACAACACATGATGTCTGCCTTCTTATGTATAAGTTTAGTTGCTATGGATCAGTAATTTAAACATTTAAACATACACATATACTTGTTTGGTATCCACAAAAGATGTAACAAAGCTTTATCAAATTGATCACTAATACCTTATCTATTGTTCGATATTAGTGATTTGTCACTATGTGAACAAAACCATGCTTATGGATAGTGAGTACTATAAATGGTGTTTGTAAATGGGTTGCATGTGAGCCATATGTCAGTTGTAACTATTTATTTGTGAGAACCTCACTATGAAAATGAGTTAAGTTAAAATTCTTTGAGTTCTCACATCTTGAACTGTGCGTCTATTAATTGTTTATTGAATGTTTATGTTTATGGATGGTTATATTGATTGTCCACTTTACACATTATTGATCTTTATTTTCTGATCACACTATATTAGGTGGTGTTGGCTTTAAAAGAGAGTTGGGATTGTATGTCAAACTAAATTTTTATGGAGGCAGCAAACGAGAGCAGTAATATGCAATTAGGGCAAGTGTCCCAACTAATAGGGATACTTGTGTTTATACTTTTCTAACGAGTTGTATTTATTTATTGTTTTTAGTGGATTGTTTATTGCATGAGTAGTTGCCTTAAGTAATCCGAGAATCTTACCACATAGATAGGATTTCTATGTGAGTTTATCTTATTATATCTGATATCTTGTATGCTTGAATGTGTGACTAGTATAATCATAATTTAAATGGTATATGTTCCTACATATTAAAGTTTAAATTTTTATTAGAAAGCTTCTTATATATATCACATTTTTTTTCATTTACTTAATTCTATATGTACTACTTTATGATATTATCTATCTTTGATGGGATGTATTGTAGCTATGTTTATCTCCCTGTGATTTGTGTGTTAAAGTTGAGATTGTAAGAAGTCATTATCTTTTTAGCCTGATTATGTATCGGGATTAGACTCCTTCAATGATGTTATGCATGATAAGTATGTTTGTTAGTATAATCTAAGTTTTTATCATATATGTTCTAATATACTATATATAGACTTTGATTAGAAATCGTATTTGTTATATGTTATCGATTGCATGCTTTCTTTCCTTTTTATGTAGAATGTCTATAGCTTTCTAATTATTGCTTATGATGTATTAAATTAATTTATCTATTTCTTAATTAAGTTACATTGTTTATGTCTATTATATACATGTGAGTTTGGTGCGAGACTTTAAAAAATCTATATCTCACCATTCTGGTTGTGTCCGAGGTATCAGACTCTTTAATTGGTTTGTTATGTTTAGTTTGATTGCATGTTATTTTGTATTTTTATTGTGTAATTTTCTTAATTCGCGTTTGTGAGGTCGACTTAGTTGAGTTGATATAAAACTCATAAAAAGATTCCATGAGTTATATTTTAATTCTTTATTTAAGTCTTGATTATGGATTTGAATTAAAAGAATAATTAATCTTTACATAATTATTCCTAAAATTTAAAATTTTCATGAATTAAATTCCTTAAGCTAAGTTAAGTGATCATACAAGTGTTGGCTTTTCATTTTTTTAGCTTAGAAGAATCTTCATATACATATATATTGTTGATGCTTATTCTTCAATCTAGATTATGTAAAATTTAGAAAATACTTGACACTGGTGCGGTACCTGCCAAAGATCTACTGATATATATCTAAATCGGCTCTCTAATAATTAGCAAATAACCAACAGAGTGATGGCATAATATCATATAAGGTCTACCTGATGTTATATATTTTTAAAATTTTAAAGTTAATAAAATAAATTATAAATAAAAATAATATTTTATCAATAAATTAATATCTTAATTATAAAATTTAATATTAAAATGTAGGTGAGAATAATTATTACAACGATTATTAAACTAATAAAAAAAATTAAATATTATTATAATTTAGACTATAAATTTAAACTTATCAATTTAATTACATAATAAATAAATATACATAAAATTTTGATATTTAATTATTAAAGATACAATTTATTTTAATTTATTTATCAGTGAATAATCTCTTACCTCTTTAAAAATCCCAAATCTTCAACGAACAATCGTCACCCATGTCCACAATATTTAAATGGAATATGAGAACAGTCTCCCTCCGTCCTCCGTCCTCCGTCTTGATGACATCACTACAAGGTTCATAAGCATTCAGCACTAAATGCATGTTCCAGGCTATATAAATAGAGCCTGGAATTTGTACCAAGTTAAATTTTAACTATAATTTAAGGTGGCTGATGATAATTATACTTATAAATAGTTTCTGTTGTATTGAGAGCATAAGGTTATACATATAAATTGATAAGGTTAAGAATTAAGATAATCAAAACATTTGAACCAGATAAGTTGTTAATATTGATACGAGTAAATCAAATCAAATTATTAGAAATCATGAGCCGAATCAGATGAGATATATCATTTTAGATGATGACCAAAGATAGAGTTTTCATGAATGAGGTTAAGGAAATATTTTTGATATTTTGAAACTTAATTTTTAATATTATTTTGCCAAATTACCAAAAGAACGCAATCCATGATGGATTCTCTATTTGACTTCAAATTCTGGTGTGATAAGTATATTATTATTATTATTATTATTATTATTATTATTATTATTATTATTATTATTATTATATATGTATGAATGGATATGGGTGTGATTAGGGGTGAGCATCGATTCGAAACCGCAAGTTTTAGGTCAATTCGAATCCGATCTAATCCGAAGCGAATTATAAATTATTCAATCCGAATCCGATCCGCTGTACATGTCAATCCGAATAAATCTGAAACCGCTAATTTTAAGTCAATCCGAATCCGATCCGATCCGAAAATTATTCAATCAAAAAATTATTCAATCCGAATCCACCTTAAATGCCAATCCGAATCCAATCCGTTGTAGAATGCAGAAATGCAGAAATGCAGAAATGCAGAAATGCAGAAATGCAGAATGCAGAATGCAAAATGCAAAATGCAGAAATGCAGAATGCAGAATGCAAAATGCAAAATGCAGAAATGCAGAAATGCAGAATGTAGAGTGCAGAGTGCAGAATGCAGCAAGCAGAATGCAGAATGCAGAATGCAGAATGCAGAATGCAGATGCAGCAAGCAGAGTGCAGAATGCAGAATGCAGCAAGCAGAATGCAGAATGCAGAATGCAGCAATCAGAGTGCAGAATGCAGCAAGCAGAATGTAGAATGCAAAA
This sequence comes from Hippophae tibetana, assembly GCA_037013495.1. Taxonomy (NCBI): domain Eukaryota; kingdom Viridiplantae; phylum Streptophyta; class Magnoliopsida; order Rosales; family Elaeagnaceae; genus Hippophae; species Hippophae tibetana. The sequence goes on along the minus strand of CM072803.1, from coordinate 71,136,633 downwards.
TGTAGCGAGCAGTGAGCAGAATGCAGAATGCAGCAAGCAGAGTGCAGAATGCAGCGAGCAGTGAGCAGCGTGCAGCGACTGGGACAACAAAGGTGTGACAGTAGAGCGACAACAGCAGATCGACGAGCAGCAGATCGATGAGTAGCAGCACAGAGAGCAGGAGATCGACGAGCAGCAGAACAGAGAGCAAGAGATCGACGAGCAGTAGTACAAAGAGCAGCAGAACGGCGACAGCAGAACAGAGAGCAGCAAAGAGAAAGATGGAAGTAGCTAGAAAAAATATGGAGGCAGAGAGAAAGATGGAAGCAGCTGGGCAGAGAGAAAGATGAAGCTGTAAAAATAATTAGGTTTCTTAAGAGATTCGGCTAGGTTTAATTAGGTTTAATAAGTTAGGTTAGATAATTAGGTTTATTAATTATTATATATTTATTTTAAAATAATATATAAATGTATCGGATCGGATTATATTATTAGGATTTGAATATTTTCAATCCGAATCCGAATCCGAGCGGATTAATAAAATCTAATCCGAATCCGATCCGATTTCGAATCGAAACCACTCATTTTTTTCGGATTTGATCGGATTGATCGGATTTTTTGAATTGATCGGATTTTTTGCTCACCCTTAGATGTGATAATGTCTTAATGTGTTAATATCAAGTGATAAACATGTGAAAAATATGTTTTCAATTTTTTTGGTAATTTGTTTATTTTTAATTACTTTTATAGTTTAATAGTATGATATAATTTCCTTCTTATAAAATGAAATTTATATTATTTTATATTATAATCATATTTTGTATGAGGATACATATTTCTTTTTTTACAAAAAATATATATTGTTTTATATTATAATAAAAATAATATATTTTTTTTTATTCAAAATAAAACTATGTAAATAAGTAGTTCATATATATACATAAAATGGTACTTTTATACTCACATATATGTATGTTTTAGTGGCATGTAAAGTCTCATATTTCTACAAAAGAAGTATTTAGTTTCCTCACTTTCAACTAAAATGTTGTAGTTTCGTAATTTTGAAATAATATACATTTTAATTTTAAAAATTTAAAATTATGAGATTTATGTGTATCATTTTTAGAATTAAAGTATAAAATTTTATGATTAAAGGATAATTTTTTTAAAGTTATAAAATTAAAGTATTTTAATTGAAAGATATCGGATTAATGTTTTTTGTTTAAAGCTAGAATACAACTAATTGTTTTTTTTTTTTAAAGAAAACCCACGTATATGTTACATCTAGTGTACAGACACCCAAAATACACAGGAAAATAATTGGATTCCCTCTCTCTAATCTATACTCTCTGGTTTTAGGATTCTTTTTCTCATTTCAGAACACAAAATTCTAAGCTATTAGAAAAATGATAAACATTCAACAAAATTCATATATTAGAAAAATGGTAAACATTCAAATTTAAATTAATCTCAATCTAAATGTTTGAATGTTACAACGAATGCAATACTAACGTATATCTTAAAATTCATATCAAATTGAGATGTTCATCATTACACATGACACATGGTTATAACTTGAAGCACTAATATGTTTACTAGCATAATAACTAAGGTGACGTTCGGTTCGTGAAATGTAATCGGAATCTGAATCGAAATCGGAATCAGAATCGGAATGAAATGGAAACAATTTTGTTTGGTTTGACCACTGAAATCAAGCTCGGAATCAGGATTACAGTATTTGGTTTGTCAATGGAATGGAATGAAAAAAGCTGTAAATGACCTTAATATCCCTACATGTTGTAAAGTTCAAATAATGTCATTTAATTATTATTTTTTCGTCAGACAAAATACATTATTGAAATCATTATTTTTCTAAATAGGGTTTAGGGTTTTGAGATTTGGGATGTGGGATTTAGGGTTTAGGGATTTAGGATTTGGGGTTATATTTGTAGGTTAAGGTTTAGGGTTAAAATTATTTATTTTCTAAAAATGGTTTAGGGTATTAGAATTTTGGATTTCGGGTTTAAGGTTTTAGGATTTGAAATTTGGGGTTTAGGGTTTTGGGATTTATGTTTTTGGGTTTTGGGTTTTGGGATTTATGTTTTAAGGTTTAGGGTTTAGGGATTTGGGGTTTTGGGGTTTAGGGTTTAAGGTTTTAGGATTTGGAATTTGGGGTTTAGGGTTTTGGGATTTATGCTTTAGGGTTTTAAGTTTTGGGATTTATGTTTTAAGGTTTAGGGTTTAGGAATTTTGGGTTTAAGGATTTGGGGATTTGTGGTTTAGGGTTTTAGGGTTTAAGGTTTAGGGATTTAGGGTTTAGGGTTCTGGGATTTGGAATTTGGGTTTAGGGTTTTGGGATTTATGTTTTAAGGTTTAGGGTTTAGGGATTTGGGGTTTAGAGATTTAGGGTTTAGGGTTTTAGGATTTGGATTTAGGGTTTAGGGTTTAGGGTTTAGAGTTTTGAAATTTTGGGTTTAGGGTTTTGGAATTTTGGGTTTGAGAATTTGGGATTTGAGTTTAAGGTTATATTTTAAGTGAGGGTAAAATTGGAAAAAAAAGTTTAGATGAGAATGAAATTATGATTACCAAGGAGTGGAGAAAGAATTGTGATTTCTTTTATTTTAGTAATCTGATTCCATTCCGCCCTACATTCCGTCCAACCAAACACACAAAATGAAAGGAATAAATTCTGATTTCATTCTATTCCCTCCAACCAAACATGGGTAAGGATTGAAATGAGATTTGTATTATTGGAAATTAAAAAAGAAAATAACATTGTGGACTCAAACAATTGAATCTTTATCTGTAAAAGAAACAGACAATATAATTTAACTTGCTTTAGTGGTAATATAACATATAATTAAAATCATGCATCAATATATAGCTTCTAGCTTATAATCACACACAAAAACAACAACATCGTATACATTTTCTCAGTTATGCAAAGCAATGAAATGATGAATAAAATATAAATCAATGAAGAAATTTTTCAAAAAGTAAACCAATGAAGTGGTCTGTAACGATCTTAATGGTTTTCTCAGTTGGGTGGAAAGCATCCCAAAATACAAATTTATTTGCATCAGTGCAGGTCCATGGACTTTTTTGACTGCATAGGTAACTCATTTCAAATGTTCCTGTGGAACAACATGCTACCTCAGCCACCTCAAATCCTGCCATAGAAACAAACAAACATATTTATAACTTTGTTAATACAAGATAAAACTTCTTTTTTCTTTATCTGATAAGCATTAAATAGCTAGTTGAAATGAAACTGGTGGAAATTGAACCTATGTTTAAATGGGAGAGACAATCTGAGAATTAATAAAGATAACTAACTACAAGATTATCCCTAAAAATCACATAAAAAGCTCCAGTACTCTTTCTATCATCAGAAGAGCCTCCCCAGTCAGCATCACTAAATCCCATTAGATCAAGTATAGAACACTTGGTCATATGCAATCCATAACTGATTGTACCATTTAAAAAGCATAAGAGATGTTTAACAGCCATCAAATGTAAATCAAGGGAGAAAATAGAAACTGGGAGAGTCTATTAACACAAAATGAGATTTATGAACGAGTGAGGGTAAGATGTTGCAGTGCTCCAACCATTTGTCTGTATTAAGATGCATCAAATGGCAATTCACCATCAAACTTGCTCAAAAGTTTACCAAAAACCATAAGAGTACGTTGAAATAGGATTAGGAACATTAACAAGATCATAAGCTATGTGGTGACTAGTACCAATATCCAACAACCATGCATTGTCATTTGCAGAATTGGAGTAATTGGCGGTGAATGGAGAGGCATGTGGTGAAGGTAAATTGTAACTATTATATGCTTATTCAAATTGTCATGCAACACAAAGCATCGAGAAGCAGTATGACCAACTTTGGCACAAATCTGAGAAATAGGTCTATCACTAGAACCACGTTTAGCAGCAGGCAAAACGACGATCAACATAAAAAAAAATTATCACCAGAATTAGAAAGACGAACATTAACATTCTTCTGAAACTTTGCAAACTCCACTACTCAAGCTTTGATTGAGAAACAAAAGACCTTGAATTGGAACCATACCTACCAGCTATGGCAACATTAGCATGAAAAACTTTGTCCTTATTAACACTCAATTGCATTAGCAACATTTACTCCTAAATTTCAAGTTGACTGTGAAAGAAGGTGAAGCTAGGCTTAACATGCATCATATTAACACCATTGAGAATTATTTCCTAAACCATCCAAACAATACTATTGGAATATTATGGATCAAAACTCTCAAAACTTAAGAACATTTAAGAATAATTTTTCAGAAACACTCAAAAACTCTCAAATTTTTGTTTCTGATTTCTTTAACTTGATTATTACATTGCTACTGAGATATATTTATATAAACAACTAATAAATCTAAGTCATACAATATAAACCTACCAAAACAATCTAAACCATACATTTATCTCCTTATCTAACCCATTTATTTTCTTCTTCCCACCAACCATGAGTTGTATCCTTATCAATCCAGATCATCATCATAGAAGCTTCCATGAGCTGGATTTCAAATGGGCTAAAATATTTCAAAGTTTGTTTTTGATTTCTTTAGGCTTGTAAACAAGTTTACAAACCAACACTCCTCCTTAAATTTGTTTTATGATGCCGAGCAAATTTCTCAATCTGACAAAGTCTTCTTACTTGAGCGGTTTAGTGAAGATGTCGACAATTTGATCTTGTGATTTTACATACTCGAGTTGTACATCCTTTCTTGTGATGCATTCTCTGATGTAATGATATCGAGTATCTATGTGTTTGCTTCGATCATGAAAAACAGGATTTTTGGCTAAGGCAATGGTAGACTTGTTATCGACACAAATTTTGGTTGGCTCTTTTTGTGTCGTACTTAGCTCCTTTAATAAGTTTCTCAGCCAAATTGCATGGCAAACACATGAGGTAGTTGCTACATATTCTGCTTCACAGCTAGACAATGTGACAATCGGTTACTTTTTTGACATCCATGTAAAAGCACTATCTTCCATGAAAAATACAAATCCCGAAGTACTTTTTCAATCGTCTATATCTCCACCAAAATCGCTATCACTATATCCAATAAGCTTGTAATCATTAGAAGCCAAATAGAACAAGCTAAAATTAATTGTACCTTTTAGATAGTGTAGGATTCTTTTTGCAGCTTTGAAATGGATGATTGTCGTTTTCTCCATATAGTAGCTAATCAATCCAACAGCATACAAGATGTCAGGCCTTGTGCAAGTAAGATAACGTAGACTTTCAACTAAACTTTTGAAAAATATTGGATCCACACTTTCACCATCTTCATGCTTGGATAGTTTGATTCCATATTCCACTGGTGTGTTGATCGGCTTCCAATCATTCATCTTGAACTTCTTTAGTATCTCCCTTGCATAGCTTTCTTGAGAGATGAAGATGCCTTCTTCCTTTTGCTTCACTTCAATTCCAAGGTAGTATTCCATTAACCCGATATCTGTCATTTCGAACTCTCGGGTCATCACCTTCTTAAAATCTTCAAACAACTTCGAATTACTTTCGGTAAAGATGAGATCATCTACGTATAGACAAACGATTAGAATATTGTCATCTTCAATCTTGACGTAAAGTGAATGTTCATAAGGACACTTGGTGAAGTTGTTCTCCAGAAAGTACTTGTCAATACGGTTATTCCATACTCTTGGTGTTTGCTTTAACCCATAAAGAGTTTCTTCAACTTCAACACCTTGTCTTTGTGACATTTTGCTTCATAGCCTGATGGTTGCTTAATATAGACTTCTTTTTCAAGGAATCCATTTAGAAAAACAGATTTTACATCCATTTGATGTATCTTCCACTTATTTTGAGTTGCCAAAGAAATTATTAAGCTTATAGTTTCTAATCGAGCAACAGGAGCAAATACCTCATCATAATCAATTCCAGCCTTTTGACTATATCCTTTTGCTACTAGCCTCGCCTTATGCCTTTCAATCTCTCCCTTAGCATTCCTCTTTGTCTTGTACACTCATTTGACACCTATTGACTTATGCCCTTTGGGAAGTGAAACAAGTTCCCATGTTTCGTTCTTCTCTATTGCATTGATTTCTTCGTCCATCGCATCTCTTCATTTCTTCTCTTGTACAGCTTCTTGAAAGCTCACTGGTTCACAATCAGCAAAGAGACAGAACAAGGTAAGATTATCTTGCCGTTCTATTACCTCATAAAGATCTTGGAGATTTCGTGTACGTGTCACGACTCTTTCACTTCCACTCGAAGATGATGAAGGTGACGGGTTTTCATGAGTGGTTAGCATTGGTGAAGTAGATGGAGTCTTTGGCTCTTGTTGAATTTCTATAGATTGCTCCCTCATTGTCTGCTCATCTTCTTTAAACTGAGGAAAGAAATTGAATTTATCTACATGAGAGCTAAAATCCAATTCTCTTTCTTCGTCGAATACCACATCTCGACTAATCACAATCTTCTTATTGTGTAGGTTGTACAACTTATAGCCCTTTGAATTAGCATCATAACCGATGAAGATAAAACTCTTGCCTTTATCATCAAGTTTCGTTCTTCTCTCATCTGGTACATGAACATAGGCTATACTTCCAAAGACTCTTAGGTGGGAGAATACCAGGCTTTCTTCCACTCCATGCCTTTTGCGGTGTCTTTTCCCATACACTTCTTGTTGGAGATCGGTTTGACAAGTAAACTGCACATGCTACTGCTTCTACCCAAAAGTCTTTGGGTAGTTTCTTGCTTTTGAGCATGCTTCGTGACATGTTGAGGATTGTTCGGTTCTTTCTTTTAGCTACACCATTCTGTTGGGGGGATCTTGGCACTGTTAAAGATCTATGAATTCCATTTGCTTCATAGAACTCTTGAAACTCCTTGGATATAAATTCTCCACCTCGGTCTGATCTCATGGCTTTGATTTTTCTACCGCTTTCTCTCTCCACTGTAGCTTTGAACGTTTTGAATACTTCAAAAACTTCTGATTTCTGTTTCAAGAAATATATCCAAGTTTTTCTTGAAAAATCATTAATAAAAAGAAGAAAATAGTTACTGTTACCGAGAGAGTTAGGCTTGATCGATCCGCACACATCAGTATGGATTAGCTCGAGTGGTTTCTTGACTCTTGAGTTTGACTCCTTTGGAAAGATTTTTCGGAATTTCTTTCCGAGTAGGCACCCTTCACAAAGTTGATCAAGATGGTTAATGCGAGGTAGTCCCTTCACCATCTCCTTCTTAGACAACAACTCCAATCCTCCAAAATTGAGATGCCCGAATCAAAGATGCCATAGCCACGATGCATCTTTATAACAGGTTTTCAAACACTTTGCAATGTCATTTTGTATATTGATCAAGAACATTCTATTCTTTGACATCGGCACGTTAGCAATGAGATTATTCTTGTCATCTTTTATAGATAGATTACAATCCTTCATACTAATATCATAACTTTTCTCTAACAGTTGTCCTAAACTTAAGATGTTACTTTTCATATTTGGGACATAGAAAACATTGGAAATAAATTGATGTTTCCCATCTTTCAATCGAATAAGAATGTTACCTCTTCCTTTCACTACTACATTTGAATCATCTCCAAATGAGACATTTCCATTTACTGGCTCATCTAGTTCCACGAACATGTCTTTCCTTCCACAAATATGGTTGCTTGCACCGCTATCAAGATACCAAGCATTTGGTTGACTACCATTACCCTCCTTCCATGCTAGAAAATGAGTTTCTTTCTCATCGGTCTTCTCCTATATGTAGTTGATTTTCTCATCTACTCTATTATTGGGAGCTCTACATTCTGAAGCATAATGTCCAAATTTCTAACAATTATAGCATTGAACTTGAGATTTGTCATACCTTAAGTTCATATTACCTCTTCCACGACTTTGTGTTGAGCTTTCTGCTCTCTCGAAGTTGTTGTAATTGTTGTTGTAATTCCAACCTCGTCCACGACCGTGGCTTCCACCTCGTCCACGGCATCTACCTCTACCTCGGCCATGTTGGTTTCTTTCATTGCCTTGGCTTTCATGCTTATCCTTGAATTGCATCTTGAAGAGTTTTTCAGTGATCTCTTGCTTCTTCTTATGCTTTTCTTCATATGCTTGTAATGACCCATTAAGTTCATCAATGGTCATTTCTTCCAAATCTTTTGTTTCCTCAATCGTCACGACGATGTGTTCAAATTTGGAATCTAATGAACAAAGTATCTTTTCCATTATTCTAACATCTTCCAACATCTCACCGTTTCTTTTCAATTGATTATAAACAATTGCGACTCTCGAGAAAAATTCAGAAATAGATTCGGAAGCTTTCATATGTAGAGATTGAAACTCACCTCTTTGTGTTTGGAGTCGAACCTTCTTCACTTTCTCGGCTCCTTTGAAAGAAATTTGAAGCTTATTCCACGCTTCTTTGGAAGATGTTTCATCTGAAATCTTCTCAAACTCATCATCATTTAAGGCTTGATAGATAAGAAAGATGGCTTTCTTGTCTCTCTTTCTCAAATCCTTCAAAGATTCTTTTTGCACTTGCATTAGAGTAGCTTCATCGCCTGGCTCACTTAAGCCTTTCTCTATGACTTCCCACACATCATGTGTACCCAAAAAAGCCTTCATCTTGATACTCTAATTATCATAGTTATCGTTGTTGAGTGTCGGGACTTGAAACGATGACATACCTCCACTTGACATAACTCTCAATATAGTGAGAATTTATAAATTCTAATCGCACAGATGGATTCAGAATTTCAAAAAATCTTAGGAAGAACTCTAGGAAAAATTGAATTTTTTGGTCAATGGTCAAAGTCCATTGTCACGACGGCTCGGTCAAACGGCTTGGCGGCTCATTCAAACGAATTGCAGCTTGGTCAACAGGCTTCACGGCTCGCTCAACTCGGCTGACTCATTGAGTTAACTCACTTTTTGGTAGAACCCTCCGGAGGATCGTGGCGGCGCATCCGAACTTCGATCGGGATGATACCACTTTGTTGGAATGTTATGGATCAAAACTCAAGAACACTCAAGAACAATTTTTCAGAAACATTCAAAAACTCTCAAATTTTTTTTTATGATTTCTTTAACTTGATTATTACATTGCTACTGAGAGGTATTTATAGAAACAACTAATAAATCTAAGTCATACAATATAAACCTACCAAAACAATCTAAACAATACACTTATCTCCTTACCTAACCCATTTATTTTCTTCTTTCCACCAACCATAAGTTGTATCCTTATCAATCCATATCATCACCATAGAAGCTTCCATGAGCTGGACTTCAAATGGGCTAGAATATTTCAAAGTTTGTTTTTGATTTCTTTGGGCTTGTAAACAAGTTTACAAACCAACAAATACGTCATTAAATCACAATCCAAAACAGACTCAACTATAGGAGCAAGAGGATGAGAAAGTGACTTGGCCTTTTGAATGTACTCACTTACAAAGACTCCATCATTGTAAAGAGTCTGAAGTTGAGATCGTACATCAATAACATGAGATTGAACATCAGTATAATAAGTAAGTCTCTTTAAGAGACTACCATTACTCAAATGTAGTACTCTTGCAAGACACCAGCATACTAATATCATCAGAAACAGAAGCATAAATCCAACTCTTAATCACACTATTAAGATAATTTTAAGTAGCAAAGCAAGGATTAACGATTGTGCCTACATAATCAAGAAACTTAGGTGGTGCCAAAATGTTGGGTTGACGAAGTAAAAATAAAATAAATTAAACATAATAAAATAATGACACCGACAATTTAACATGGTTCACTCTTTAATTTAGACTACGTCCATGGGAAAAATTCTGAAAGATATTTCTTCCACTAAAAAAATTAATGGGCACACAATGAGAGACAATACAACAAATTAAGATAAACCTACAATAGTGAAACACAAGTGTTTCCCAAACTCACTATTTTATCACTCTCTTTTTAAAAAAATATCCCAAATATTTTTCTAAAATATTCTCTCCCACTCTATCTCACACACAAAATTATTTTTTATCAAAAGAAATTGTTTCTTTAGCTTTTCTTTTCTTCTTCGGTGTGTTTCTTTAAGGTAAAAACATTGTCTATTTATAGACAAAATTTTCTATCCCTTATGTGTCAAAAGATTGGTTACATAGTTGGCCAAACATGATCTATATATATTTTATTTGATGAATTTGTCAAATGTAGGTAATTGGGTTGCACCTAAATTTTTTTATTTTCTTCCCCTTTCATGTGAGTAGGACCTATAAATCTTCTCATTCCGACTACATAGAAGGCTCCACCAATCCAGCAGTTAAACGAAAGTATTCAAAATTTGTCTTGGAAAAAATTTCGTCAACATGTCTGATCCATTTTTCTTTGTATGAATATTCTCAAACTGTAATATTTTTTTCTCCATTACTTCTCTATTCCAATGATATCTCACATCAATATGTTTTGATCTCGAATGAAATAAGGTATTCTTTCCAAGGTGGATAGTACTCTGACTATCACAAAATAATAGGTAAATGTCTTACTACAACCCAAGTTCTTTCAAGAACTTTTTCATCCATAACAACTATTTACATGCTTATGTTACTACTATGAACTCTATTTTTGTAGTGGATAGTACAACACATTTTTGTAACTTTGACTGTTCATGACATAACTCTCTCTATCAATGTGTATCCAACTAACACAGGTTTGTCGTTTCCAAAACATAGGCATATTTTGGAAGAACCGCGAAGATACCTGAAAATCCATTTCACTGTAGTCCAATGCCTTTCCAGGATTTGAAAAGAATCTACTCACAACTTCAATTACATGAGTGATATCTTGCCATGTACAAACCATGGCATAGATCAGACTCCCAACTAGTGAAGCATATGGAACATTTTCCATCTCTTTCTTCCTTTTGTCTTTAGAAGGGCTATACTTAGAACTTAGCTTAAAGTGATTAGCAAGAGAATAACTAATCGTTTTATCCTTGTTCATATGAAATCTCTATAGTACTTTCTCAATGTACTTCTCTTCTGTCAACAATAATTTCTTGGCGCTTCTGTCTCTAATAATACACATACCAAGAATCTGCTTTGTTGACCCTAATTCTTTCATGGCAAAAGATTTACTCAACTATTTTTTCAAGTTGTTGATTCTAAAAATATTCCGACCAACAATCAATGTATCATCCATTTAGAGCAAAAGAATAATGAAATCATCATCAAAGAATTTCTGCACAAAAATACAATAGTCTGAATTAGTCTTTTTGTAACCTTGCTCCCCCATAACAGACTTAAACTTCTTGTACCATTGTCTCAATGCCTATTTTAAGTCGTAGAATATTTTCTTCAATTTACAATCATAATCCTCTTTTTCCATTTGCTTGAAACCCTCTAATTGCTCCATATATATCTCTTCTTCCAAGTCACCATGTAGGAAGGCAATTTTGACATCCATTTGCTTAACCTCCAGGTCAAGACTTATTGCTAACCCCAGCACAGTACAGATGGATGTCATTTTCACAACAAGTGAAAAAATCTCATCAAAGTCAATTCCTTTTCTTTGGCTAAATCTCTTGACAACTAGTATGTCTTTGTATCGTAGACTGGAACTGTGTTCTTCATGCTTCACCATGAACACTCATTTATTTTTTAAAGTCCTTTTCCTTTTGGGTAGCTTCATCAACTTAAAATTTTTGTTCTCATGCAAGGACTTCATCTCATCTTGTATGTCATCAATCCATTTTTGTTTGAATTCATCATCCATGGCTTCTTCATAACTCTCAGGTTCTCCTCCATCAATGAAAGTTACATACTCATCTTGAGAATATGTGGTAGAGAGTCATCTCAGTCTACCACTTCTTCTCAGTGGAACAGAAGAAGCCGCAAATGTTAGTAATGGATAATGAACAACATCATCTCCCTCGTGTTCAAAACCAACTTCTCTGGGAGCATCGTCTTCATCAGGTGGATAAACTTGGTCTTCATCGCCAACTTGTCTTGGAATTCATGTTGGAAATTAATTCCAAATCTGATGAATCACCATTGGAATTAGGAACATCTTTTTCCATTTTGACAATATCTTCAATGATATCATCTTCAACGAATACAACATCACAGCTCCTAACAAGTCTCTTTGCAATTGGATCATAAAATCTATAGCCAAATTGATGTTGACCATAACTAATAAAAATACATTATCTTGTCTTGGTATCAACAGAGTAAAATAATAATACCGGTAATTTAACATTGTTCACCCTTTAATTTGAGCTACGTCCACAGAACAAACTCTAGAAAATATTTCTCTTACTAATAATATTAATAGATACAAAGTGAGAAACAATACAAAAATTGAGATAAACCCAAAATAGTGGCACACAAGTGTTTCCTAAACTCACTATTTTGTCACTCCCTTTTTAGAAAAATATTTCAAATATTTTTTCTAAAATATTCTCTCTCATTCTCTCACACACACAACACTATTTTTCATCAAAGGAAATTGTTCCTTTGGCTTTGCTTTTCTTCTTTGATGTGTCTCTTTAAGGTAAAAATATTGTTTATTGATGACTCTATGAAAATAGAGTCATTAGTGCACTTTTTTACTTAATATTTATTTGTGTTATTTAATAAATAGTATTTTTATGGCTAAAAAAATTAAAATATAAACTTTTTAGTGAAAATGGGTGAAAATATAATTTTTTGAATTGTTTGAGATTTTTTTGAAATTTTCATGGATTTTTTATGAATTGTTAACGCATGACCAATCAGAAGCTATCACGTGCCATACCATGCAAGCAGAAGAGATGACTAGGCAAACCACGTGGACGCCACGCAATCACGGAGAGTGAATCAGTCAAATCGCCGTGTGTGAGGAGGATGAAACATGTGCCACGTATCTACACAGTGTTCAATCCGAGTTCAGAAAATTAGTCAAATTGCCATGACACATGTCACCATACCATTGCTCCGCGTGTTTCACCTGTGTGCCACGCCATCTATTCCTGCAAATCAATTCACGCCACATGTTGCTGACTCGGGGAGCTTTGACTCTGACCGGTCTCCCTTGCCACGCGTCACTCCTTGATTCGCCCAATAAATTTCGGATGCCACGTGTCATGCTATGATTGGCTGAAACTATTAGTTTTGCTTGTTTTGATTGTAGCCTTTGATTTGAAGCTGATCGGACGGTCTGGATCGCACCTGAGCTTTATTTAAGCCTCTAATCACCATAAACCCTAATAAGCCTCCATTAGCATAATTTTGGTCAGCTTTTAGAGCTAAAAAGAGAGAAAATATAGAAAATTGAAGAAACGACACAATTTTGGTGGAAATTCAAGAAGAAATTAATTTTACAATTAAAGAGATTGATTGTATTTCTTTTTCTACTCTTTTTTTTATTAATTTTATGTCTTTATTTATGAAAAATATAAACTTTATGAACACAATTATGTGTAATTAATTTATTAATCTATGGATCTTATGAACCCAATTTTCACCATGTGATGATCTAATATTTGTTTCCTAATTATAATATTAATTTAATTATATTATTTCATCTAATTTTTATGCTATTAATTGTTTGGCCAACAATTTATCTATAAAGGCAATTAAATAGATTTGAGAAAATTATTTAATTGTTTGTCTTGATTAAATAACATGCATAGTTTTCTAGGTAGAGATGTATGATTCTTATATATGTGATCCATAATTGATAAACTTAATGAGTAGTATGTAATTTAATTGGCATGAGAGTGTGATTAAATTAATTACTATACGGTATGTAGTTTACTTGAGAGAGGAATACATACTAGATTAGATTCAATTGATTATGTAATTAATTGATATTATATTGAGGAAATTTTAGTGATTCACATGTTTAGAAAATTGAGGGATTGAGTATTTCTAGATATTTTCTCATATATCATTTTAGTCACAAAATTTGATTTAATTAATTATTGCTATTTACTTTTAGTTATTTTAATTTTACTTTCTTAAGATATAAAAACACCAAAAAAATTGATTTTTATTATTTTTAGTTTTAAAAATTAGTTTCTAAAAAAATAATCTCCGTGAGAACGATATTTACTTATCATTATATTACTTACTACGATAGGTATACTTGTGTATTCATTGCACACAAAATTTATGTGATGATCATTTATTCCTTACTTGACAAAAGATTAGTTAAGTAGTTGGCCAAACATTATCTATATATATTTTATTTGATGAATTTGTCAAATGTAAATAATGAGATATACTTAAATTTTTTTATTTGCTTCGCCTTCTCCTTCCATTTGAACGGGCAGTTGGAGGAGTAACATAGTTTAGAACATTCTTGTTTGCCATGACAAGTAGAGCAAGAACTCGAAGAAAAAAGAAAAGCCTATTTCAAGGGCTATGATACCATACAGATGAATCACAAAGAGAATCAAGAAGATATTTCATATATATATGAAGCGAGCATACAAAGATGCTACTTATAAATAGAGTACATAAGAGAGAAACATAAGAGAGTAGTTATAACTAATATTATCCTACGTAGCAGCTATATATGAAACTCGATGAACAAACAAATATTATGACTATAATAGTCATGCAAATATATGGGATTGCTAATTCTGAGTAACCTAGTTAATTCATTGATATCGCATGTCACATATTATTAAAATATTTAGTTTTAGTACCAAATTCAAGTTTTGGTATCTCTTTTAATATTTTAAATAGTATTTTTTTTTTTGCCAAAATTGATTATATATATCTTGCATATTAAATTGGACAAAAATATTTATGAAAATTTAAGAAAAAACACAATATAAAAAAAGAACTAAGATTATATTTCACACAAGATAAAAAAATTAATTTCAAGATTTTTTATTCTAAATTTTTATATTATTTTATTAAATGTTTAAAACTCATATTATTAATAATAATAACAATGTATTGATACAAAAATGATCATTAATTTAAACTATTTTAATTCTTGTTATATGAGATTTGATATCATAATTAATGTATTGATGTTTTTTATGCCTTATGTTGTTAAAATGTTCCTCTTTAATACCATATTTTAATTATTGATACCAATTTTAGCCATTAAATTATTACATTTTATTATTGACTTTTTCCTTTTCTTAAATTTTCACAAATGTCATTTTTCAATTTGATAAGTAAGATACATGTAGTTAACTTTGACAAAAAAAAAAATGAGCAAATATTATCAAAATGGTTAAAAAGTGGTACCAATATTTGAATTAAAGTATTAAAACTAAACATTTTAATAACACAATACAAAAAACAAAATATTTATAAGATAACTAACCCTAAATATAACATATTGAATGTGATAATATTAGGAGGGGAAGGTAACGATTGAAATCGAATGGTTATAAATTTAGCCAAGTGCAAGAGAGTAGGAACCTAATTAGTTTGCCTCTTAAACACTCAATTAAAGTTTCCACTAAAACCACCTACATTTACTATGAATGTCCTCAAAGTTTTTAAATCCTAACCAACCTATTTACATTCAGAGGACTAATTATCAAGTCCTTAGTCACACTAGTACCTTATATCACGCATCTTACTCTCACTCACCAATAATTTTTATCTTGGTGGTTAGAATTTAGAAACTTGAGCACAATATGAATATATACATTCCTAATTCATATGATATGATTTATGTGCTTGATAACACTGACCAGTTATAAAGTGCTTGAATATACCAACAGGATTGAACTTCAGCAAAAAGTCAAAGGAAAACATTTTCCATCGCAAATTTGTGGTGACATGATTCAAAAGCAATTGAAGAATAGAGAATCGACCACTTACCAAATGAAGTAGGGTTTTTAATAATTTGAGAAACCACATCGTATACGTTTTCTGTGAACACCAATCTAAGACCAGGAAGCTGCTCATTCAACCTTGTGACCATATCCTTTAATTTTCCGTTGAATTCCAAAGCAACATTGTTGTACTCCTCTATGCATTGATGTTTACCCAAAAAATTAGTAGCTCTCTCCAATGGTAAACAACCCATTGGAGGTACCCCAGTGAGTGATATTTTTCTAACACCAAGACTGTAAAGTTCCTTTAAGAAATTACCAGAAAGTCCAACAAGAAAATCTTGGTATTGTTGAATAGTGAACTGGGATTTCCTGGTGGGGAAAATGTAATAGTTTTCAAGAAAATCATTTGTCCCTAAGCTTACTATGTATAGTGCCTCCCTTAAAATTATGTTTGCCTTTCTGAGTCCAAGATAGGTTCTTAATTTCTTCTGGTATTCTTTGTAGTATTCCACTTCCTTCCAAAGTGGTATCACATTCTGTACATACAAAATATGTGTATGCAGTTAAATATTAAGGAACATCTTTCTTTCTTTCTTTTTTCTGGCTGCAATGGCACAGTTAATAAACTTTACAATGCAAAATAATCATAAAGTTAAATTGGGTTAAGGGATTATTTGTTTGTATTTCTATTAAAACTAGTTTTAGGGAAAAGTGCTTGTAAATAGAAGCACGTTTAGGAAGAGCAAAATGTGATTTATATGAGCCTTAAAAGCATTCATAGAAAGAAAGAAAAAATTATGTCTAGTTTAAAAACTTTTTGTTGTTATTAAAAGCGTTTTTAGAGGATCTAAAAACCATGACCAAACCAACCTTAAAATATTATTTACAGATGAAACTATTTAATTACGAGCACTTTCAATATAATAAAAATAAAAACAAAACTTACGAGGTTTCCTTTCATAAACTTAAAAACGCAAATAATCATAAAGTCAAATTGGTTTAAGGAACTATTTTTGCCTATTTCTATTAAAAGTGATTGTTAGAGAAAGTGCTTTCAAAAAAAGAAAATTGTACAGAATCACAAATTGCATTTTCTAAGCCTTAAAAGCACTTCTAGCAAAAAGAAACTATGTTTTGTTCAAAAATATTTTTGTGTTATTCTTATAAACTTTTGTGAGATATGATATCTAAAACATGAATTGGTATCTTTCAATAACTCATATTCTTGTTCTGATAGTTCGTATCTTTTTTTAAGTCTATTCTCAACTAAAATACATAAAATACTTCTATTTAAATCATTGGTATATTTTTTTTATCAAATTCAACAATAATCTGAATGAATTGGAGTAATTCACAGATACAAATTAAAATTAAAATTTATGTTAGTAATTTAAATTAGATATTTGATGTGTCCCATTTGAAAATAATACTAAAACAAGAATATAAACTGTATAAAGGCACGATACCTCAGAAATGTCATATATTTTCACGTATGAAACTAATTACAAGCACTTTACTAAAAAGTTAAAAGAACTTACAAGCACTTTAGAGGTCTCAACGTCATAACCAGTACCAGCAGAGGCAAAACAAACACCAGTAGCAAAATCAGAAATGTTATAAGAAGGATCCAAATAAGCAGGAACAGTTGATTTTAATCCAAAATACTCAGAGATGAAATCTGGAGGAATTTTTCCATTAGAGAACCTTCCTGTTGGTTGACCATCTCTGAAATCTCTTCCATAAGGTTTGAAATTACCCTTTAGTAGTGTCGCAATCACGTTGTTGTTTCCTGCATCAACTGTTGAGTCCCCAAATACTATGATTGCTGGAACTTTTGCACTTGTTATTGTAATTAAATCAACTACAAATATTATTTGTGTTAACAAAAAAATAATATTTATGTAATGTGCCATTTTTATTAGGAAAAAAAAATAGATGATATTAAGGGTCTGGTATCAGATATATGGCTTTTTCAATCGAAGGAAATATATGAATTCGACAATTCTTGAATGGGGAAATCAGAATTTATTGGGTTTGGGTTTGGTACAATTGCAGTGTAAACATTTGGTGTGTGAGGTTTCAAGTTTCAACTAATAAAACTTTTTTGCATGTGATTTCAATTGTAATTAAAGTATAATGAATGTACTAAGGCCTACCGTAATTATGACGAATTTAAACAAGATTGTAATATATTAACGGAAAAAATTTACAATATATTTATAACAAGATTTTTATCCTTAAAAAATATTAGATTTTGGGATGAAATACTAAGAACTATTAAGGACAAAAAAATTGTGGCATAAAATTATAAAAAATTTGGATAAAAATTGCAATATATTAGAGACAATTTTTATTAATGAATATAGTTAAAACATTACCATAAATATTTTGATTTAATGCTCTACAATATAAAAAACAAAATGATTGAGTTATTAGAAGAAAAAATCTATCGTTTTACTATACATTTTTTATTTTTTAATATTATATTGTAATTTTAAAATATACATTCTTACATATACACTTTAGATATTTTGATACAATGAAAGATGATAATTAATTATAAATTTTAATAAATATAAATAATGCTTAATTCTTAGTTTATTACTTATGGGATTCAAAATCTACATGGGTTTATTAATATATGAAAACAATATTTATGTTGAATTTACAAAATATTGTTACGGGAATTAACATAAAAATTGAGGGTAATCTTAGTTTTTATCAATAAATGTGATCATAAGTTAAATTACAAAAATTAATTAAATATAAAAAAAATTATTTGGTCACGATTATTAAATGATCGTGATCTAATTAAAATAATAAAGTTCCTAGTCTTTTTAAAATCAAAATCAAATAATATATCATGTACGTGTTATTCATTTAAAAAAATACAAAAATTACTTTACAACGTTTTCATTTCTATATTAATTTAATTTCATGTATTTTATCTCTTTTATACCAAACATTAAATTTTTATATCAAAATTTTTTTATTCACTCACAATTTTTTTTCTTTTTTCCTTTTTCCTTTTTCTTCTTTTCTCTCTCTCTCTCTCTCTCTTTCTTTTATTTTCCTTTTTTCCCTAGCACTCATTCGCTCGTGTCCCTCTCTCTTTTTTCTTTTCTTTTCCTCTTCCCCTTACTCAACCCAACTGATACATAAAACCCTAATATTGCTAGCAATTCCTCTCACAACCGTCAGAGGTCTTTCACCATCGCTGACTAGAAATAAATCTGGCATTACTTCAGTCACTAGTCCCTTAGTCTCATGTAACTTTAGATTCCAAGATTTGTGAAACAATCAACCAGTCTCGTGCAACTTTAGATACCAAGATTCGCACAACAAGCCACAAGATTCTTTTTTTAATGTTACGCTTACAATATATTTTCAATATGCAAGCTAACTTGTAATTTTCAATATTTCATCTGTCTGAGACACGAGTAAGATCTTATTGCCTTGGCATTTTCTTCTTAGTTCATTTATCTCTCTTGTAATTACCATACCAAGTTTTTGTATTGACTGAGACCAACTATTACATTTAAAATATTATATAGATATTTGCTTTTGATTTGGGATCCTATTTTTTATTGATATTTTTGTAAAAGTTTTTAATAAAAATAGAAAATAAATCTTAAATCATGAGAAATAAAGAAGTTTAGATGGTTTTTGGACCATAAACTGTCCTTGGAAGAACATCATCTAGATTCCTATTTTAGGCTCGAGAGGATGATATCATTTTGACTACTTATATCAAAACAGGAACCACTTGGCTCAAGTCCCTTATTTTCAAATCACTTCCTCATTTCTTTTTTCATTTTTTTCCAATCATAATTACTTTTATCTTACTTTGTGTGACATATAATCACTTCCAAATCACACATATAGTCATAATCACTAATAAATCACACAAGTAAGATTCCATTACCGCCTAATATTTGATTATATTTCTTTTATGTTAAGTATGGCTCAAGTACTTTTATTTATGTTAACTTTATGCCATTCTGTACAATATGGATAATTTGTTTATTTGGTACATTAAATGTGTCCATATGACAATTGTCTAAGGTGCATGTGTTATTCTAAGGCTTACCGTGTCTAATTTTCATATGCTCGAAGTAGAGAGGCAGTTCATGTGACTTAAGTGGCTATGCAGGTGGGATTATAATGGTAGAAGTTTGTTGCTCTTTCCTTCTTGTGACCAGCACCAGCACCAACATACCAACACACCAGCATGACATCGCTAGTATATCAATACCAGTATCAGCACGTCAATACCAACATGCTAGCACCCGCACACCAGCACCAGCGCTAATTAAAATAACCTTTTTTAGTGGCTTGCTGCAGAGAAGGACTAGGAAGATATCAAATTTGGTGTGGAAAATGGAGTTGAATTTTATGTAGTTTCCTTTGTTAAAGATGCACAAGTAGTTCATGAATTGAAAATTTATCTTAAAAGTAAGGAGATATGCATCAATTGTATAAAATATAAATTTGTGAACTGATGCCTCTAAAGGTTGTAACTTATTCCTTTTTTCTACTTACATATGGCAGGTTGTAGGGCATATATTCATGTGATTGTTAAGATAGAAAGTGTTAACTGCATTCCAAATTTGTATTCAATTATCACAACATCTAATGAGGTAAATTCATGAATCATTTCATTATTACTTATTGCTTCATACATGCTCATTCTTGCCAATTGTCATATATTCATAAATGTTATTGTGTGGCACTCAGTTCAAATTAACATATTCTTTACTCTAATAGGCAATGGTTTCCAGGGGAGACCTAGGGGTAGAGCTTCCTATTGAGAAGGTTCCACTTCTGTAGGTACTTTTTCTCATTTCTGATAGTAAGCCAACATAAAAATATCATAACTTATATTTACTTGTGGTATTAATTACCCCAATTAGATATTTATACACATATGCAAAGCCTACTTAGATAAATAATCCTAATTATATACAAACTAGCATATATCCTATAAGATAATACATATCTACTCACACACTAACCACGCATTAATTGTATTTAACATGCTCTCAAGTTAAATTCCTTCACTGGGTAGATTTAAGTTATTGAACTTGCAACTTATGCATCAATGATGTCTACCCTAGGTTGCTGAATTGTATTGAATAGAGCTTATGTGCTTGAGTTGTGTGAACTATTTCATTTAAGTGACTAACTAAATGATTTCCATTATGATTAGGTACCCATTGAAAGCTATGAAAGTTGTGTATACAATTGCATTGCGAACAGAAGCATATCAGCGCACCAACACACCAACATACCAGCACCAGCATACCAACACCCCAGTAAATCAACACACCAGCACCAACTCTAGCAAAGCTTGTTGTACTATTGGCACCTAGACTTTAAATATGTTGCATTGATACATTAATATGTTTAGATTTTACTATCTATAGAGATGAAATGTAACTTGTATATGTATAATTTTAATTCTACATTTGTTGCTTATAAATTGTTATTGTATTGGTAAAATAAAAAAATAACTGTTGTAATTTTTGTAGAACAATATATTTTGAAATTATATTTTCTTTGTTATAATGTTGTCCATAAATATGTTTTAAAATAAAAATTTGTCCCAAATAAGTTTGGACAAAATATTGTCACGATTTTGTCCCAAAATTGTTAGTTTTAGACAACAAAAATTGGTCCCAAAAATGTTATTAAGAGAATCAATATGTTTAAGGGACAAATTTATTCCAAATTATAACAAACTTGTTTGTCTTATAAAATAATTTTCAAGAATAAAACTTTGTGACAAAATTTTAATTTTTAAAGACAAATATTTTGTCCTTAAAACATTTTTGAGCACACTATCTATTGTTTTCAAGGACAATCTAATAGAATTCAGGGAAAAAATGTTTGTCCTTAATTTTTTTTTTTTGACAAAATTGAATTTTGTTCTAGTAGACTTTCTGCGATCCACACTTTGGAATAAAAGAATTTGACAAAATGTTTGTTCCTAATTCTCATTTGAGACAAAATCATGGCTTTCAAGGACAAAAGTCTTTGTCCCAAAAAACACATTTTCTTGTAGTGCATGTAAGGGAAAATAATATTTAATCATTCAGATTGAGATTATCTTGAAGTTTTTTTTATACAATAGAAACTCACGTAGTTATAATTAAAAAAAGAATTCTATAATTTTTATTTATATATTTAAAATAATTTTATGTTTTTTAGCTATATCTAACGGTGGTGGATTAAATATGTTTATTTTTATCAATTCGAATTTGTTCTAATCTGAATTGGATTTAATGATTTTTAATCTAAATATAATTCGATAATGTAATAAATTCATATCTAAATATATTGAACTTTCCAGATTATATCATATTAGATTTATAGCCACAATTGATAAATAAAAAAAATAAGAAGTATGTTTGTATAATTATTAAATTATTATAAGTATTATATTTATTTTTAAAGCTAAAATATTAATCTAATGTAATTATAGTATGTATAATATTTAAATATAATATGTTTTAAAAATTGCTAGTGTGTTAGGATTTGTAGGGAGATATTAAATAGAAGAGAAATTTAGATTCTTTATTCATCTCATTAATAAGGTAGATATCCAAAGGACATGTGTTATTGTTACAATGGTAGGCATCGTGTTTGAGGTGTCAGTGTTGACCTATTTATGATAAAATTACAAAGAATGAGTATGTCGTTATTTTGACGCCGCACAAGATGGATATTATATAAGATGGCAGGTAACATTCACAAGATTTCACCCACCAGATCACATAGTGCTCAATATGGTGACAAAAGACTAGATCTTGTCTATTAGGTCATAGTTATCAGGTTGTAGACCAATGAGTACCCAAGATTTATAGAGTTGGATCAAATGTTTCCCTATACTAGATCTCTTATATTCGGGCTATAATATGCACATTATTTGTTGCATGAACAAGATGTATTAGGTCGCTAAGGTTTTGTACCTATCACCTAGAAAATACTAAACATTAACTCTCATATTCTCTTGATTTTGTGAAATTAAGAGAATAATTAAGACCCATGCAAAACTTTCAATTTTTCCAATTAAAACAACTCTTCTAACCTTTCAACTTTATTAACTATCCCTATAAATAAATGACTTTTTTTAACCATTGTACCATATCTTATTTACTTAGTCAATTATTCAACCAAAGAATCTGAGTCCTTTGCTTAAAAATTCAAGTTGCACCTCTATAACTTCAGCCTTTTTTATAATACTTTGTTTAGAATTTAGTCCAATTTTTGAGCAACTTGCTTGTCAAATAAGTCCATGCAATGCTTGTAGGCCACTTTTCAACTTTCCATTAGCTCGTTTTCAAGCCATTTTCTAGGTAATTTACCTTTACCTCACTCATTTTTTAGAATGTTTTCAACATATAAGGGAAAAAATATAGAATGTTAGACAACTTCCAACAATTTTCTATCAGGTCGTACAAAAATTATTCTTCTAAGAATTGGGACACCTTGAGAATCTTTCAGGGATTCTTCCCATCCACAATAAGATCGTAATCAAATTAAGCGACCTCAAAAAACCAATACATGTCATGGTAAAGAAACATATAGCACCTCAGGGAGAGAAATCATTATGGCTTTCCCCATTTCATCTAGCTTGCATCTAGCCTCTACTTCATCGTCACAAGGTTCCATACCCATAATTATGATTCCAATGGCTACGATGAAGATATAAAGTAAGAAAAAAGTGACTCTAAAGATAAGCCTCTTCATAAGACCAACGATAAACATCAATCGAAAATATTCCCAATGAGTTGAACACTAAAAATCTAGCTCCAATCCCTATGTTAGGATAATGCCTGTCTCACACCACCAGACAATCCCCCTAAAGGGTCATGGGTAATACACTCCATCGCATTCAAACTAAGACTCAAGTGTCTTTTTCCAAAACTAATAGCTTGCGTCCTGAATACTTTTGGCATCAACCTTGCCCAAGTCAACCTAAATGGATGGCAAACTCTTTTATGTCTCTCTATTGTCACAAGGGAACACAGGGTGGATTTGATTGATAAAGAAATAAGATTCATGTATTGCTTTAAGAAAAAAAAGGCCTTAACAAAGGTAAGGCATACATGTCAACTTTTGTTGGGCACAGACTACACTTAAACTCCCCTACAGTGCCTCAAGTTGGAAAGAAAAATATGTTTACATCAAATGAGATATTTGAGGTGACGGGGCAGAGTTCCCAATTTGTACCTTATAGAACCACAACTTTAGCATAACCCAACCTTGGGCCAGCTAGCTAATCAATAAATTAGGTCATGATGGTAGAGAGAAGATTAGAAGAATTGCTAGTGTGTTAGGGTTTTTAGAGAGATGTTAGAGAGAAGATAAATTCAAATCCTTTATTCATCTCATTAGTGAGGTAAATATATATGCTTGTCCTATACGACCTATATGATGTAGACAATCCCCCTATATGGTGATGAGTAATCCACTCCATCGTATTAAAATTAAGACTCAGGTGTCATTTTCCTAAAATAAGAGCTCATACCCTAAACAATTTTGACATCAACCTTGCCTAAGTCAACTTAAATGGATGGAGAACTCTTTTGAGTCTATCCATTGTCACTAGGGAACACAAGGTGGATTTGACTGATAAAGAAATAAGATGCATGCACTACCTTAAGAAAAAGACCTCGACAAAGGTAGGGCATACATTTTAGCTCTTGGAAAGTGCCCCGAGATGGAAAGACAAATATTTTTACATCACATAAGATATTTGGGTTGACGGTATATAGTTCCTAGTCCACGCCTCATGTAATCAAAACTTCAGCATAATCTAACCTCATACCAGCTAGCTAATATATAAATTGGGTCCTAACAATAAAGAGAAGATTAGGATTATCGAGCTCTAAAATACTAATAATGAGATTTATAAACATATTTTGACTTCATATCATTTTAGGGACTCTAGTGTATAAAAGGACTACAATTAGGGGTGTGTAAAAAATCCGATCATCCGATCCGATCTAATCCGTTGATTTTTCATCCAATCCGATCGAATCCGATGGTCGGATCGGATGGAAATTTTTTTCATCCGTTAAGTGCGGATCGGATGGCGGATTTCACTACGATTCATCCGATCCGATCCGATCCGACCGAAATTAATTATATATATATTTATTAAATTAAATATATATATATATATATATTTAATATATTTAATATATTATTTAAAAATATATATATATAATAAATTAATAATTAATAAACCTAATTATTATTCTAACCTAACCTAACCTTACCCATTTATCTATTCCTAACCTAATTCATTTCCAAGCTGCCTCTCCAACCTCCATCTCTCCAGCCTCCATCTCTCTTTCTCTCTCCCTGTTTGATTCTTTGCTTTCTTGCGTTGCTCCCTACTCAGTGTTCACACAAAAGGTACATAAACATTATTAACTTCTTACGGTGAGGAACATAAACATTATTAAATCAATAATTTTTAAGTATTTTTGTTTCAGAGTTTGGAGTCTAGAAAAAAAGTTGTATAAAAATCTTTAAAAAATAAAAAAGTTTTATAAAAGATACGTTACTTTATCTTTAACCCAATTTATATATTATTGATAACCTTTCCCTAACTAAATTATGATTCGATGATCTATTGCGTGAATTTTGAATCCATCAATGTTTTTATTTGGGCTTTAACATTGGCAGTCAAGTTTTAAACCTCATATTTGTATGTTTTAAATATTTTACTTCTTTACAAATGATTTTAATGACATGCAGTTAAAACATAATTTTATGATACATAAAATATAAGTTATATAAAAATTTATTACTCTTAGTAAATAGGAGGGGGAAATGTGAAAAATGAAATTAATATAGAGTTTACATGCTTGTCATTTTAGGTGTGAATTAGGTACCACCAGCAAAGACATAGAATTATCTAATTTTTATATAATAAGGACCTATGCCTTTTTAATTATTTTAATTTACTTGGATTGTAGCTTAATTCTAGTTAGTATTTTTTGTATTATACTCATTATATCTGTATATATGAATTAAAAAAACTATTTTTAATTTTATGTAATTCTTCATCCAAAATATATATTATAAGTTTGGATATTCGTTTAATCAATTGTCTAAAAGAAGATCTACTCATTCTCACTCCGAACAAGTATTCATAACTCATAATTAGGATATATGTTCACATGAATGGTGCAACATTTTATTTTTATTTTTATTATCTCTTGATATAGAGCTGTTAGGGAATTAATATAAGGTGAGCTTGTTTCAACAAGTTATTTAATTAAATTAACCTTTAGATTTTTCTTTTTAAGCTTGTCTATACAAGTATAAATAAGATAAAATAATTAATTTAATTGGATTATATAACCTCAGTTTATAACGCTAAGTTTCATTGTTAACTTCGCATGAGATGCGCATATATGCTTCTTCTATTTTTTATAATATAATAATCATATTTTATTATACTAATCGAATTGAAATTTTATTCATTACATAAGTCTGAAACAGTATTTGGATGACACGAAGGAGCAAGTGGTACAACATAATTCACCACTTATATTCATTTAAACCTCCAACTACATATCCTTTAATACATATCTTTTAATAATTTTAATTACAAGATATGTATTTATAAGTTTTTATGGATTTATTTAAAATTGTATTACTTTGGTTGTAAATATGCTTCTTTACATTATAACAACTGTTTTTCTACACAATGTGTTTATTGCATTAAGTTAATTGTGTCTCACTTTATCTTAGATGGAAAAAAATACCTCTACTACAGATAGTCCACTTGCAACCACCGGAAGTGCAAGCGCTACCCATGATGTTGAAAATCAATATAAAAATCCACAAAATGCTCCACCAGAAACTAAAGATCTAGCATTGAATGACAAACCTGAACCTTCTATAGATAGCTATGATGGAAAAGGTAAGCGAAAGTTTTCTAAACCTCCTTCTTCTGCCTGGAAACATTTTGATATAGTGGGTGAAGGCTTAGATCGCAAGGCGAGATGTAAATATTGTTCAAGAGAGTATCTGTATGTATCCAGCAAGTCTGGTACATCAAACTTAAATGCTCATATTGCTATGCAATGCAAATTATTTCCTGGTAGATATGAGAAGAAGCAAAAAATTTAGCTTTTGAAAATGTCACAAACAATAAAGAAGGTGTACTTGTTGCACACACATTTAGTATTGAGGCTTGTAGGCTTGCACTTACAGAAATGATTATAGTTGATGAATTGTCATTTAGTCATGTTGAGAATGAAGGATTTAAGAAGTACAGTAGAGTTTTGGAACCAAGGTTCCAAGTTCCTTCTCGTACCACTATTGCACGAGATTGCTTGAGTCTTTTCTTAAAGGAAAAGGATAAATTAAAAGAATTTTTCTCTAAATCATTTCAAAGAGTTTGTTTAACCACTGACACATGGACTTCTGCTCAAAATTTGAATTATATGTGTCTCACTGCTCACTTCATCGATGATAATTGGAAACTCCAAAAAAGAATCTTAAATTTTTGTGTAGTTCCTAGTCACAAAGGTGATATCCTTGGGAAAGCAATTGAGTAGTGCTTGTTAGATTGAGGAATTGATAAGATATTTATTATTACTGTGGATAATGCTAGCTCAAATAATACATTAGTTTCTTACTTGCGTAAAAAAGTGAACAATTGGGGTGGTGCAATACTAGATGGTCAACATATGCATATGAGATGTGCAGCTCATATTCTAAATTTGGTTGTCAGAGAGGGCTTGAAAGAACATGATTCAAGCATAAGTAAGATAAGAGAAGTTGTGAAATATGTCAAAGGATCACCTTCAAGGTTGTTAAAATTTAAGGATTGTGCGGAGCAAGAGAAGATTGATACTAATAAACTTTTATGTTTAGATGTAGTAACAAGGTGGAATTCTACCTATTTAATGTTAGAAGCAGCAATAAGATTTCAGAACGCTTTTGAGCGTTTAGAAGAAGATGATGTGATATTTAAACAAGAGTTCAACATTGGAAATGATAGTTGCAAAACTCCTGATATGTTTGATTGGTCTAATGCTCACATATTTGTGAGGTTTTTGAAAATATTTTATGATGCAACATTGAGGTTTTCTGGTTCTGTATATGTTACTTCAAATTTATTTTTGGATCAAATTTGTTTCATACATAACCAATTGAGTTTCTGGTGTGAAAATACAGATTTTTTGTTAAGCAAAATGGCAAAAGAAATGATAACAAAGTTCAATAAATATTGGGGAGGTGTAGATAAGATGAATGATTTTTTATTTATTGCAACTTTGCTTGATCCAAGACGTAAGGAACAAGGTTTGAAAATTTGTTTGGATCTTTTGTGTGACGAAGATGATATTATGGTTGGTCATATGATGAAAAAATTTAGACAAACTTTGAATAATATGTTTGATCAGTATTTAGTTTTGTATTCTGCAAATGTCCAAGCTACATGCTCACAACCTTTAGACACAGAAGAAGTGGATATTTGTAACATTGATTCATTTTCACTGTGGATGGATCGTTATAAAAAACGTGTCAAAGATGCAAAAAAGACTGACAACCAAACTGAAGTAGATAAATATTTGGGTGAGACATGTGAGGATGTGGATGATGAGTCTTTTAATCTTTTAAGTTGGTGGAAGGTGAACTCATCTAGATACAAGGTTCTTTCCAAGATTGCCAAAGATGTTTTAGCTACACCTATATCAACTGTAGCTTCTGAGTCTGCATTTTCTACGGGGGGGAGGGTTATTGATTCTTTTAGAAGCTCATTGTCCCCAAAAACTGTCCAAGCACTTATTTGTACTCAGAACTGGATTCGATCATCACCAATAATTAACATTTGTGATTCCCTTGATGATATTGAAGCAATTGAAACAGGTAATATTATTTTAATTTTCATTAATAATTGATATCATTCTCTTATGATTTAATATTCTCATCACTTTCTATTATCTTCTATTTTGTAGATATGTTGAGAGACATTAAAGATATAACCCTTGAGTGAGTACGATATATTATTATTTTATTTCATATGTATTTCATATATTATTTTTTATATATTTAGTTATCAATTTACTAATATTTTTTAAATTATGGCTAATAGGTGATGACACATTGAAGTTTTTTGCTATTGTTCTCAAGATTCAAGACAAGATTATTTTTAAGATGCCAATGGATGTTAAAGAGTGAAATGATCAAATTAATTTAGGTTTAGATTATTATGAACTATCTTTTTGTTTATTATTTGAATGAATTGTTAAATTTATTAAAATAACTATTGTAATCGGCATCGTTTTTTACTTAATTGTATTATTTTTGTTTTATATAGGTTTGAACATTTTAGTCTTATTATAATCTTTTCATTTGATTTTTTAAGGTTTCTTTTAATTAAAATGATTTTATGTTATGATTTATGTAAAAATTTAATTTTTTAATTCAAAAATATAATTAATTAAGTTTATTGATCGGATTGATCGGATGCTATCCGAATATTTTACGGATCGGATTGATCGGATGTAAAAGTTGATCGGATCGGTTGCAGATTAGGATGTTTCAATCCGATCGGATGTTCGGATCGGATCGGATGAGCATAAACTTAACGGTTTCGATCCGATGAACACCCCTAACTACAATGATGAATACACATATCGTTTTTTGTGGAAAGGTATAAAAATTTTACGATCTATATTATAAACTAATTAAGTTTGTTTATTTTTGCATACATGGACTATACAAATGTAGACTTATAAGACTTGATTGATATATTAAGTACTTGTAACCTAGAGCCCACATATTTCAGGGTTATCCACACATAACCTTCATAGATTAAAAAGTCAATTTTCCTAGACAATGAGCCTACTGAATTCATCTTCCATCTCTAAATAACATGTAGAGCATTCCTAGCTTATCTTCTTAGACAACTCTTGCTATGATTTCTAAGAAGAGGAAAACAGGTGAAATCACAAGTCCACAATCTAAGCCATGGACCTGGATAACTTCAAATTTGATGAAGTCATTTTAAAGGATGATGTGATGCTAAACTCCCTAGTAACATATTTTTATGATGGCATCTTTGGGTTAATTAAGCTAATTTATGACATATACTATCACTTTTCTAGTGACACTAAATGAGCCAGGGTCAAGATGATGGATGATTGTCTGTTGGAGGTAAATTCTTGTCTTTCTCCTCTTTGTTATTTTACCCTAATTTTATATGCCATTATTTCATGTCACTTATTTCTAACACTTGTATTTTATTAGGTTCTAGCATTGGCAAGAGAAGGCAAGCTCTCGCTCGACACATACAAACATGAAGTGTAAAAGAGTCGCTTATAAATATCAAAGTATCCAAAGGCTATAGAGGATAAATATACTCTCCTAGTTGAGAATGAGGCCAAGATTTTAAGTCTTGAGAGTGATGTCCTTGATAAGTACAAAAAATTTAAGAAAGTGGACAACTACACCTATGAGTAGGGTAAAAAAAGTAGCTCATTATGAGGAGAAGGCCCAAGCTATAGCAAGCTCCCTTAGAGACCAGATAACTTCGTTGAAAGAAAAAATGAGGTCGTTAGTTGATTTGGTGGAAACTCTGAAAGTAGTGTATTAATTCTTATAGAAGTGGGGTAAGGTTCATGATAAGTAACTTGAAGAGTTAGGTCGAGAAGGTGGACTTGACTATTCTCTATTTCATATTGATGCGAGTTTTTCAAAGTATTAGGAGCAAAACACCTCATACCTACACCCTTCTACCCTCACCTCATTTAGAAGAGACAAATCAGGGAGGCCGTGTGGAAGGATAGATCGAAAAAGGCACCCCTTAATGGGTATTGTCTCTTTCCTGTTCTTATAAGTTGTTTTTAGTGCAACCTTTTACTTTTTGATATCACCATCAATACTTGAGCGATTAATAGCTTCTTACTTTAGGATTGTATTTTGTTTTCTATGTGATTGGTGACTTTTTATAAATACGCTTTGTACACATGTCATATGTCTTGAAATATGTATAACTAGTATCGATGTTGTATTTGAACAATATAAATTTATCACTCTGAATTTTCTCGTAGTTCTTGAATACTACATTTAATGCACTTAGTAATATTTCTCCTCTATTTATATGCTAAATTTTATCATTTTGATTTCATTAGTCTTTAAAATTTTCTCGACAATCAATCTTGATTTTGAGCCCTTAGTTTGGAATTTGAATGCAATAATTAAAATCCCATCCATATTTGGCTAAAAAAACAATCCATACCAATTAGATATCATGCCATATAACCATACCTATATACTACTCATATGCCACCTTTGATTATCAGATAGAAATGGGACCGTGCTTTTCTTGCATCCCGGACATCCTTCTTAAAGATAAGAAAGGCCATCCCTTTTCACCATCCTTAATAATGAGGTGAATCAAATACCTCAACTGTCCACCCCGTTGATGGAACAAACTATGTGCTCCCCCAGAGTTAGATAAAGATATGGACTTACACATCCACTGTGCTTCCACCACTGAGTTGGGCAACAATGTAGGCTTACTTACTTTCCCCAATGTTGTGGAATAGGTTGGCCATGTTATTGAGATAAATAGTGACCAACTGATGTATTTGGAACTCATGGTGAGCTATTCTTTGTTGGTGGAACATGTTAGCCAACATATCGGTGTTATCTATCTTCCTTCTGATCAAAGTGAAGATAATGGACTAGACAGCCTCTTTGTAAATGGGATGTTTGGCAACCTTTTTTCCTATAATAACATCTATAATCACTTTGGGGTTCTTTCTAATCGTCCTAATATATATGAAACCCATAAAAGAGAAAATGGGACTATATGGCACTTTATGGCGAGACATGTTCTTAATATAATCTATCTTTTATCTCAATAATTTTATTTTTGAATTTACATCGATAATGTTGTTTTGTTTGTATTCTGTAGTCCTTTTCCCTCATCATTGACTTGAAATGAGAAGTAGAGACTTCTTGGGAGACTTCCAAATTTTTGATTAAGAGCTTTGTGGACTCAATGCTCGCTATAAAGCTATGGAACAAGATAAATACAAAAAAGAGAGGGATGATCTCTGTAAATTAGCTTAGTACTTAAAACAAGAAATTCTGGAAAATGGGCCTCATAAAGCACCTATTTTCGAGAAAACTGGCTCACATCCCCACCCATGGAGATAATATGTACTGATTGGGACTGGTTGTATTAACTCATTGCTCTTTTATTGTAATGCAATAAAGTACTCTTTCTGTTATTCAAAGTGTTTTGTAAAGAAAAGGTTCTTATGATAATTTCTTAGGATAAGCGTCACACCTCTTATACATACATCCCAAATGGGGAGTCCATTTGGCCACCTAACTCTGTAATTAAGATCATCACGTAGTCTTTCATAAGACCAAAGACATACAAGGGTGATTCAACCCTTGCATGCATTTCCCAAAGAGAGGGTTCATATCTGTGAACTCAAATCCATTTCTTATGATAGGCATTACTCCTTTATACTTGTATCCTAAGTAGGGGGTCCATTTGGCCACCTCGCTCTATACTTGGGAGTGATTGCATTGTATTTTCATAAGACATGACACATACAATTGTGAAATTAAATCCAACACTTGCATGATCTTCCCAAAGAAGAGGTTCACATTTGTAAACTCAAGACCCTTTATTAGGATGGATGATACGTCTCTTACACTTGCATCCCAAGTGGGGGTCCATTTGGCTACCTCACTCCATACTTGGGGATTATCGCATTGTCTTTCTGTGAGACAAGTATAGAAATATGGATTCATTTATAATATAACATTAATTCATGCATCACATATAATATTTCTTTAAATGCTCTCAATTATAACTCAATTCTTCTTTTCTTCCTCCAATTTCTATCTGATATAAACCCCTTAGAGTGATTTCATATATCCAATAAAGGTCTTTCCATGTTGTAGTAAATTTTTTGTATGTGATTTTTATCTCATTTCCCAATGCTTTCCATAGGACCTAATCCCATACACTTAAGTTTTTATGTTTCAAGGATTTGTTGTATGATTTTTAGACTGTCCTTTTTGTGATTCAATCCATATCAAAATGTTCTCCCTCTTTTCTTCTACTAGTAGAAGGTCTTCTTTTCTAAGATCATCATTGTCCTCTTGTGTGAATTAAAAGGGGATTACTACTTCTGTACCATATATAAGAGAGAATGGGCTCTCCTCAATCGCCTTTCTAGGGGTCATTATCGTTGGCCACAAAATTTTGGGGCAATTCATTGACCCATTTGCCCTTAGCTCCCCTTAATCACTTTTACAGTATGTTGTTAAGAGTCTTGCTTGAAGACTCCACTTGGCCATTGGCTTATGGTTTGTAAGGGGTAGAGTATGACAATTTTATTCCCATATCTTCACAAAAGAAGACTAAGGCCTGGCCTGTGAATTGTCGGCCATTATCAATAACCAGCTCATTAGGTAAGCCAAACCTACATATTATGTTACACCAAATAAATTTTCAAACATCACTTTCTTGGATTCTTGCCAATGGTTAAGATTTTATCCATTTTGAGAAATAATCTATCACCACAATCAAAAACTTCCTTATGCTTTGAGTAAAAGGTAATAGGTTCACTATATCCAAACCGTATTTTAGGAAAGGTTAAGGACTGATTATGGATTTCAAGTCATTGGTTGGATGATGAAGGATATTGGTATATCTTTGGTATTGATCACACTTCTTGGCATAGTCAATATAACCCTTTTGAAGAGTAGGCCAATAATAGCCCTATCGTATGAGTCTTTGAGAAAATGGTCATTCCACTCGAATCAGTGCCACATTTCCGTTCATAAAACTCTCCCAAAATAATTTGTGCCTCTTGATGAGGTAAAAAACCACGGTCCTCCATGATTTTTTCAATAAAGGACTCATTAAATAATGGCATAGTTCTTTTATTTTGTCACTATTTTGTGCGCATCCTCCATGTTAGAAAGTAAAGTTCCTTGGATGAGGTATTTCAAGTAAAGGATCATCCATGATGTGCACGTTGTGGTGCTTGTAAGTTTTTTTTCATTGAAATTCTCCTTCCCTTCACCTTTAGTAGGATCAGCTAAGCATAAAACCGAAATCACCATTTTCAACTTTGTATTTACCGTTGATGCTAAAGTAGCCAAGCAGTTGGCATGCGCATTCCCCCTCTAAGGATTTTCTTGATCTAAAATGTTTCAAAAGCTAATAGTTCTGTCTTTATCTTTGATGAGTACTCAAAAAGTACTAAAATTACCATGATTTTATGCATATTAATTGATTAAAAATATATATATTTATATGTTTTATCATATATTTATATAAATTTGTCTTTTCGGAATCACGGGTATTTTTATTGTTTTTCAGGTATTTTTGCTTAAAAACGCAACTTAAAGATTCAAAGAGGAATACTGGAAGCAATACATCACAAATATATTAATAAATAAATGAGGAAAGGTAAAAAAATATGGAAAAATTGGCCAAATGGGTCAAAAACGTCAAAAAGGAGGAAATCGCCCCACGCCCGCGCGCACCCGTGCCGCCTTGCCCCAGTTCCGCGCACGCTACGCCTGCCTTCCACGCGCACCTGTGCGCGCCCCAGCTTCCCTCCGTGCACGCCGCTACCATCTCGCCCAATTTTCGTGCGCAACTGCCACCACGTCATGTGACGTCATCAAATGACGTCAGCAATCACCACTCCGCATTTCCACCATTTTTTCACCCACTTTTTCTCTCCATCCTCACCTATAAATAACCCCCTCTCTTCACTTCTAAAAACACCTCAAAACCCACCTTCTCTGTTCTTTCTTTCTCTCACTTCTTAGTTTTTCGTTTTTCTTAGTTAATTTTTCTTAATTTTAGAGTTCTTCTCTTTTTGAGAAGAACTAGTTATGTTTTTGTAATTTATTTGCTTTTCAATTCAATAAATGGGAGTGCAAATTCCACTTGGAGGTTTTCTAGCAACGGGAATAGCATCGAAATACTGTAAGGATTTTATTTTCTTTGTAGTTATTTTTTATGCTTTATTCTTACATGTTATATTTAATTTGTGTGTGATTAAATTTAACTCTACTGATTGTTTGTAAACATGATATAATAATAACGTTTTTATGCTTGCGAAATATTAAATATGTAAAAATCTCTAAAATGAATTGATTTTATTTTTATTCAAGATTTTATATTAAGAATGTTAGAGAGAAATATATTATTTTTCATTACAAACTTAAATCTGAAAATTAGATTTTAAGGTTTAGTTATCCAGTCTGATTTAGAGTAGTGCTCTTTTATTTGTTGGTACAATCGCCCGGTAGTTAGAGTGAAGCTTTATTTCAAAAGTTTTTATAAGAATTATTATCTGAAGATATATTGACAACATGTTTTCAGTAGTGGTTTTAAAACTTGAAAGTTAGCACTCGGATAATTAAATTCTTAGGTTTAATTTGGACACCTTGAATAAAGTTTAAACTGTCTAACCCCACCAAAGGTGGCATTTAAATGGTTAATTTTCAATCTCTTAGAAAAAAATGAATTAATTTAATTAACCAAATTAGTTATCAACCCCACCCATAGGTGTTAATTGATTTGTTTAGTTAACAAAGAATATCTAACCCCACCAAAGGTGGTATTCATATAAAAAAGAGAGAATCAATAAAATATCAATTTATATCTTTAATAACCTAGATAATATGAGCAAGCATAATTAATTTAGTTATTATATCCATAAATACTCCACTATTATAAATGATAAAATTTGCATAAATATTTATTGAATTTGTATCTATGCTTATTTTTATGTTATTAGATTAGAAACACAAAAACCAAACTATCCTAACAGGATGTTTAGGATTTAATTTCATTTTTAAAAGTTTGAATAATAAATTAAAAACCACATACATTACTTCCTTAGATCGACCTTGGGAGTATACTTATCATTTTCTACGAAATGATTCGTGCACTTGCGAGAGTTTTATAAATATAAAACCAAAGTATTGGTAGAATCGGCGATGCCGATTTTCGCTCATCAATCTTCTCCAGGTAGTTTTTTCATTCGTTCTTCTTTTGCCTCAAAGGCACCATTGACCTCATATTTTGCAAATTTTTTAGTTGCTTGAAAAGCAATACAGATACATTATTTGATTATCCCTACTACTAGAGTGAGTATGATAATTCCTACCCATATCTTTTTGAGTTGCTAGCTCCATCCATATATACTTTCCATATGTTTGAGGTTTATGTGGCAGTGACTAGAACCACTACTTGGTTCTCTAATTTTCTTACAGATTCTTGAGTCCACTCGGTGATAAAGTAGGCCAAGCTTGTCTTTTAGTAATCGACAACGGTTTGTATTGTATTTTAAATTTGCCCAATTCAGTGGCTATATGAGAAAGGCGACTAGATTGGTATGGATTACCCAAAATGTTCTTCAATGGTTGAGATGTAAGAATGACCACTTTATTAGCCCTAAAGTAGTATCTTAGTTTTCTTGATGTGATTCTTATCGTAAAAGCTGTCGTATATAAGGGAGCATACCTCTATTTCACTTTCGTCAGGAATGGCTCATATAGTATACCAAGTATTATTTCCCTCTATATCAACCACAAGTATGACACTGGTCATTTTGTCCGTGAAGGCCATATAAAGGAATAAAACCTTTCCAATGGTAGGATTTGTTAAAATGGGTGTTTTTCCCAAGTATTCTTTGATGGACTAAAAAGCGTATTCACATTCTTCACTCCATACGTAATATTTGTTTTTCTTCAATAGCTAAAAAAAGGGTGAACATTTTTTCATGCACATAGAAATGAAATGACTCCATGGCGTTTTCCGTCTGTTTAGTTTTTAGACCTCCTTAATACATTATAGTGACCTCATGTTCACAAGGGCTATAATTTTATCTAGATTGGCCTAGATCCAATAAGAAGATACTAGATACCCCAAGAACTTCCTTAAATCACCCCAAAACATACTTCTTTGGATCAAGATACATTTCATAACTTCTTATTAAAGCAAAGACCTCTTCTAAATCTAAGATGTGATCTATAGTGACTTTTGTTTTGACCATCATATCATCAACATAAACCTCCATATTTCGCCTAAACTAGTTTTAGAGCATCTTGTTTACCAACCTTTGAGAAATAGAACTGGTATTTTTTAGACTAAAAGGTATCTTGGTGTAACAATATGTCCCTTATTCAGTGAAAAATTTTGTTTTCTCTTCATCTCTGGGATACATTCGTTATATGGTGATATCTTGAGTATGCATCCATAACTCATTATTTTGAAACTGATCGTGGCATCAACTGGATAATAAATTTTAGGTAAAGGGAAACGATCCTTTGGATGCTAATGTTTGTGAATTCAATGCATATTCTATGGTATCATCCTACCTTATTTTCTAAAACAATGTTTGACAACCATGTAGGGTAATTGACTTTGAGAATCCAACCCATACTTTTCTCTCATGAAAATTGCCTTTTTCTTTGCTGGATTGGCTTCTTGGTATGCTCGACACTCAACTCATGGGAAATGATAGAATGATCAATACTTGGCATGTGTTCTGGTTTCCAAGCTAAAAGGTTAACACTATTCTTCAAAAACTCAATCAATGAGTCCTTTAACTCAGTTGAAAGTTTCAAATTGATTTTTAAAGACTTGTCTTCCTTTGGCCATCCTACTGAGATTATTTCATAGTCTTTAGGCACTACTATCATAATACAAATTTTTTCCAAGCATGTAGTATCTGAGCTTAATTATCACTTGTTCTTTGGTTGCTATTTCAAACCATAAGGTAAAGCATTTTTCATAGTGGCATTGTAACAACTTCTTGCCTTTTATTGTTCTCATCTTATTTCTCTTACCCCTTTCATTGTGGGGTACTTGAGAAGATGATAGTAAGTTGAAGGGACATCTCTCATATTATGGATCCAAGATCTTTCCAAAATTGTGTTATAAGATTTATAGGTGTTCAAAACCATAATTTTTTTAAGCAAGATAGCTCTTTCCACAAAGATGGAAAACCATATAGTTCGAATTGACATGATTACACTACTATTGAAACTCACTAACGACATTTGTTGTTTTGTAATCTCCTTAGGATCTATTCCTATGTCTAGCAGTGTAGATGAGTGTAAAATATTAGAAGTGCTACCATCATCCACCAAGATTATACGCACCTCACAATGAGGAATTTTAATTGTGATAACCAAAGGATCATTATGAGGTGGTAAGACCTCCCTTCCTTCAAAGACAATAGGGAATATTGGTCATTTTGATTTTAGGTTATAAATAAGTTAGTATTCATCTTTAGCTTCTTGAGCATATCTCTTTTAAAAATTATAAGTGTCATTACATTATTGGACCACCATGTATGGTGTGTATTTCATGCACATCTTCTTTTGGGGGCAGATTAAGTATGTTGTCCTCTCTTCAAAGAGGATTATGTCATACAAATTCCCTCTGAGAATTCACCTCCGTGTTTTCTCTTATAGGACCTCTATTTCCATCCATTGAGTCCCCTAAATGTTTGTCAAATGAAATTTGTTCAATTTCTCACTTAATGTGTCTGTCATCCTTTATCCAATTACCTATGTCTTTATGAAAGGTACAATATTTGTTAGGTTCTCAAAATGGGGCTCTTATGAGTTGGGGTCATTTTACTTGCTCCATTATTTCCATCCCTTGTACGACATTAGCCAATGATACATGTAGCAATGGGCCTCTTAATGGAGACAAAACTCTCCCCTATGTTCCATGCCTTTCCCTAAGCATTACTATTGATTTAAAATAGGATGGATTCGTGCGTCTATCCATATAAAGTTTTCGTTCTCATTATTTCTTAGTTGTGATTGGTATATCCAAAGATTATGTCAATAAGCTTTTTATTGACTTCAACTCTCTTTCCAAGTTGACAAACTTATAGACCTTTTCATATACCACATCCAAGGATCATATAGTATTTAAATTAGCTCAATGAATAAACCAGTATCTCTTTTAGTTCCCTTCTGAAAAGCCTTGATAGTAATAAAATCTAGACACTGAGAGATCTCTATTTTTTCACTTTAAACCTTCTCATATAGGTCTCAAAAATCTCATTATTCTCCTAGATAATTGGAAACATATGGTATGACTCCTTCTTAATGGGCTTGTTACATATATAGTTGGTAACGAACATTTTTATCAAACTATCAAATTTCTTTACACTCTTAAGGGTAATTTAATGAACCACCGTTGAACTTTTTTGTGAAGGTGGTGGCAAATAACTTGTAAAATATGGTATTTCTCTTGTCTTATGGTGTGCTTACATTGGCCACAACCATTTTGAAGTGGATAACATGTTCCATAGGATCTTTTGGCCCCTTGTAAGCGGAAAAATTTATGGGTGTTATTATTAGTTCGATATTGTCAAAAAAAGGTGATGCCAATAATTGATCACACATAACCTCGATATCATTCAGAGGATGCAACTTTCCTTGACATTTCAATCGGTCATTCATTCTTGCTTCAATTTTTTCTTCCATCTCTTTAAATTTATCATCAAGATAATTTTTGGAAGGTTCAGGTTGTGCTTGACGTTTCTTTGGAGCCAAGGTTTCCAAATAAGATGGTCCTAGCAAGTGTTGAGGTGTATTTGTTTGGGATGTTGACGAGTTATAGGTTCTTAAGTTGGAGCTGTAAGGGTGGGTTACTCATAAGTTGTATTGAGTCAATACTAGTTGGGATATCTTATTGCTTCACGAGAGATCTGTGTTTGATCTCGTTGAACAATATAGTCTCCCTAGAAGGGTTACTATCTGAAACGAACTCCCAACCTCTTATGGGTAATTTTCTTGTATCAATTGTGACTTGAGTTCCTTGTATCATTTTGTGATTTTATGAAAGCATGTTATAGTTTTGCCACTTGTCGTTAGAGTCTTTCCACTTTAGCATCCCTTTCTAAAGATGCCCTTTTAGAGCTATAACTAATTGATTTGGTTGTGCAAGGGATTGTTCTAGTCATTATAGGCCCACTATCACTTGTTATAGGTCATACAGGGTCATATCCCAGCCCATGATGTGAAGTGATTATAAGTGAGACATGAGATACATGATTATTGAGATCAAACTCATGGGTTGGATAGATATGGCTATTTCTTAATTCGGGATGGGTGTGATGTCTTGTCATGATGACATAAGTGAATTTTTCTACGACACAGATTGATTCTCCTTAAATATGAAATGTAAGGTTTCAAATGCTAACTAAGAAATTGAAAGATTTAAGACTCCATAGTGGGCGCCAATTGTTTAGAGAAGTACTAGTGTGTGATGGCTTCTAGAGAGATATTAGAAAGAAGACAAATTTAAATCCTTTATTCATTTCATTAGTGAAGCATATATAGATACAAAAAATGGCAAGTGTTATCTTTACAATGGTATGCACTTTGTTCGAGGTGTTAGAGCTCACCTATTTATGATAAAATTACAAAAAATGAATAGATTGTTATTTTGAGGCCACACAAGATGGATGATAAATAAAAGAGTAGGTAGCATTCACGAGGTCACACTTACCAGATCATATAGTACCCAATATGATGACAAATAAACTAGATCTTGTCCATCAGGTTGTAAGCCAATGAGTACCTGAGATCTATAGAGTTGGATCAGTTGCTTCCCTATACTAGATCACTTGCACATGGGCTATAATATGCGTGTTATTCGCTACAT
This sequence comes from Hippophae tibetana, assembly GCA_037013495.1. Taxonomy (NCBI): domain Eukaryota; kingdom Viridiplantae; phylum Streptophyta; class Magnoliopsida; order Rosales; family Elaeagnaceae; genus Hippophae; species Hippophae tibetana. The sequence goes on along the minus strand of CM072803.1, from coordinate 71,096,158 downwards.
GAATGAGGTGTATTAGGTCGCTAGGATCACATACATGTCACCTCGATGATACAAAACATAATGCATTATAAAATAAAATATGTTTTTATTATAATTTAATAGTAATTCGGTCCTGATCAAATATAATGAATTATAATATCTATAAATCAAAATCCAATTTGAATTCAAACAAATTGTATTTTTTTCAATCCAATTTCGATCAGACTAGAAAATTTATCAATATAATCCGATCCAAATCTGATGAATTGGACCTAATTTCTCTATTTAAATAAATTGATGGGTTATTTACTCACCTTTATCACAACTTGTGAGTGAGATTATCTTAAGTTTTTACAAAGAATTTCCCTATTTAAATGGAAAATGGGCATGAACTGATGTTATCCCTTAAAAAGACAAAGTGATAAAAAAATTTAAAGGAGACTTAGTAGCCAAATAAATGTAAAAAATATTAAATTTGAAATTATGAGCAAATATAATTTAATTTTTTTTAATTATAATTAGAATTAAATATATGTATTTATAATTTTATTAGTTGTAAACATATAATTATATTTTTTACTACCAAATAAAAAGTAATATAGTACAAATAAAATATGCGATCTTAATTATATATGAAGTGTTAAATTATATAATAAGAAAATAATAAGAGATATTAAAAAATTGTAAAATGTTTTCAAAAAGAAAAATGACATGATAAGTTGTTATATTTGTATTGATTTATGAAATTTTTTATTGCAATAAGAAGTCAAATGTCTATTTTATTCATATAAAATACTTAAAATTGTAAAATTATGTACATATAATTAGGGATGAGCAACGAATCGAAACTGTATGTTTTTCAACAATCTGAATCTTATCCGATTTAAATCAGATTTAAAGATTTTAAATTCGAATCTAATTTGATGAAGTAATCAATCTAAATTCGAGCAAATTGGATTTTTTGAATCGAATAAGATTGAATTGATGTTGAAATTTATTTATAAATTATTTTCAAATAATATACATAGCATTTAAATTTTAAATGTATATCTCTAGAAAAATTTATTATTTATAATCACAATTAATCAAATAAAAAAATAATAATTATGCTAACATAATTATTAAATTATTAAAGAGATTTAACATTTATTTTTATTTTTAACTATAATAATAATTTAACGTAATTATGATATATATAATATTTAAATAAAATATACATTTATTTGTATTTTTAATAATAATTTGGTTCAGTTCAGACCGTAATGAATTATAAAATCTTTCAATCCAATTCCGATCCGAATCTGAATGAATTTTATACTTCTAAATTTGAATTAATTTGGCCACAAATTTTATCAATTTAATCTTATCCAAAATTGATAAATCATATCATATTTTTTAATTAAAATAAATTGATGAGATTATTTTTCCACCCTTATATATAATAGTAAAATTTTATTAATACAAGGCAGCTATAACTCACCGACTTTGCACTCCTTTTAAGATTAAATTAATCTTTACTATGAGAGCAATTTTTACTAATATTATAACAAGATTTTATTTTGAAAAATATTTAAATATTAAATTATTAGATAAAATATTCATCAACTTTGCTAACCTTTTATACTCTTAAAATGACAAATTTCTTAATTAATTTGAAAAAATATTAATTATTAATGTGAGATTTTAGGATTTAATAGAAGAAGTATAATATGAGTAAAGCATAAGTTTCTAAGTTATTATAACAAGATTTTAGGTGATTGTATTTATCTCGTACAATTAATAACAAGATTTTAGGTGATTGAATTTATCTCATACAAGTAGGTTGTTAATAGGAAAAATCTTTATGGAGATTATCTGTTTTAAGATAATAATGGATATAAAAAGATAGGAAATTGAGAAGAAAAAATAAAAAATTATATTTTATAATATAATGTGGAGTAAGGATGAATATTATATTTCACATCTGTTTTCTAGAGTTATATACTCTATTTTAATAAATATAAAAATTATTTTTTTAATTTTTTATAAATTTAGTTACATTTAAACTCAAATTTATCATAAATATCATATTATATATTTGATATTTGATATTTAAGTTATATTTTTATTGACACCAATAATTTTTCTTTTATAAATTTTTTAAAACTATTTATTTAAATTCTAAAAACATAAAATCTTATAATTATTTAATAAGTTATTGTTATTATTTTAAATTAATTTATAATTTTAATAATATTATTTAATATAAAAATTATGTATTTATCATTACATATATTTTATTTTTCTTATTTTTAAATAAATATTTTTTTATTTTTTATCTAATTATAAAATATTTATTATTTATTTATTTTATTATAATTTTTTTATAATAAAAATTAAAAAATAATATTTAAAATATTACATATATCTTTATTTTTTATTTAAGAATTTCCGTACATACAAGAAAGCAAGTACTAGTTGAATGAATGATGCTATTTAGACCGGCTCTTTTTAAGCCCGGGTTGCCAGAGTGTTTTTGAGCCACTTAATTTCTCTAGTTGAATGGTAGTTTTTCATTGGTGGGAGGTACGTATTAATGCTCTGGTATCAAGTTTTATACCAGTGGGAGTGGCCCATGAATGATAAAAGTTAATTGGTTCAATTATTATTATTATTATTAGGCCTACATTAATAGCTCAAACATGCACAACTAACTATAGAATTTGTTATTTATTATTTTTAAACATATTTTATATTAATTAGATTATTTTTCTCTATCTTTTATTAGATATTTTTTAAAAAATCTGTATTAATTTTAAATTTTATTGGTTTAAAATACTACATCATCATTTATTCTAAAAATAATGAATATTTTTGACTAATAATAGTGATTTTGATAGATAAGGATGGATTTAAATAATTTTGATAAAAAATAGTTTTAAAAAATAATAATAAGTAGCACTATCAAATTTATAGTGACATGAACACAATAGTTTTTCTATAATTATAATTCATTAAAATTAAATAATAAATATAATATAAATTTTAATGATATATTATTATTTATTATGTAAATTATGATTATTTTATTTAGTTAATATATATATATATATATTGTTAATTTAAAAATACTGTTTTGTTAAAATAATACTTCTATTTGTCCATTAAAAATTGCCCTGAATTTCCCCGTTGTGTAAGGGTATTAAATACAATTTTAATTTTATTGAAAAACTAATTGGAAAAAAAAAATTGGTATACATACCATTCGTCGGGCCAATATATTCTTGTTAAAAAGTTTACTTACAATGAAAGCACTTTTAATGTTCTAAATGTGATCACATAAATATTAAAGCACTTATTATAAAATATATATGAGAATTGTTTTTCTAAAAGCTTCTTTTCCGCAAAGCAACAAATGCACTACTAACTTTATAAAAACTAATTTTAGTTAAAAGTGATTTCAAAAAAATTAGTTTTACGTTTAGTAAAAATATAAAAAAAATAAAGTAAAGTGAAAAGCACTTGCTATAAATTTGGCATGTAATTACTAAAATAACCATACAAAATTAATGAGTTTAATATTAAGTTTATAGTTACTTTAATTATGGTATCGTTGACATATTTAAGACCATGCCTTACTTTTTATTACTTTTAGATACACACGGTTTGGGTAGTTCACGTACTATTATGCTTTTTTGGTGATTCACAAGTCATAAAATCATATAGATATCATATAATGATCGAGTTAATGTAATGCATGAATATTGTATTTACAAAATTAAATATTTAAAGTATTTATGCTCACTAGTTAACATATAATTAATTATAATATAATATATGAATTGTTAAACGTTTAAATTAAAAAAAACATTTTTTAGTTATAAATATTTCGCCCATTATATATTAAAAATGACAAATTATAGAATAAATGTTAGAATCTAAAAAAAAAATTACTAAAAGCAGGTTCCCCATATTTTAGAGAAGCGTTTCTTCACTTACTTGTCAAAAAGTGTATATATATATATATCATAAATCTCCTATTGATTAAAAGTATTTTTCATGTTTCTCCCCAAATGCATTAAAAAATAAGATAGTAAATAAAAATAACTTTCATATCCAAATATTTTCAATTTGTATCATTGTTCTTATATAATTTTTTAGTAAGTAAATTAAAAAAATCACACATTAATTAAGAATGAAGATGGACGTTAGATTTGGGGTTATAAATAAAACTCTCCTTCACTATTTGTAAAACATCTTAAAATTTACAAATATATTTTTTTTGTAAGGGTAATTGATTAGCTCAATTTGGTCCAATTAGTTGTAATTTAGAGTTCATCCATTTGGAGATAGTGGAAGTGGTCAACGATGCCCGAGAACTTAGGTAACATTTATACCGAACCTCGTTAAATTTTTTGTGTTATTATTTTTCTACTTTAATATTTTTGTTTCAATATCTGCTTTAGTATATTTTAGCATTATATTTCCAATAGCATTATTTTGTCGGATTAGTTTGAGTTCTATTCATTTAAATCATAAGTGAATAGTAACTATTTAGAATTGGAAAAATATACCCGATTTTCCCAACAATTGGTATTAGAGCCGAAGGTTTCTATCTATGTATTTGTTTGTATTTTGTTTGTTTTCTATTGGAATATAATTGCTAGTTGTTGTAATTTGAAGAAATGGTAGAAGAAAAATTTCTTTCAACCAAAGGCCAATCATCCACGTTAGGCAGAACTATGGTGATGAATGCAAGGTTCGAGGTGGAGAAACTTGATGGAATCGATCATTTCGGCATGTGACAAGGTGAAGTTCTAGATGCTCTTTTTCAACAAGGTCTAGATATCGTCATTAAAGAAGAGAAACCAGATGGAGCAGATGAAATAGAGTGGAAAAATATCAACCGATTGGCATGGTACAATCCGTCCGTGTCTCTCAAGAGAACAAAAGTATACGTTCATGAAAGAAACATTTGCAAGTAAGTTATGGAAGGCGTTGGAGAACAAGTTTATGAAGAAGAGTGGACAAAATCGACTCTATTTGAAAAAGAAGTTGTTCTGTTTTGAATACCTTCTAGGTACTACAATAAATGACCATATTACTGCTTTTAATCGATTAGTAGCAGATTTGTTAAATATGGATAAAACTTTTAAAGATGAAGATTTAGCCTTGATGTTGTTAGCTTCCCTTCCTGATGAGTTTGATCACTTTATTATGAGCTTACTCATTGGGAAGGATAAAATGTCTTTTGAGGAAGTTTGCACTACTTAAAGAAAGATAAAAAAGAAAGCAGGAATGAAGCAGCAGAGGCACTATCTGTAAGAGGACGTCCACAAACACAACAAAAAGGAAGTAGAGGTAGATCTTTGTCAAAAGGAAGGCTTGGTAAAGATGAATGTGCCTTTTGTCATGAGAAAGGTCATTAGAGGAAAAATTATCTGAAGCTACAAAAGAAAGGAAAAGTTGTGTAGTCTGCTACATGTGTAGTTGAAAGCAATTCAAATTCAGATTTTGCATTGGTTGGTTCGTCAACAACATCCCCTCTTGGTGATTGGATTTTTGATTCAGCGTGTACTTTCCATATGTCTTCTAACAAGGAGTGGTTCTTTAACTTTGAAGAACTAGACGGTGGAGTTGTTTTCATGGGTAATGATTATCCATGCAAAGGTTTGAGGATCAGTACAATTCGTTTGAAGAATCAAAATAGTTCAACCAGGGTCTTGATGGATGTTCATTATGTTCTAGATATGAAGAAGAATCTCATTGTTGTGGGAGTCTTAGAATCAAAAGGCTTCATTGTGACCACACAAAATGGGGCATTGAATGTTACTTCTAGAGCACTTGTGGCGATGAAAGGTGTTCAAAAGAATAACTTGTACTACTACCTTGGTAGTACAGTTATTGGGACAACATCAACAGTAGTTTCAGAGGAAGAAAGAGATTCAGAAATGACCAAGTTGTGGCATATGCATTTGGGACATACTGGTGAAAATGCTTTACAGATTTTGGTAAAACAAGGCCTGTTAAAATATGCGAGAACTAGCAAGTTAGAATTCTGTGAGCATTGTGTATTAGGAAAACAGAAAAGAGTAAGCTTTGGCACTGCTATCCATAATACAAAGGGCATTTCGGATTACATCCATACTGATGTATATGGGCCAATAAGAAATCCATCCATAAGTGGAAAACATTATTATGTCACTTTCGTTGATGATTTTTCCAGAAGAGTTTGGGTGTATCTCATGAAGAAGAAGGATGAAGTGTTGGGAATTTTTCTCAAGTAGAAGAAGATGATCGAGACTCAGACTGGTAAAAAGATCAAACGTCTGAGGTCTGATAATGGCACCGAGTACATATACGATCCATTTATAAAAGTTTGTGAAGAAGAAGAGATAGTGTGACACTTCACTATTCGAAAAACACCACAACAAAACGAAGTTGTAGAACGTATGAACCAGAATTTGATGGAGAAGGTTCGGTATATGTTGTTAAATGCTGGTTTAGGCAAACAGTAGTAGGTTGAGGCTGTGACATATGCATGTCATCTCGTCAACCGTCTACCATCGTCTGCTCTTGAAGGCAAAATGCCTATAGAGGTATGGTCTGGAAAACTTGCTAGAGATTACGATTTCTTACATGTGTTTGGTTCAATTGCATACTACCATGTAATAGAATCAAAGTTGGACCCAAGAGATAAGAAAGCCATTTTTTAGGGATCCATTCTAGTTCTAAGGGATATCGACTATGATGCCTTGAAACGAAAAAGATAATATTTAGCATAGATGTTACCTTTGATGAATCTGCCTTGTTGAGAAAGGTAACTAAGAAAATTGATGTCACTTTAGAACATGTGGAGCAAACTCTAAAGCAGGTGGACTTTGAAAGCAGAATTGTTAATCCAATTAGTGAAGATAAGACAGAAGCTGATCCTTCATTGGCAGAAGATGAATCAGATGAAGTTGATAGGCCACAATGACAAAATTTCAAGGTGCTTGCTCAATACAAGGATTTTGAAGACCTACCTACTCAGTTTAAGAATACGGTGGTCTGTGCACTTTCAGTTGTGCATGATGATGTTCCTTCCATATATAAAGAAATAATCAGAAGCCTTGAAGTTGAAAGATGGAAGGAAGCCATAGATGAAGAACTTTTTTCTTTTTAGAAGAATAAAACATGGAATTTGACACAACTACCTAAGGGCAAGAAGGCAATTGGCTGCAAATGAGTGTATGCAAAGAAAGAAGGATTTCCTAACAAAAATGGTATTCGCTACAAGGAAAGTTTGGTGGCTAAGGGCTATGCTCAAAAGGAGGGAATCGATTATAATAAGGTATTTTCTCCAGTTGTAAAACATTCTTCCATTAGAATTTTGTTGGCCTTGGTAGCACAGTTCGATTTGGAACTAGTTCAACTTGATGTGAAAACCGCGTTTCTACACGATGACTTAGAAGTACACTAGAAACAATCTCCAAAAGGGTTTAATGTTGCTAGTAAAGAGAATTGAGTTTGTAAGCTAAAAAATCATTGTATGGATTGAAGCAATCTCCAAGGTAGTGGTACAAACAATTTGATCAGTTTATGTTGCAGTAGAAGTACAACAGAAGCACAAATGATTATTGTGTGTATTTTTGCAAACTACAAGATGAGTCTTTCATTTATCTTCTATTGTACGTCGATGATATGTTGATTGCATCGAAGAGCTAAGCAGAAATTGAGAAGTTGAAGGCTCAACTAAGTCAGGAGTTCGAGATGAAAGATTTGGGAGAAGCCAAGAAGATTTTCCGTATGGAGATAAGTAGAGACAGGAAGAAGGGGAAGCTTAGTTTGACCCAGAGTCAATATTTGAAGAGGGTAATACAACATTTTGGTATGAATGAATAGATAAAACCTGTAAGTACTCCGCTAGTTCCTCAATTCAAGCTGAGTACTCAATTATCTCCTAAGAATGATGCAGAACGAGAATATATGGCAAATGTACCATATGCAAATGCGGTTGGTAGCTTGATGTATGCAATGGTGTGTACAAGACCTGACATTTCACATGCAGTTGATACTGTAAGCAAGTACATGCATGATCTTGGTAAAGGACATTGGTTGGTTGTGAAATGGATTTTACGATATATTATAAATACTATAGATGTTGGTTTAGTATTTCAGCAGGATAATATCGTTCGTCAATGTGCAGTCAGATATTGTGATTCTAACTATGCAGGAGATTTAGATAAGCGTCGGTGAACTATTGGTTATGTATGAAAATCTACCTTGCAGTCCACAGTTGCTTTGTCTACTACAGAGACATAGTATATGACAGTTACAGAGGTTGTGAAGGAAGCTATTTGGTTACGAGGTTTGCTTGAAGACTTGGGAGTTGGTTAAAAACATATTAAGATATTTTGTGATAGTTAAAGTGTTATTCATTTAGCAAAGAACCAAGTCTACCATGCACGTACAAAGCATATTAACATTCGTTATTATGCACCGTTATCAATAAGATGATTGATTTAATTGTAAGATAGCATATCAAGAGAGAAATATAACAGAGAGGGTGATATTGAGCTAAGTCTACCATGATTGATTTAATTGTAAGATAACATATCAAGAACCAAGTCTACCATTCACGTACAAAGCATATTGCACTCGATGTATATTACAGATAACATAAAGTTAATTGTATTTAAAATATATATTTGTTTAATTCTAATATATCATCAAATTAGCAGGGATAAATAAAATCTTAAAAAAAGTAATATTATATTGCTTTAATTAAGTCTTACTAAGCAAATTCTAAAAAAATTTCTAAACATATAGAGATATGAATTATGTGGTAGTATAATGGGCATGGACTTTGGAGATTTTTTTTTTTTTGGGAATAAAATATGAGCTCAGCGGGCTAAGTAAACATGATCAAATGAAGAGTGGGCTAACATGAAAAAATGTGGGCTTTTTTGGTGTCACTATTTGAAGAAACAGTCTTCAGTCCAAAAGACTGAAACCATTTCACCCTGCTTTGGCGAGATAGTGCTTCGCCTTTCTTCATCAACTGTAAGTCTTTCTTTTATTTTCATTTGCCTTTTCATTCTTCTACTGTTTTTTTCTCCTTTTATTTGTGCTTGAATGTTGCACTGGACTCTGTTAGTGTTAATCTTTCCGTTTTAACTTCTAATTGAAAACAATTTATGTTCACTTTTTGTAAGTTTTAGTGACTGGTTTCTTGTGGGAATGTACTATCATCTTATTTAAGCTGAAATTATAATTAGCTTTTTGTTGTGGGAATATCTCTCTTTTCCATTCCCTTTTTTGTTTTTTCATTATCTGCTCTGCTCACTCACGAGGCATTCTTGAATCGCTCCGTTTTTTGCCTTATTTAGTACTGCCCTTTTTCAGCTGGATTTTTACTTGAGATTCAGGATCATACGATGTATGTTTTCTCAATTCATGTTCGGTGTTTTGGATTTGATTAGTTTATGATTTTGTTTTATGAGATAAGAATGGTTTAAACATGGGGTAGGTTTTTGTTCAGTGGGTTTTTCTACAAGTTTGTTAAAAATTGGTAAGTCACTGTGATTGTGAAATATGTAATTCTTATAACATAGTTAATGTCAGCTAATTTGGTGATTTTTTATAAGAAACAGTTAACCAGTTAGTTGACAATGATGGTAGGAGTTGTATTTGATGTGACTATTTTTTTTGGCCGGTGCTAATGTGTACAAGCTGCCATTTTATTATATGAGGCCAAACCTTAGGGCCATCTCTGGTAACAACTCATAGTTAATTATGGATGATACAAGACTTTGACTAATTCAGGGAAGATATCTTAGATATTTGCATTATGCCAAAGTCAAATTCAATTAGTTCTTATAATTTGAGAAGGTGAAAGAATCTGAGTAATGAAGATATTTAGTAAATCATGTCGTTTAATAATTAAGACAATTTGCTTGTTCTAAAGTCTGTTGCTGAGAAGCTCATAACATGTGATCCTTATTTGTAGGCTATATTGAAATGTCGTTTAGAACAGTTTGGAATGTATATAGAGCAATGCATGGAGGCTTGTCGAGGCCAATCAGAAGGCATTTATCAGTTTCAAGCAGACCTCTGATAGATATTGCTGCTAAAGATGGAGAACTGAGGGTCTTTATAGTTTCTGGAGAGGTTTCAGGTGATAGCATTGGTTCTCGTCTTATGGTGTCTCTGAAGAAGCTCTCTCCTGTTCCTGTTAAATTTTCTGGTGTTGGAGGGTAAGTAGTTACATTACAATTTTACTGCATAAATTTAATGGATGAAAATTATTTGCTTTCTATCACCCCTATTCAAACTTCACTTCCATCTCTAATATCATACCGTGTTACATTGTTCCTTAAATATAATATTTCATTTCTGTTCAGGTCTATGATGTCCAAACATGGATTGAAATCTTTGTTTCCCATGGAGGATATTTCAGTCATGGGGTTATGGGAGTTATTGCCTCATTTACATAGGATCAGAGTGAGTAACCAGAGGCACAAGTATATATTAACACAAGGCTCTTTATCGTAAATTTTTTAATGATTTTTAACTCCTTTAATAAATTTATTATGTTTGGCTTGAATATTCATGCTAGAAGTTGAAAAATGTCAGGCTAAACTGAAGGAAACAACAGAGGAAGCTCTTGTTTTTCAACCCCATGTTGTTGTAACAGTTGACTCCAAGGGTTTTTCCTTCCGACTTCTAAAACAGTTACGGGGTAATATACACTTCATCTTTGGAGTTATAATCAATATCTGTATATTTCTTAAGAAATAAATATGGTGTAGGAAACTGGGGGAATACCTTTTGTAGCTATATATAGTCAACAAAGATTGGAACATCCAGCACATTTCCATTATGTAGCACCATCATTCTGGGCATGGAAAGGGGGTGAAGCTAAACTCAGAGGTCTTGTGGAATTTGTGGACCATGTGTTTTGTATACTTCCAACAGAAGAAGAAGTTTGCAGATCAAATGGATTGAGTGCAACCTTCGTGGGCCACCCCATTCTGGAGGATGTTTTAGAGTTGAACAAAGTATGACTCTTCTAGTCTTCTGCTATATCTGGGTATCATGTACTGTATTGCACCATGTTAGAGAGTAGAGATTTCTGCTTGTATTCATCAGATATCAATTTTTTTTTTTTAGAATTATTTTCTTTATTAAAAAAAAGGCTCTTTCATGCGGCCATGATTTTACCAGTATAGGGTTAGCATATAAATCACTAATCAATTGAAGCATTCTTTTGTTAGGGGAAGAGTACTTCAGTATTTGAATGGAAGATAGGAGGAAATGATGAAGATTTGAAAAAGAAAAATGGGCTGCCTGCAGGTGTGTCAAGGAGCTTCTGCTTCTGCTTGCTCATTGGTTAGAATTATCAAAAAACAAATATACAAATTCACGCTTTTGGCTTTTCTCTCTACCTTTTAGCTCATTGGTTAGATTATTGAAAAAGGTAGCTTCATGTTTTTGCCTTTTCTCTTTACCTTAGAATTATTACGTTACTTTCTATAAGAGAGCTGCATGAAAGTAAATACATAAATCATTTTCTGTATTCTTTCTTGGTTAATTCTTTGGAAAGTTTTTGTTTTCTACTGCCGGTTCTTGCGCTTATGATCTCTGAGGAGAATTTTATTTTTTAATGATTTACTTAATTTTTATTTTGGAAGGAGCCACAATTATTTCTTTGCTTCCTGGAAGCAGATTACAAGAGGTCACCAGAATGTTGTCCATCTTTGCAAAAACAATGGAACTACTACAAAATTCTTTTCCTCAGTTAGTGACTGCTATCCATATTGCTCCCAATCAACAAGTAGAGAACTACATCAGTAAAGTGACTCACAACTGGCCTGTGACTTCTGTATTGGTTCCAGGAGGGTCTGCAAGAGAGAAATATGATGCTTTAAGTGTAAGAGAAAGATATTTAGTTATGAAATATTACCTTTTGTTTAAAATTGCCTCTGTTGCTTTTTTATAAACTTTGAAATGTTGGTTTTTGTTGAAGCCAATTTCTCTTAGGTCATATTCTTTTGACACGTAGACTACAACTAAAAATTCATGTGAAAAGGAACGACACTTATGGGTGTCATATCCATTCTGATACTTAAGTCAGTCTCTGAGAGAAAAACTAAGATAAGAGAGAGTATGAGAGAGCGAGTGTTGACTTCAGGTAGTTCATGCGTACCTTTTCTGTTTATGATGACTTATTTAAAGGTTTTGGTAGATGACATAATCGTAAATAACTAATATTGATTGATTAATATTTAAATTTATAATATTTATATTTTGAATTAATTAATATGTAATTATTTAGAATATTAATAATCTTCCATAAATGTAAATTTTGTTATTAATATTCATTTTCGAATTTAAATAATAAAAGATATACATAACTATGCGTTGATTATACTCATTTGACTTTTCAAAGTCGACATGGACCAATCAAAAGGGGCCACACATACCTGGTGATTTTTCCATCCAACACAAGCCCCAAGGTTGCTTGTGTCGCTTCTAGCGGAATAGGTAATCTAGTTATCTCGTGTAGGTACGGTGACTCAATAATAGTTGGCTCTAAAGTGTCTTAACTAAGCTACATAACTAGTACTCTAATTATCTTTATGTCATCATAATCTTAAGGTCGCAAGTTTTCCAATGGTTTTATCGTGCTTCAATTAAAGTCTCAATTGTAAAGTTTGAGAAAAAAATCAACTTCGGATCCATGGGTTTCACTTCATAAATTTGATACTTTTGAGCCTGATTCTTCCAGATCCTTTCCTAATCTGTACCCTTGGATCACTAGTTGATAGAACGTTGTGATTAGACTTGTCAATTTATATATAGACCTAGTCACTCTCAATTTCAATTACAACTTCATTCGTAAGCCAAAGTCAAAGCTTTGTGTAGAAGGATCGGAGAACAGTTTCTTGCTTCAACCTACTATTGGTAAGTGTTTGATTACTAAGATTTCTAAATGACCAAAATCTGATTGGATGACTCGAATCTCTGGATGTAAAACTTAAGAGTAGTTGGACTTCTAGCTTCTTTGATGATAAAGAAATTGTTGGTGCAACTACAATTGAACCAGAAGACCAGGAGTAATTGCTTATGTTGTTTTGATGGAACCAAAGAACCAAGTGAAATTATTGGCACAGTTATAATGGAACCAAGTGGAATAGTTGGCACAACTATGATGGAACCAAAAGACCAGGTAATCATTTAAAGCATCTTCAATCACATCTTCAAGATGGGTAGTCAATGAATGGATCTAGGTACCTAGATCTTTCATTTCAGAGTTCTTTCTTGCCAACTCCTTGAAATTGACCCTTAGTAGCCTCAAAAGCCTTCTCTACAATGACAAGAGCTTTATCTGCAGCTTTTTGGGTTTGTCTTGCATTCTTCAAACACATTGGCATCCTGTTCGCTATCTTCTTGGGCCCTCTCAAGTGAAACTAAGGCTCGATTTCTTTCAAATATAACGGCATGGATAATATCCGCCATGGGATCAAGGCAAGCCTGGGTTTCATAAACATACTCCTAAAAAGCAATTTTGACTTTCCTAGACTCGTAGTCAATCTTGCAATACTAAGTTTGGTTAGCTCATCCATCCTAGGAACTCGAGGAAAATAGATGGAGAAAGCGCGAAGAGGACTTATGTATGGAGCCTTATCCTCCATAACAAAGTCCTTAATTGGAGCCTCGTTGTGTACCTTAGCCTCTACAGCTACCTCGACCTGGCGTGTTGTTACTTGGCATGCTCTTTTCTTCTCAAGCTCGCGTCCACCCTTCTTTTGACTCTTGTCTCTTAGGTGCCAATTTATGAATTGAAAAGCGTTGGAGGCTGGGCTTTTCTAAAAAGAAACATGCTATGAAATCATCTCTGCAAATCCAAAAAATAGGGGTAAATAACATGAAGTCATCTCTGAAAAACAAAGGAGGTAACTAACATGGAGTCATGTACCAAATGCAACAAAATAAAACATAAAGTACCTTTAGGAGGAGGGTTGCCTATAGCCTTTGGAATAGATGAGAAAAGGTACAGACCCTTAACACAATACTCTAAACAATAATCAGTCTCTCATAGGCAGTCTTGGCTATGCTCTCTAAGAGGTAGAGCAAATAGTTTGTTAATGAATTCTCACCTATCGTCAACGAACTTGACTCGGTTCCAATGTACTTCGATCAAGAGAGAAAAATTAGTAAAAGAAAATAAAACAGTAAAGTGACCTCAGTTGTGTAAGTTGGATCCATGCAAACAGCTCATCGCTAGACACAATGAATGAAGCACCAAGTTCAGGACATGCCACATCATAAGCGTTAGTTGTGATAAACCATGAAAGATGCCAATTCTTGTTAGAGGAAAATCTTCAATGAATCTCCAATTGTCATGTGACCTGATGATGAACCAACCTCCATCCCAAATGTAAGTAGTATAGTGCTTGGAACTCAACTAAGGTCAACTCCCTACCATGTTCCTTACATAAATGCACAAAGATAATGATCCTTCTAGGAGAGGGACTACTAGGAATGACATCACTCTTGGAAAGAATGATTCCAATATCATCATGAATCTCTAACATATCTCTTAGCTTGTTAACAAAAACGACAGGGTCGCGACGAAAAAAGGTGTCAGATCAGAGTCTAGAGCTAGGATCGTTGTTGCTAATACCATCAAAGTCATCGTTGTTGCCATTGGAGTCATCGACTTATTCCACACCGCCCGCCTGGCTAGCAAGTTGGTCGACTAGCTGGCCAGACCTTTTGACCGCCGACTGAGTTGGGTCAGGGTGGTCGATCTCACCACTTTCTAGTCTGCTGCATGGTTGGTCTACTGTCCTGACTCCCAGTGGGTTTGCCATTCTGTCTCATCCTGATTGTGGACCCTTTTGTCTTGCTCTACTTGGTGTGAGTCACTTTCGTCTGGGTATTTAATCCCAATTCTAAAATCTCTTGCATCTCAATTCTTCTTCCTGGACCCCTTTCTGTGACGATGTTTATGTGCCTTATCGTCAAACATTGTGTTCTTAGAAGCAGGTTTATCAAAGTTGAAGCAGCAAGACATAGACTCCTAGCTCCAAAAAGAACTTAGAAAAATTCTTGGTCTACCGGTCTAGATCTAGAAAAAAAGAAAAGGAAAAAAGTTTTTTCCTAGAGTTCATCTAAATTCAAGGTAAATTGAAGAAAAAAGTTATAAAAATGAAGATATCGATCCATTTACCAACATTTGGGTGAATCAAGAAACTGTAATCCAATCTTTCTACTTAAAGCTCCGATTTTGATTTCAGAATGAGAGTTGTAAGTGAGGTTTAGAGTGATCAAGTTTATATATAGATTGGCAGGTCCAATGTCAACCTCTCCTTAACTCACGATTCAAGGGCACATATTGGGAGAAGATTAAGCAAAATCAGGCTCAAAAGATATCAGATTTGGGAAGTCAAACAAGTATATCTACAATTGATTTTTTTCCCAAAACTTTGACCGACCATAAGTTTCCAACCAAAACTCCGATTGATGTACAATAACAACCTCTGGAAAGCTTGTGACCTTAAGATTATGATGGCATAAAGATATTTGGGGTACTAGCTACGCAAATTATCCAAGATACTCTAGAGCCAACTGTCACTAAGTCACCGTACCTGGACGAGATAACTAGACTACCTATTTTGCCAGAAACGGCTCAAACAATTGGATAGGAAAATCACAAGGTACACATTCTCCCATTTGATTAATTAACATCAATTTTAAAAAGTCAAATGGTTACATTAAACACACCGTTAGATATATCTTTTATTATTTAAATTCAAAATGAATATTAATGACAGAACCCATATTTATGAAAAGTCATTAATATTCTAAATAATTATAAATTAATTTATTTATTTAAATATTAATCAATCGATATTAGTTATTTAGATTATGTCATCTACTAAAATATTTAAATAGGTACCTATAAACGGAAAAAGTACGTATAAATTTCTTGAGCTCGCCATTCATTCTCAAACTTCCTTCGATCTTAGTTTTTTTTTCAGAAACTGATTTAAGCATCGGAGCGGATACGACAGCTATTAGTGTCGTCTTTTCTGACGTGGTTTTTTAGTGATTTTGTATATCTGTGTCAAGAGAACACGACCTAAAAGAAATCAACTTGAACTTAATATTGAACTTTTAAAAGTAAGGGATTAAACTTATGTTACTGCATTTAATTGAGTAGCTAAATTATGCATATATGCTGTAACTAGTCTATGAACCTAATTATTCTGTATATAAGTGGTTAGACTATTTACTTAGGTGTTCTTGGGAGTTGGGGGATACCCTCAACATGTAATGGAGGTCTGACCGTGGATGCATTTATGTTTAACTAGAGTATAATTTGCACATCTTTTTCAGATGGCCTAGTCAAAGTTCTTATTATTTATATTTATTCTTATTTTTGGCTACGGACTCAGACTTGTTTCTTACATCAACATGAATGGTACAATGTTGCAGGCAAGTAAGGTCGCATTATGTACTTCAGGTACAGTTGCTGTGGAGATGCAGCTTGCAAGGTTACCATGTGTTGTTGCATATAGAGCTCACTTCCTAACTGAATGGTTCATCCGATATAAAGCAAAGATATCTTACATCTCCTTGCCCAACATTCTTCTGAATTCAGCTGTTATTCCAGAAGCTCTCTTCCAAGAGTGCACACCTCAAAAGCTCGCCACGCTACTCTCGTAAGATTATTTTCAACATTTGTTCCTGTTTCAGAAATTAGTCTTCTGTTTCCTATCTGAAAAGATATTAAATGTGTGATTGTATACTTTTTGGTAAATAGGTATGAAATGTTCATGAACTTTCTGTTAAGCAAAATGGAAATACTTGATCGCTTTCTATCCTTCTAACACATTATATATTTAATTTTCACATCTGTGACAGATATTAAGTGTAAACGTTAATGTTATAATTCTTATTCCTGAATATAACCAAGAGTATTATTTATGTGTTGCAGTGAATTAATAAACAACAATAGCCTCCGGGAACAACAGATTGATGCTGCTGAGGAGTTTATCAGGCTTCTATTTCCTTCAATAAGACTTATAAACAGCTTAGATCTGCAGGACCAAAGCTGCAGGTTTTCTATGTACACGCCAAGTGCCATAGCAGCTTCGATCATTTTGAATTACGCAAAACAATAATTGCTATGCCATTATATGTTTACTTGAGCTTTCTCAAAACTCATGCCCTGATTAGAAACCGTTTTGGATAAATTTAATTGTGTAGAATGCATGTGATCATCGGTTTGCCAGATTTTCATAGTATATTTCATTTTTTTTTTCATAGCAAAAACGTATCTACAATTCAACAATATCAATAATATAACTGAAGTGCCGAACTTAGTGGTGGTTTCGAGTCAATTAACCTATATTCAATGAAATAAACACAGAGCTAGCTTTGGTATTCTGTCCAAGTGTAGGACACCAGATTTTAAGATTGTAGATAACACAATTTAAATATAAGATAGGTAGTAGAAAAGGGAAACTGGTGGAAAAGATGCTATAAATTCTATTATTATTACGTGATAAAATATAAATTATCCTTATGATTATTGTCCTATTGGTCTAATTATTATTAACTTATTAGATTTAGACATTAAAGTTAACATAATTGATTTGCATAACTTGTGAGGTATTTTCGTACATTTATTGTATGTATTAGTTATTACATATGTGAATGAATTTATTAAATTGTGATAGATTAATATAAATTAGATAAAATTGATTAATTTTTATAAATTATGGGATTTAATGTGTCTGGTTTAAAAATAGAGACTAAGTTATTAGTTTTTAAAAATAATGGTACTATTGCTCCCATCCATCTCAACTGAAATTGTACAATTTACGGAGAATTCATAATATAATATAAAAACTATAATTTTCTCCAACATTTTGTCCATAAATGCATGGACTTCTAGATCTAAAGTCAAAGTACAAACCATCCAAAGGAAAATACAGAGGATTGAGTCCTGTTAGTTATTACTTATTCCGACCAAAGTTACAAATTCGTGGTCTCTTTTCTGGATAAAAGAAAAATAAATATTGTTCAAACCTGTGGTTAGTATTCAACGACCTTTTAGCTAAGTAAATATTAGCTTAGGTTATTTGCTTTACTTCTATTAGTAAGGAGTTACACGTGCAAATTCTAACTCCTAACCCTTAAACAGTTTTAGCCTTAAGACCAGCTTAACTCGAACAAACAATGAAACATCTAATTATAGTAAATTACCCTCTTTTTAAGTCTCAACTTCCCTCTTTTGGTTTTATTATATCATATTATTAATAACTATTTTCATATTTGGCTTGTATGATCACAAATATGGCAATAATATCTAGAGGAATGGTTTTGTTATGTCTAGGGACACTTGTATTTAGCTCATTATTCATCAAAGTCACAAAGGCGAGTAAGGAGTCATCAATTCATGTAGTTAGGCGAGGATGTGAAAAAGATTCTGACTCAGTGAAAGGAAACCATTGCCTGGACAAAGAAGAAGAAGAAGAAGAAGATGATGATGATGATACTTACAAAATTATGAACAATAATAGGGTTTCTATTTCACCATCAGGAGATCAAATCCATCCTGAAGATTCATCGGAAGATGGATCATCATCCCCGGAAGCAAACCACTCAAATGATGATGGCCCAGAAAAAATGGAAATTGATCATGATGACCATGTTATTGTAATGGGACACTGATCGATTATCATAAATTCATAATCAGCTGGTGCATGTTCACCAAATTATTAATTAGCATTTGTTTAAATTCATTAATTAATTAATGTTATTTCATAATGTTTCCCTTTATTTTTATGTTTTGACCAAATTTATTCGGGATATATATGACCCAGGTTGTTTAATTTTAGATTAGAAGATACATTGTGTTTAGGGGTGAAAATTATATATATGTAAATGTTTTGTATCGTAAAATTCAGGATTCACTTTTATTCATATTCATTCAAAGACACTATATATTTATATACAAAGTTACGGACATTCTTAGGTGACATACATCTAATACACAACTAACATCTCTAACACTCTCTCTCAAGTTGGAGCATAGATATTAATCATGTCCAACTTGTTACAAAGATAATCAACCTGAATCCCACTTAAAACTTTCGTGAATATATCTCCTAGTTGTTCTCCACTTTTCATATATCCTATAGAAATCAAACCTTATTGAATTTTCTCGCGAACAAAATGACAATCAATTTCAATGTGTTTAGTTCGCTCATGAAACATAGGATTAGAAACAATATGAAGAACAACTTGGTTATCACACCACAATTTCGCTGGTACTGAAGTTTTAAGACCTACTTCATCTAAGAGCTGATATATCCATATTATATCAGACGTAGATTGTGCCATAGCCCTATATTCTAACTCTACATTCGATCGTGATACAACATTCTGCTTCTTGTTTTTCCATGAGACCAAATTTCCTCCAATGAAAATACAATAGCCTGATGTGGATCTTCTATCCACTTTGGAACCTGCACAATCTGCATCTGAAAAACATTCAATATAAGTGTGTCCATGATTTGCATACAAGATACCACGTACAGGTGTTCCTTTCAAGTAACACAACATTTGCTCTAACGCTGCCCAATGATGAATTGTTGGGGATGACATAAATTGGCTAACAACGCTAACCGGATATGCAATATCTGGACGAATCACGGTAAGATAATTCACCTTTCCAACCACCCTTCGATATCTCTCAAAATCTTTAAAGAGTTCCCCATCTCCTGTAAGGTGGATGTTTGGAGTCATTGGAGCACTACAAGGTTTTGCTCCTAATTTTCCTGTCTCGATTAATAAGTCCAGGACATATGTTCTCTGAGATAGAAAGATACCTTTTTTACTCCTTGTGACTTCAACACCCAAGAAATACTTTATTATCCCCAAATCTTTCGTGTGAAACTGAGTATGTAGGAAAGACTTAAGAGATGAAATTCCCGTAGTATCACTTCCAATAATAACAATGTCATCTACATACACAACTAAAAGAATGATATCAACTTCTGATTGTTTGTAGAACACAGAATGGTCAAACTTTCTTTTCATCATACCAAACGTTTCTATAGCTTGACTAAATTTTCCAAACCAAGCACGAGGACTCTGTTTCAAACCATACAAAGATATGTAGAGACGATAAACTTGCCTAGACTCCCCCTGAGCAACAAAACCAAGAGGTTGCTTAATAAACACCTCCTTTTGAAGATCACCATGAAGAAAAACATTCTTGATATCTAGTTGATGCAAAGGCCAATGGTGAGTAGCTACCATAGAAATAAACAACCAAACAGAGGTCAATTTAGCAATAGGAGAGAAAGTGTCAGAATATTCCACTCAATAGGTTTGAGCATATCCCTTTAGCAGCAAGACGGGCCTTTAATCGAGCAACTGATTCATCCAGATTAAGCTTAACTATGACACCCATTTGCATCTGATAACCTGTTTCCCCGAAGGTAAATCAACCAAGTCCCAAGTACCATTGTCATCCAATGCATTCATTTCCTCGATCATTACATGATGCCAACCAGGATGAGATATGGCTTCATGAACAGTTTTAAGGATAGCAATAGAATCAATAGAGGCAATAAAAGAGCAAGAGGAAGACGACAAGCAGTTATAAGAAACAAAAGAAGAAATAGGATAAGTACATTGATGTTTACCTTTGCGTAATGTAATAGGAAGATCATCATTCAGGAACTGGATCAGAGATAGGTTCAAATGATGTGATAGAATAGACTAACAAATCATCATCCTCCCCTTAACGTGCAGGAGGAGGAGGAGACGAAAAATATGGTGTGTCTTCCATGAAGGTAACATCAATTGAGACAATATATTTGTTAAGACTAGGACAATAATATCTATAACCTTTCTGGAGATGAGAATAACCAAGGAAGATACACTTCAAAGACTTGGGATCTAATTTAGTAACATGCGGACGAACATCCCGAACAAAACAAGTGCTACCAAATATCCTAGGATCAATCGAAAATAGTGACTGATTAGGAAATAAGATTTTGTAAGGAATCTCACCATAAATAATAGATGAGGGCATGCGATTAATAAGAAAACATGTTGTTGAAACTGCATCGGCCCAAAAAGATTTAGAAACATTCATTTGAAATAATAAGGCACATGCATTTTCAAGAAGATGTATGTTCTTACGTTCTGCCACTCCATTTTGAGATGGAGTATCAATACACGAAGTTTCATGAAACATGTCATTTCGAACCATATAAGATTGAAACAAAGCTGATGTATATTCTTTGGCATTATCACTTCGCAAAGTATGAATTGAAACATTAAATTAAGTTTTAATCTCTGGAATTATCAATTCGCAAAGTATGAATTGAAACATTAAATTGAGTTTTAATCTCAACACAAAATGCACAAAAAATAGAAAAAAAATTTAGAACAACTTTTCATTAAATATAACCAAGTTACACAAGAATAATCATCCATAAAAGTAACAAAATACTTAAATCCAGGTTTAGACAAAATAGGACAAGGACCGCAAACATTAGAATGAACTAATTCAAAAGGAACACTAGCACGTTTATTAACTCTTGGATTTGAACTAAAACGGTGATGTTTTGTAAATTGACAAGACTCACAATCTAATGAAGACACCTTACTAAACTGAGGACAAAGTTTCCGAAGTAGAGGAAGAGATGGATAACCCAGTCTACAATGTACCTCGAAAGGCAAGGTTACAAAAGAGCAAACAATAGAATTCAGTATTGGTGTGTCAAGAATATAGAGGCCTGCAAACTCATGTTCTTTACCAATAGTCTTCTTCGTCATAAGATCCTGAAATAAGTAACGATCAGGAAAAAATGAGATGCAACAGTTAAGATTACGAGTAAGCTGACTTACAAAGATCAAATTAAAGGATAAGCTAGGTAAATGTAAGACATACGACAAAGGAAGCAAAGGAGTGGGAGTAATTGTGTCAGACCCAAGAACACGAGATGGTGACCCATCGACTAAGGTAACAGTAGAGGTGGAAGTGTGTGACTGAAGAGTAGAAAAGAGACTAGAATTACCTATCATATGTTCTGTGGCACCAGAATAAATAACCCAATTAGAAGATGAGGAAAGGAGACACACATTTGATTTACCTGAATCAACAATAGCAGTGAGAGAAGGTGATGAAGACCTTAGTGATTCTTGATACTGTAAGAACTTGGTAAATTCATCTGCAAAGATAAGAACCGATTTGTCAGAAGTATCATAAGTGGATGCAATATGAGCCGAGTGACCTTTCTGATGCTTGTACTGAAGCTTTCTACAGTCATGTTTAGTATGTCCTGGTTTGTGACAATAGTGACCACAATACCTCCTAGGTCCTGTGGTCGAGTTTCAAACTCTTACGAGCCGCCTCTTTTATTTCTATTCATATAAGTTGACCGTCTATGCTCATAATTATTATTTCGGCTGACCAAAGCACCATTTAATTAAGCAGGTGGAGGTGGAATGCCTTCTGTACGAAGTACTCGACTAAACACCTCTTGTAAATAGGAGATCTCAGAACCATAAAGAACCTAGGACTTAGTAGTCTCAAAAGCATAGGGAAGACCGGTAAGAAAACTCATAACCGTCATTTGTTCCCTTTGGCTTTGCTGAACCTTCACATCAGGACTAAAAGGCATCAAACTATTGAGCTCCTCATAAGTCCTTTTAAATTCCATAAAATAATTTGTGAGTGACTGATCTTGTTTTTCTGCACGGTAAAATGCTTTGCATACCTCATACATGCGAGAAAGATTTCCTTTACCAAAATATAAGAAATCCAAATAATCCATCAATTCCTTAACGAATTCACAATGATTGATCAAGTCAATTACATTGCTCTCAATAGAATTTCGAATCTGCAGAAATAAGCGAGCATCTTCTCTAAGCCATGTCTGCTTTGAATCATCTTTAGGAGGATCATTAGTCAAATGAGTATCTTTGTCGATACATCTCAAATAAATTCAAATGGTCTTGCTCCAAACCAAATAATTTGAGCCATTGAGCTTATGGTCCGTGATTTTAGACATCACAAGCACCATATCCGTCACAACATTAGATTTCTTTTCAGCAATAACTTCTACAAACGACAAGGTAGCGAACAAATGAACAAACAAAATCCAACAACAACAGTGACCAAACATGCAGCGAACAAGAACACAAAATTGGAAGAACCCAAACCTAAACAATCACAAAGTGATGAGTGCCAAACCACCACAAAATGACGCAGGGGAACGCCAGAGAGCAACACGAGGTCGACTGGAGAAGACTGTTGTAGGGGCGCACTAATACGTGGAAAGATGGCAGAAAGTCATAGTGGTGCGTGTGGCTCACTCGCGGCTCGTCTGGTGACCGAACTTCGGGGTTTGGCCGGTCGACGACTGAGCTTCCTTCCTGTGCCGACGGTGAGAAAAGATTGCACTCCAAAAGGGTGTTCCGAGTTGGAACCCAAAAATGCACTAAATCCTAATTTGTGTTTACCCAAAATCAGACCCTAATTTGAACGGGAAAAAAATTCCAAATTTTGTAACCCAAATGCTCTGATACCATGTAAAACTCAGAATTCACTCTTATTCATATTCATTCAAAAAGACACTACATATTTATATACAAAGCTAGGGACACTCTTAGGTGACATACACCTAATACACAACTAATATATTTAACTAGTGATAGACATCTAATACACAACTAACATCTCTAACACGTATTAATTGTATCATATTTAAAAAATTATTTGATTTTTATTATTTATAATAATAAGAAATAACAATATGTTTAAAAATATGAAAAATTATAACTAAATTATCAGATATTAACACTCCTAATTATGTTTAGCTTGTTTGATGATTGTGTTACAAATCAATCATCCTAATTAACTAGAACAAGAACAAGGTAGTTAAATAGATATATTCTCCCATCATGTTACATGATGATATTTACCATTTATTTTTCTTTAGAAAAGTGTGATTTATATTCAATAATCTTTGGAGTATAATGTAATGGAAGGTGAGAGTTTATAAGATACATATCAAATTAATTTAAAGGGGGTGAATAGATTATTTTTAATTTTTATCAATTTATAATTTAATAACCTAAACAAAGCGATCATGCATGCAATTACGTATAAAAATAAAGTGCGAAAATAAAATATTAACACACAATATTTTTAGATGTAAATAACCTAGACCATAACCATGATCTAAGAGAAAAATCACTAGTCCACCAGATCACCTAACTTTTCACTATGAAAACCAAATGTTCAAGTACAAACTCGTTCTTATGCTACTCTCTCTAGGATATTGTCCCAATGTACCTTACCTACGAGTCGTTTTTCTGTTTTCACAGTTTCTAATATTAGCGTGAGAGGTTTCCAAACTAACATTCTAATAAGCTTCACACCAATCAGATACGTTCTTAAATTAACTGCAAAATGATTAGCACAAAAATACAAGTGTTTGTGTATGTTCTAAAATAGATTTAATAATGAATACTTTTCATTAGATGATTCAAAACATATGTCACTTAAATCAAATCAACTAACAAATTCTAGATCAAAAAGATTAAGTATAAGTTCAATGAAAATAGTTTCTTTAAAATTTAATAATCAAATCAAATAATTATGATCATACATAAAATTATTTAATTTAAATATTTAAACAACTAATAAAAAATAAGCTATATAAAATTAAAAAATTAAAAAAATTTATTAATAAATACCTTATTACGTATATATATATATATAACTACCTTTCATAACACATTTGTTGTTCCTTTGATATTTTTTTTTCAATTTTGTTCGGCAATTCAATTTCTACTTATGCATGCTATTTTCAACCATAAACCATAATATATATATATATATATATATATATATATATAATAATAATAATAATAATAACAACACAATGACGTTAGGGTTGAATATATTTTGAGCTTAATTTTTCAAAACTCATTAAAAACCTTAATATTATAAAATGTCATTTTTTAAAACACATCTAAAAAATATTTAATTAATAATTTCATAAATTGATTCACGTTTAAATAAATATTTTAGTACCAAAAATAATTTCAAATTTATGAACATGTGCTATTAAATACATGAGTACAATCCTATGTGTCGTAGTTATACAAGGTATATATGAAATATGACTATTTGAAACTCGAACATTTGTTCAAATTTTCTTAATAGTAAGCTTATAAACAAATTTACATGCAAATATTTTGTCCAAGAAAATAGTCAACACTTATAGTACTTACAAACTCCTCATTTGGAATTTCGTGTGGAAAAACTTCTCACTCAATACATGACACTTATATGAATAAGATAAAAATACTATGATGTCCTAGACTCCATAAGCAGAACTATTTTTTGAACCGATGAATCCATTTTCACTGCAACTTGACAAGCTTGTAAGTAACTAAAATAACATAGATAAATGATACAATAACTTGACTTGAAAGTCTCATTGTACATTAGTTCAATTAACATAGAAATAAGTGAAGTGTAAAAAATAATCATGTAGGGTATGCATTCATATCAATCAAGCTTAACATAAGCCTAACTAAATATGTTCTTCCCTTATATGCATTACAAAATTAAATATGAAAGTGAAACATACTCTCCCCCTTTTTGACATACGAGAAGGACAAAGCATTGTAGCTCAATTTCCCCTAAAGATAGAGCAATATAAAAACAGATTAATGCAAAAGTACAATGCGGTTTAAACTTCACCTAAGTTTTATGACTCTCTAACTTAAAAATTAATTAAAAAGTTAATAAATAAGAAAAATATGTAAATAAATAAAAATCTGATTTTTTATTTTATTTTATAAACAACCACATAAAGTATTAAACTAATTTAATCACGAATGAGCACACAACCAATTGAAAACTCATCATTTTTTAACTCAAATTTTGATTATCTATTGTATAAATAAGCAAGTAAAGTAATAGATGTACATACACACACTTTACACATATAATAATATATTGATACTTACTTAAAATCAATATATATGTTTAAACTCCACAAATATACCAATTAAGTCATTTATGATCAATCAAGAAAGACTAAAAAAAAGTTATCATTTATAGTGTAGAATTATAATCTAATTTTTGATCTCACAAAATAAAATATATTTACCAAAAGAGTACTTAATTTTTTTTTCTTTATTTTATAAATGAGAGAAATGATTTTTTATTTTATTTTTAACCTCTATTAGCCTTTTTTTGTGCATTCCAAGTACAAATTTTATTAGCAATCACTTGTTGCACAATTTGTTTTTTTGTTTTTGCACAAGCAATAAACTTGACTTTCACACTAGTTGTGAGGTAGCCACCTCCGCTCACTGCAGTAACTTTACACATTACAATAGGTAACCTTCACAATATTAGGTGTCTTCATACAGTAAAATTATATAAAACAAGAAATAGAACTCAACACAATTTTATATTTAAGATTAGTTAAAGTCTTAGAGTCTTTCAAGAGAATTCATAAACTTTAAGAATAACATATATGCATATTTGTGAGTGTGTGAATAAGTTCATGTCAACATCAATCATTACATGTACAAAAATATGTGTGTGCATAAGTCAAAATTGTAGACTAATTATATATATATTTTATTTTTTAATTTTATTATATGTTAATTAAGATGTAAAATTTTCAAACTATATTTTATTTATAAGTTTGAGTACCATCAAAGTCCCTTAGATTAGGTTATTTGTATAATTTAATCTCATATTATAAATAATATCATTTAATCTCTTAATTTTGTCAAAATATCAATTGAAAAAAATTATATTATTTTAATATATTTTTATTTAAAATATTATCATTTTCTATCAAATAATTAAAATACTAGTCTTTAATAAGAATAAAAGTGTAATTTATTATAAAATAGTTTAAGAAAAATAAATAATAAGGAAATTCAAACAAAAAAATTAGTTAGATATATATTTTAATTTTTAATAAAAATTAAATATTAATAATTAAAAATATTAAAAAATGAATATTTTGTGATTTTTTAAATTAATTGTGTCTTTATTATTGTTAAATATTCATATTTTAATCATGTTTAATCACTTCATGAAAAAAAAATATTTAAATAGAAAAATCATTAAAATAATATAATTTATCTTTAATTAGTTATTTTTGTAAAGTTAAGGAACTAAATGATATCATTTTTAACCTAAAAGATTAAACGATATAAATAATCTAATCTAAAAAGTTTCTGTGATATTTTTCTCTAGAAATAAATAAAATAAAAATAAAAATATAACATGTACAATTTACTTGTCAAAGCCTAATATTAATGCTAAGAAAAAATAATTTCTTTCTTTAATATATCTTTTTTCATATAAAACAAAAATATAGTTTTTCAAAATGTTTAAAATGCTAAAGGTTTAAACTCAATCACAAGAAGATATGTAATTAAAAAATCTTAACACTTCAAATTCAAACTTATTAATTTTTTTTAATCCTCTTTGGATGCAACTTTGAATTATAGGTTTTTTTAAGTAATAATCTTATGCTAGCGAAATACCTATGCTCACATTTTGAACTTAGAGATTTGCAACTTGTGAAAGAAGTTTTGTTATCTAGAGCTCGAATCGTAAACTTTTCATCTAAAAGATCATAATGATTTTTCGTATGTAGTACAATCTATCAACTAAGTTATTGGTCTATCAATAAACTTATTGACTATTGCACTCAATTTTTTTATTTTTATTTTTTATCACACATAAATTTCAAACTTTAACGAAATTGTAGAATGTTACATACTAGTCACATTCTAGTATAGTAATTCAACTTTTAGTTTATGACTTATTTATTAAAATATTATAATTTTGGGTTCAAATTATTAAATTTTAGAGAAATATATCAAAAAAGTTTCTTAGAATAGATTTTGTATACTGTTTAGTCCCTTAGATTATAAATGGTAAGATTTAATTCTTTAACTTTGTGATTATAATCAATTGAGGACACATTATATTATTTTAATAATTTTTATATTAAAATATTATTATTATTTTATCAAGTGATTAAACGTGATTAAAACACGAATATTTAATAATGATAAAATCATAATTAATATAAAAGAAATTAACAAAATATTTATTTTTAAAATTTTTAATTGTCATTATTTTATTTTAATATTTTAAAAAATATATTTTAAAAAAAATTTATTTGAATTTTTTATTATTTTTTCTTAAATTATTTTATACTAAATTTGACTTTTATTTTTGTTTAAAACTCGTATTTTAATCACGTTTTAATTATTTGATAGAAAATAATAATATTTTAAATAAAATTATTAAAATAATATAATTTATCATGTATCATTTTTATAAAACTAAATTATTAAATAATATTATTTTTAATAAAAAAATTAAATAATATAAATAATTTAATTTAAGATAATGTTGTGATACGGAAAGATAAAAAGACTTTGTTGGGCCTGACCCTAGCAGCTACTAGATGGGCTTTAGCCTACGCCCTACCCTGTCACCCAGAAAAAGATTTTTTGGGGGGGGGGGGGTAAGAGTGTTTTTGACACACGCAACGAAACGCTCTTTGGAGCGGCTACTGCTTTTGATTGCTATTTTTTAGGTGATTGAGATCGATTCATCGAATTCTAGGTATTATCTCAATTCCTCAATCTTAATCGTATTCAAATAAAGCACAGCCAAAAAAAAAAACTTTTTTATTCGTCCGTTGTATCGTGTGCTTCTTCTTCATTTTAATTTAATCTGTATTATAAGCATAAATTTTGGTTGTATTAGTGATTGATAGAGATATAGTAACAGATAGAAAGATGGCGGATCGGTTAACTCGTATAGCTATAGTGAGCTCAGATCGGTGCAAGCCCAAAAAGTGCCGCCAGGAGTGCAAAAAGAGCTGTCCCGTCGTCAAGACCGGTATAATTATTTGCCTTTTTCTGTTCTTAAAGGAATATCCTTTATTTTGATACTAGTTTAGTTTATAATTTCATTCTTGGGTTTTCATTGGCATGTAAATGACTCGAATATGGTGGTTTATGTGTAGCTACGTCTGTTTAATTTGATGAATACACTATTCTCGTTTTAGAAAAACATACAGTTAATGATATATCTAGTAACACTTATTTGTTGTGAAATAAGATTGCCATTTCGCTTCCTTGTTACATAAGAGTAAACCATATGGCTAATGCAAGTTGTGGACTGATAGAAATTATAATATGCTAAATATGATTTCATTGGACTTATGTTTGGTTCCCATAAATGTAAACGTAATGGGGATGGGAAGGGTAATAATGTTATTGGACTTATATTTGGTTCGCATAAATATGTATTCATCTGTTCAGGGAAATTATGTATTGAGGTTACCACTGCATCAAAGATTGCTTTTATCTCTGAGGAATTATGCATTGGTTGTGGTATCTGTGTTAAGGTTTGTAAAAGACAATTGCTGCTATTCTTCTTATTTAGTTTCTGTTTCTTGGTTTCCCTTAATCTGAATCATGGTGATCGTGTGAATCAGAAATGCCCCTTTGAAGCAATTCAGATTATTAACTTGCCTAAAGATCTGGACAAGGATACAACCCACCGCTATGGTCCTAACACTTTCAAATTACACAGGTTAGAATTCTACTATTTTGTCACGTGATGGTCAGTTTCTATTTTATGTGTTTTGAGATTGAATGAAGCTACAATTGCAGGTTACCAGTACCAAGGCCGGGTCAGGTTCTGGGCTTGGTTGGAACTAATGGCATTGGGAAATCAACTGCTCTCAAAGTTCTTGCTGGAAAACTAAAACCAAATTTGGGGCGTTTTAATGTAATACTATTCTGGTATAATATTCCTTTAATTTCCTTTGTTCTTACTTATTACTTACTGTGTTTTATTGTCTTCATTTAGAACCCTCCAGATTGGCAGGAAATTTTGACTTACTTTCGCGGTTCTGAGCTGCAGAATTATTTTACCCGTATCTTGGAAGATAATTTGAAGGTATTATTGGATTTTTATTTTAAGATGCTTGCCAGTTTTCACTTTTTGCATGCCTTATGGTTTCCTTTTTCATGGAGAAAGTAAATTCTTTCCATTTGAATTTTTGTTATGTATATATTCATTTAATATACTCTCATTTTCATGTAGTCTGACTTTGAGTATTTATTTCGGGACATGTAGAATCTAATTATCAGGTCCGGCTTTTTAAAAACTTTTGAATGCCACATGTCCCATTGTGCTTGCTTCCCAATTGCAGCAGAAGTCTGTCCTACTCTTGGAACTTGAAGAAGTATAAAGTGCTGCAGAGCAAGGTTCCAAAAAGTGGAAACAGGTACCAAAGCAGTTGTCCCAAATGAGGCAAGGCGTAAGCCTCAAGGCAGTTTGAGGCGTAAGCCTTACTTTAAATTTGAAAAAATACATAAAATTATTAATAACCTATAAATAAACGTCTAAAACACAATTTAAGATTCAAATAAAATCACAAAACAAGTTTCAAAATGAACCACACAACACACAAAACATGTTTTAATATGTTGGTCATTGTTAGTTTCTTCCTCTTCATTCCTTGAATCTATTAATTCAATCCGTCAGTCATTACTCATCAGCACTTTTGTTACTATTAGTTTTATCATTCATTGAATTATCATCATATCTAATTCTAATGTCTTGTTTATCTTCATCAACGTCTTTACTTATCTTTACCCTTAGTATTTGTTGATGAATTTTTTTTAGTTCTAGAAGATCCTTTACTTTTTTGGTTTGATATTCCTTCTTTCCCTCCAACCAAGAGCTCATCATCAAGTTCATTTGTATCTCTTATTTATAGGTTTACTAGGTCTCTATCACCAGCACACCATTCATCATCTAATGGCACATCATCAAGTACCAAAAGATCCTTATCTTCTTTGAGTGCCTTAAGTTTCTTGTTATTTATAATACAAACCAAGAAGTTCATCTTTAGTGTGCTCAATCTGTTTTATCTAGAGTTCCTTCATTTCTTTTTATTTCATTTAATGGCTATTGGGCTCTCATTAAAAATATTTGGGCTTAGCTTAAAAACAACACAATTTGACCCTTTATTGTTTCATGAAAGCAACTTAAGCTTCATGGTGCCTTAAGTCGTATGCTTCACGTGTGAAAGGCATATAAGCCTTAAATTACGTAGATGAGGCGTTAGCCTTAAGGCTCCCATCAGCTGTCTCAAGATGCCATCTCAGTGCATTTTTTGGAACTATACTGCAGAACTTGTGTCAAATGATAATGTAGTCTCTTAGATGTGCATTATCACCTAAATTATGTTTCCACTCCTTTTTGAATTTTACATCAAAATATATTTTAACCTGATTTGATATACAAAAGACAATGTCATGGGCCGTAAAGATGCTTCTGACTTTTATTAAAAAAAATAATTTTCTAGTTAAAGATAGCAAACATAAGCTTGAAAAAATTGTGTAAGATGATATCTAGTTGAAAATTTGACTTCGGCCATCAATCTCTTTTCTTCTTCCCGGGCCAAAGTTACAAATATTGTATCCAGTGGCCTGTATATTTCAATTCTAATGTAAACTGTCACTATTTAAAATCTGTGCATGTGACAAGGACTGGCTAGAAGTAATATTCCAAGCGCTATATATTCACAATGTTGGGATTGAAACACATTATTAGGGAATCAATAGTCATTGGATTGAAATCATTGGATTGAAATCTATTCGCCTAGGTCCGTTACATTATTGCTCAACCCTACTTGTTAAATGCTATTTCACTTTAACTTGGGTGGATTGACATTTTTTTTTGGCCTGGGAAGATCGTCTGCTGCGTGAGTTATCCTTCGAATTAAGGATAATATACTACTATTTACTGGGTTGACAGGCAAGTTTGTTGTTGCCTTTGGTAGGGTTATTCTGCCCAAACATGCTGGTTTCTAGCTATCAATTCATTCACTTAGATGGGTTTGCTTTACTTAGCAAGCATTAATTTAAATACGTTAGAAGGTCTTTCCTGTTGCTCTTTGTGGTAATTTTTCTTCACCAAAGATATTTAAACAGTTGTTATAACTTGCATAGGCTATTATAAAGCCTCAGTATGTGGATCACATTCCAAAAGCAGTTCAAGGCAATGTGGGTCAGGTGCTTGACCAAAAAGATGAGAGGGCTGTGAAGCAAGAACTTTGCCGTGATCTTGATCTGAATCAAGTTATCGATCGTAATGTAGGGGATTTGTCAGGTGGAGAGCTTCAGAGATTTGCCATTGCAGTTGTTGCAGTACAAAATGCAGAGATCTATATGTTCGATGAACCCTCGAGTTATCTTGACGTGAAGCAGAGGCTCAAGGCTGCTCAAGTTATCAGATCTTTGCTCAGGGCCAACAGGTTTTGTTTTCTTTACCGTTTTCTTCTCTTCAATTTATTTGATTGCCTGTATTTGGGCTGGGTTCATCAATATTTCAATACAATCTATTTCTGGTTTTTTATGCTTTTGAGTAAAATGTACTTTTTTTTTTGTATTTTTCAGCTATGTCATTGTTGTGGAGCATGACCTGAGTGTTTTAGATTACTTATCAGACTTCATATGCTGTTTGTATGGGAAACCGGGTGCATATGGAGTTGTAACCCTTCCCTTCTCAGTTAGGGAAGGAATAAACATTTTTTTGGCCGGATTTGTCCCCACAGAAAATCTTCGGTTCCGGGATGAAAATCTTACCTTCAGGGTTAGCAAGCTTTTTTACTTAGTCCCCTGACTTATTTGCAATGGTTTAGTCACTTGATTTCCTTTTATAGGTTGCTGAAACTCCACAAGAAAGTGCTGAAGAAATTGAGTCATATGCACGATACAAATATCCAGCCATGTCAAAAACTCAGGGAAATTTTAAACTGAGTGTTGCTGAAGGTGAATTTACTGACTCTCAGATTATTGTAATGCTGGGTGAGAATGGAACAGGGAAGACAACATTTATCCGCATGCTGGTATTCTTCTTTTCATGATTATTCTGGTCTTTTTATTGTTATGCCATTTTAATTTTTAGAGATAATTTGCATCAAAATAAGTTGAATCTTGGATTTTCTTTCGACCTGCAGGCTGGTTTATTGAAACCTGACTCTGTAGAAGATTCAGATGTAGAGATACCTGAGTTCAATGTTTCCTATAAGCCCCAGAAAATCAGTCCCAAGTTTCAATATACTGTCAGACATTTACTACATCAAAAAATACGAGATTCGTATACTCATCCCCAGTTTATGTCTGATGTGATGAAGCCTCTTCTAATTGAACAATTGATGGACCAAGAAGTGGTAAATCTTTCCGGAGGGGAGCTGCAAAGAGTTGCATTATGTCTATGCCTTGGAAAGGTAACTGAATCTATTTTGCAGTCTGCTGCCAGAATGTATGGATCGGGTAGTCTAATTAGATTCAATGTTATCTAAGTATAGAAATGAGTTTGTGTATTTGTTGGGGGGTGCAATGATGTTTTGCATTTGGTTATATGGATAGGAGTAAGTCATGCTTTTGGTCGTATTAATGTGGTCTGACATAATGTTATTATGACTGATACAGCCTGCTGACATATACTTGATCGATGAGCCCAGTGCATATCTTGACTCTGAGCAACGTATTGTTGCTTCAAAAGTCATCAAGAGATTTATTCTCCATGCAAAGAAGACAGCCTTTGTGGTTGAGCACGATTTTATTATGGCAACTTATTTGGCAGACAGGGTTATTGTGTATGAAGGGCAACCATCAATTGACTGTACTGCAAATTCTCCCCAATCACTATTGACTGGGATGAATCTTTTCTTATCTGTAAGGCTTTCTACTTTTCATTTATTGGTTTCTATGTTGGTCTCCACTCTCTCTCTCTCTCTATGTGTGCATTTTAAAGGAACATTTCTTGATGAAGTATCTTGTTTTCTGGTGCAGCATCTTGACATCACATTTAGGCGGGATCCCACTAATTTCCGGCCTAGGATTAACAAACTAGACTCGACCAAGGACAGGGAGCAAAAATCTGCTGGGTCTTACTATTACCTCGACGATTAGTAGTTCTGAACAGGCATGGTTATTTTTATTGCCTATTCCAGACCCAAATTATTGTAGTAGTACCTGTATGTCTGTTTCCTTGATGGTGACTGAGTTTTCTTTTATAGTGCCGTTGCTCACCTTGAAGAGACTTTCAGATGCCACTGAATGAGCGTGACTGCGGGATCTCCCTCTGTGTTCTAATAACTCAAAAGATGAAAGATCCCTTCCATGTTAAAGTGGTCTTAATCATTCAGTAGCTCGGTTGAGTTTTCAAGCTTGCATTGATGTCACATTAATATATTTTTCTCGTATAGTGTTTGATATTTTCCAGTTTTGGCATGACAATAGGTGAAGCTTTTTTAGTATGCTTAAATTTACTCGTACTCTCTTAATATCAGCAATTGCATTTGACTAATATACACCCCCTATTTTGAACATGTTCATGCATTCTCTAGTTTTAATCACATTTTCATTTGTTTCTCAATTTTGAGCATCCTATTTGGAACACAGGTTAAGTGTGGATTGGGTTGATTGTGGCATGGGTGGTGAGTAAGGTCAAGGAAAATATTTAAAAAAAGTTGAAAGTGTTAGAATGAGTTGTAGTGAGCCGGTAGAGATGTAAATTTGGGCTGTCGAGCTAGTCCAAGCTCGAAATTTTGGGTTATGATCGATCAGACATTATCAGTGATGTATATATTTGGATCGGACTTTATTGAAAATTTTATATTAAATACAAGTCCAAAGCTAAACCTTAAAATATTTGGACATGTTCAGGCGTGACTTTTTTAACTTTCAATTGACTTGAATTAGTGTTAAAAGTATAAATTATATAAGATATTATAAAATAATGATATATAATATTTATAGTTGTATGTATTTTATAAAATTTGAACTTAGTTTGCACTTTGTGTTTGCTTAAGGTTGGTCTGTAGTATAAATGTTTAATCTTAAGTTGCATCCTAAAATTATTTAGTTAGGGTTAGTCAGACTTATTCAGGCTTGTTAGGGTTTCTACTTGGGTCAGATGAGGTTAGGTCATTTGGGTTTTTGATCGAGTTCGTAAGAATGGGCACAAGGACGGGTGGAGGTGTTTATGCTAATAGTTATAAGTATCCTGCATCATTTTTGAATATATTGGATATATTCGGATAACAATCTTCAATTGAAAGTAGATATCAGATTTTTACAGTTTAATTGTATTTTTTATTTTTTAAAAATATATTTAGTTTAAAAAATTAAATATTATCATAATTCTTACTTTATTATAATATTTAAAATATTGATATTAATTTTTATGTTCTAGTTATTTATCACATGTTTTTTAAGTGAAATAAAAAATATAAAAGTAAGAATAAATAGAATTTAATCTAATTATTTCAATTATCGTATATTTTATTATTAAAAATGTATTTTTTATATAATTATATGTATATAAAAAATAATATTAGTGTAGATTTGGGTTATATCTTATCAGTTACGTTTGTTTGTGGAGAAAACTTGTTAGATTTTTATAGATAATTACCGTTTTAATTATTTAATGGAGTAAAAATGAAAGTATGAAAATGAAGGGGGTATTGTATGTACTTAACTATTCATAAGATGATCGTTGTATACCTTTTAGTATGGTTAATAAAGGTTGGCACTAGAGGGAGAAATTTTTTAGAGAGAAAGTGTTACTCTTTTTTAAGGATTGTTTACTCCAATTGTGTTCCTCTATATGTTTAAAAAATAACAATCATATCTTTTCTTGTTATTATTTTAAATTTTAAAAGGAAGATATTTATAAAAAAATCAATAAAAGTCGAGAAATTTAAAGTAGAATTTTGTAATAAAACAATAATTGAGGAGTATTTTTGTTTTTTTTTTGAAAACCTAAAGAAATTCTAGTAATTTTCCATGAAATAAAAAAGAATAAAAAGTAAAAAGATTAAAAAAAATCTCATTAGATAACATCATTGGTGTAGGTATCTTAGAGACTAGACAGAACTCACTCTCTACGAGTGTTTTGTCAATTTATTAACTTCTATTCTATATATAAACTATTTTTTTTTATTTTTTCAATAAAATTTAAAGGTAATTTATTAATTTTTTTTTTGAATAAAATTACTTTAATTTCATAAATTGGATACATTAATAATTTTATATTAGATTGATGTACTTTAATCACATTACTTTTATATTTGTAGATAATTTAGTTATTTTAGGTAAATTTTGATGATTTTAATGTACTTTATTTTTACTTTTTTTAAAAAAAATTAAGACATTTTTATTTTCAAACATCTATTTGCGGCTCATGCTAGTAAGATTTATTTTAATTTAACTTAAGTTTTTTCCAAAAAAAATCCTAAAAAAGATGGTTAGAAATAACTTGTGTTCAAAATATAGCATTAATATGATTAAAATGTACTAATTTTAATAAATGTAACTAATGTATCAAATTTGTAAAAGTAAAATCAATACAATATCATGCTATCCATTCATTATGTAAGAAACAATTACATTTTATTTTTTATAATGTTTGAGGATCAAGAAGTAACTATTCTCTTTTTACAATAAAATTAATTTTTTTAATATGAAATGATTTAACATATTTTTATTTTATTAATTTAATTATTCTTGTTTAAATTCTAAAATTTCAACATGTTCAAATGAGTTTCATGTTGTTATTTTATATCTCGTTGTTTCTAATTTATAGATTCTATATTTTATATTTAATATACTAAAATATGCATGATTTAACTCCCTATAATTTTTTTTTTCTAGTTACACCATTGGATAAGATGTTATTTGTAATATACTTCGTTTATATATAAAAAAATGTTCAAAAACTTAAAAATCTGATTAAGTGAAATTTTTAAAAATTATTAACATTTTAAATACAATTTTTTAAACTTTAAAAAAATAATAATTGAATATACTTATATTTATTTAAACTTCTATAAACTTTTAAAAAGTATTAAAAAAGTTCTCCTTGAATACAACTAAACTTCTATAAATTTTTAAAATATCTTAAATCCGTACCAGTAAAATTTTAGAAACTTTTAAAACTTATTAAAAGTTACCAAAGTCTAAAAAACTAGTACATTTTATACTCTACTGTTTTAAAATTATCATTACCTCTCTCGACTTCTGAAAATATGGATTCACGTCATTATACTACAATTGCTCTATGAAACTGGAGTGCAATAAATGTAAATGAAAAGTGTTGTATCTCGAGTGTCCGAACTCAGAATGCTTCCTTCCTTGTTTTCGAGCACTTTTTTACACGTTGCTAATCCATTGTTTTCTTATCTGCTTCCGTTCCAACCTAATTATTTTTGTATTAAAGAAAGGCCGGGAAGAAAACAGAAAAACAACCAAATTATTGAACGGTGATTACTTTGTATTAAGGCATGTTTCAACCTCTATATATATATATATATATATATATATATATTAATTGCACGTACAAATTACCACTCCATGTAACACCGATGAAGTTTGTATTAAGATGACGTTTGGTTTATAAAATGAAATTGAAATGATAATGGAATAAAATGAGAATGAAATAATGTTGTTTGATTTAACCATTAGAATCAAAGAATGAATCAGTATTATAATGTTTGGTTTGTCATTTAAATAGAGTGAAAAAAACTATAAATTACCTTAATATCTCTATATTCAGTAAAATTTAAATAGTATCATTTAATTATTATTTTTTCGTCAAACAAAATATATTATTGAAATCATTATTTTTCTAAATAATTATTACTTAAAAAGAAAATATATTATTAAAATTATTATTTTTCTAAATAGGGTTAAAGGTTTTGAGATTTGAGATTTAGGATTTAGGGTTTAGGGATTAGGGATTAGGGATTTGGGATTTAGGGTTTAGGATTTAAGGTTTTGAGATTTGAGGTTTAGGATTTTTGAATTTGCAGTTTTGGGTTTTGGGTTTAGGGATTTGGGGTTTAAGATTTGGGATTTAGGGTTTAGGATTTGAGATTTAGGGTTTTTGGGTTTAGGGTTTTGAGATTTAGGTTTTTGGGTTTATGATTTATGATTTTAGTTTTTGGGATTTGTGATTTGAGTTTAAGGTTATATTTGGAGTTAGGGTAAAATTGGAAAAACAAATTTGAGATGAGAATGAAATCATGATTACTAAAAGGGGGAAAATGATCCTTTAGGAATCGATTCCATTCTTGACTCATTTTTTAGCCCAGCCAAACACATCATAACTATTACGAAGAAAAACGTTTCCGCTATCACTCCCACTATACACCCAGATATCCAAAGACCACTTTTTTTTATCTCGAAAAGCATTAGTAAGCAAGAAACTCAATAACTATCCATTTGAATATCACTACCATTCGAACACTGTGGGTTTGGCATTCATATGGATCCCAAAGCCTGCTCCAAATGAAAACTCAAGAGAAATGATGAGACAAAATAGACATTAAGTTAGTAATATTGATTTTATAGATACTTTGGTTTCTATATTTGTAAAACTCTTATAAGTGTACGAATTCTTTTATAAACATTCTGTATTGAGAAGGTTTTTAATTTATTATTCAAACTCTTAAAATCAAAATTAAATTTTAAACATTCTGTAACGATATTTTGATTTTTCTATGTTTTCTAATCTAATAACATAAAAAAAAACATAGATATGAATTCAATAAACAATTATGCAATTTTTTATCATTCATAACAGTAATAGAGTATTTATGGATAGAATAATTAAGTTAATTATGCTTACTTATATTATTTAGGTTATTAAATATATAAATTGATATTTATTGATTTTTTTATATAAATACCACATTTGGTAGGGTTAGATATTTTTTGTCAATTAAACAAATCAATTAACACTTATTAGTGGAGTCAATAATTAATTTGGTTAATTAAGTTACTTCTTTTTTTCTAAGAGATTGAAAATAAATCATTTAAATGTCACATTTGGTGGGGTTAAATATTTTAAAATTTATTTAAGGTATTCAAATTAAACCTAAGAATTTAATTATCCGAGTACTAACTTTCAAGTTTTAAAACCATTATTGAAAATATGTTTTCAATATATTTTCGAATAATAGTTCTTAAAAAAACTTTTGAAATAGAGTTTCACTCTAATTACCGGGCGATTGTACCAATAAATAAAATGAAATTACTCTAAATCAGAAAAAATAATTAAACCTTAAAATCTAATTTTTAGATTTAAGTTTGTAATGAAAAATAATATATTTCTCTCTAACATTTTTAATATAAAATCTTGAATAAAAACAAAATCAAATTATTTTATAAAAATGTTTTACCTATTTAATATTTCACAAGCATAATAATGTTATTATTATATCATATTTACAAATAGTC
This sequence comes from Hippophae tibetana, assembly GCA_037013495.1. Lineage (NCBI taxonomy): Eukaryota > Viridiplantae > Streptophyta > Magnoliopsida > Rosales > Elaeagnaceae > Hippophae > Hippophae tibetana. Next base: position 71,056,783 of record CM072803.1, on the reverse strand, counting down.
AACCATGTTAAATTTAATTACAGAAAAATTAAATATAACATATAAGAATAAAACATAAAAAACATAATTTATTTTAAAATTATACCTCAAAAGAATCCTTATAGAACTTTGATGCTAGTTTCGTTTCTAGAAAATCTCCAAATGGATTTGCATTTTCATTTATTGAATCAAAAACTAGAAATTTACAAAAGCACAACTAGTTATTCTTCAAAAGAGAATAACTTTAAAACTAAAAAAAAACTAAAAGAAAGCTTTCTAGAGAGAGAAAGATAGAAAAAGAAATAGAAGAGATTTTAAGAGATGATTTTTACAATAAGAGTGATGGTTCATTTATAAGTGAGGAAAATGCTAAAAGAGTGAAAAAAATATCTCAAAAATTAGTTTTGGATGCATTTTGATAGGTTGGCACGTGTGTAAGGACGTTGGCGCAAATGGATGGCCAAGATTTGTGGCAAGAAAAGCACTAGCATGCGCGCGGCTTAGTAGATGGGCATTGGCTCTTGGCGTGACATGCGCAGGAATTGGGACATTTGTTTTACCTATTTTGTCTAATTTTTCCATTTTTCTTGACTTTTTTTCATTTTTTCTCAACATATTTGTGATGTATTATCTTCAGTATTTTTCTTCGAGTCTTTAAATTATTTTTGAATGAAAATAACTGAAAAATAATAAAAATACCCGTGATTCCGAAAGGACAAATTTATATAAAAATATGATAAAATCATACAAATATAAATCTATTTAATAAATTAAAGTACATTAAGTCATGGTAATTTTAGTGCCTTTTAAGCACTCATTAAAGAACATCTAAAGGAAGGCGAACAAAAATAGAAGTAGCACTTTCGTTGTTAAAAGTAGGAACTGAGATAGAATGATTTGCTTTAAGGAAGCAAAAGCTAAATAAACCAGTTGGGGAGGAGGGGGGAGACTGGAAGGGTAAGGTTTCTACTTTCATTAGATCCAAAGATCTTTTGCTCGTATTCCTGCAATTGTTGGTAGACGGTTACATGCATAAAGAGAAATGATGATCAAAAAAGAGCAAGAGATAAGTAGCATGCTAAGATAATAGTTCATCAATGATCGAACACGAATTGTGTTCAATAAATATGCAAATATACATATGGAAACAAATAGTATAATGATAAGAAAAGATCGTTCTCAAAAAAATTATGTTATTAAAAATTAATTTTTAAAACAAAAAAAATAAAAATTAATTTTTTTGATGTTTTTATATTTTAAGAATACAAAACTAAAAGAATTAACAATAAATAATAATAATTAATTAAATTAGATTTGGTAACTAAGAAGATATATGAGAAAATATTTAGGAATACTTATTTTTCAATTTTTTAACATGTGAATCACTAAAATCTCTTTAATATAATTATCAATCAATTACATGATCAAATGAATATAATATAATATGTATTCATTTCTCAAGTAAACTAAACATCATATAGTAATTACCTAATCACACTCTCATGTCATTAAATTGCATACTACTAATTAAGTTTATCAATTATGAATCACATACATAAGAATCATATATTTCTTCCTAGAAACTATGCATGTTATTTAATCAAGAAAAACAATTAAATAATTCTTTCAAATACATTTAGTTTTCTTTATAGATCAATTATTAGCTAAACAATTAATAGCATAAAAATTAGATTAAATAATATAATTAAATTGAATTCATAATTGAGGTAAAATATTAAATCATCACATGGTCAAAATTGAGTTCATAAGACCTATAGATTAATAAATTAACTAGACATAATTTTGTTCAAGAAGCACATATTTTTCATAAAGAAAGACATAAAAATTGATAAAGAAAGGAGAAGAAGAAGAAATATAATTAATCTCTTGAATTATAGTACCAATATCCTCTTTAATCTCCACCAAAATTGTATCTGTTTTTAAATTTTTCTCTCTTCTTAGCTCCAAAACCTGATGTTCCTTCTGTATGTAAAGAAGCAATCAGAAGCCCTAAAGTTGAAAGATGAAAGAAAGCCATGGACAAAGAACTTCTATCCTTTCATAAGAATAAGACATGAAAGTTGACACAACTACCTAAAGGCAAAAAGGCAATTGGCTGCAAATGAGTGTATGCAAAGAAAGAAGGATTTCCTAACAAAGATGATGTTCACTATAAGGCAAAGTTGGTGGCTAAGGGCTACGCTGAAAAGGATGGAATCAATTATAATGGGGTATTTTCTTCAGTTGTAAAACATTCCTCCATTAGAATTTTGTTGGACTTGGTAGCACATTTGGATTTGGAACTAGTTCAACTTGATGTGAAAACTACGTTTCTCCACGGTGACTTGGAAAAGAAAATCTATATGTCTCAGCCAGAAGGGTTTAATGTTGTTGGTAAATAGAATTGGGTTTGCAAACTGAACAAATCGTTATATGGATTGAAGTAATCTACAAGGCAGTGGTACGAACGGTTTGATCAGTTCATGTTGAAGCAGAAGTATACTAGAAGTAGACATGATCATTGTGTGTATTTTCACAGGCTACAAGATGAGCCTTTCATCTATTTCCTATTGTACGTCGATGATATGTTGAATGCATTGAAAAGCCAAGCAAAAATTGAGAAGTTGAAGGCTCAACTAAGTCAGGAGTTCGAGATGAAAGATTTGGGATAAACAAAGAAGATTATCGGCATGGAGATAAGCAGAGACATGAAGAAGGGGAAGCTTAGTTTGACCCAAAGTCAATATTTGAATAAGTTACTACAACGTTTTGGTATGAATGAACCGAAAAAACCTGTAAGTACTCTGTTTGTTCCTCATTTCAAGCTTAATGCTCAATTATCTCCTAAGAATGATGTAGAACGAGAATACATGAAAAATGTATCGTATGCAAATGCGATTGGTAGCTTGATGTATGCAATGATGTGTATGAGACTTGACATTTCACATGCGGTTGGTGTTATAAGCAGGTACATGTATGATCCTCTTAAAAGACATTTGTTGTCTATGAAATGGATTCTACGATATATTTTAAATACTATAGATGTTGGTTTAGTATTTTAGCAGGATAATATTATTGGTCAATGTGCAGTCGGATATTGTGATTCCAACTATGCAGGAGATTTAGATAAGCTTCGGTGAACTACTTGTTATGTGTTTATTATTGCTAGGGCACTAGTCAATTGGAAGTCTACCTTATAGTCCATAGTTACTTTGTCTACTACAAAAGGCAGAGTATATGGAAGTTACAGAGAGGCTGTGAAGGAAGCTATTTGGTTAAGAGATTTGCTTGAAGACTTGGGAGTTAGTCAAAACATATTAAATTATTTTGTGACAGTAAAAGTGCTATTCATTTAACAAATAATCAAGTTGACAATGCACGTACAAAGCACATTAATGTTCGTTTCCATTTCGTGTTAGAGAATATTGAAGAAGGTAGAGTATTAGTTCAGAAGATTAATACTATAGAGAATCATGCAGATACGATAACCAAGATGGTAATGACAATCAAGTTCAAACATTGTGTGGACTTGATTAACATTATGTAAGTTTGAATTCGCAATGACGTCGTTGATCTAATGTAATTGATTAGTTTAGTTTTGTCCAATTATTTATAATTTTAGAGTTCATCTATTTGAAAATAGTAGAAGTGGTCAACTGAAGAAATAAGTAACATTTATATCGAAACTCGTTAAATTTTTAGTGTTTTTATTTTTCTGATTTATTATTTTTATTTTAATATTTGATTTAGTATTTTTTTAACATTATATTTTTAATAGCATTATTTTATCGAATTAATTTAAATTTTTTTCATTTAAATCATAACTAAATAATAAATAGTTAAAATATAAACAATATACCTAATTTTTCCATCTACGACGTAGGTTCTCTCTACCTCTTTCTCGTAGCGAAGAGTGGCGATTATTAAAAAGACCCAGATGAGAAATCAGCTTCAAATTCACCAAAGGATGAAAACACAGATCATGTAATACAAAATCGAGCCTTTATATAAATAAAATGGACCCGGATTTCAGTGGAGACCTCAAAAATAAAAGTTGGGTTTTTGAACCAAGGTTGCAGGAGAGAGAGATTAAACTACGACTAAGCTTCTTTGATAGGATCTTAGTGGTGAGCTGGAGTTATCCAATAGGATTTAAAATTGGATTTGGATTCGACTGTCTGATAAGTAACGTTGTCTTGAATAGGTTAAAGATTAGCGAAGCCAAAGAACCCAAAAAAAAAAAAAAATCATTATGCCAAATCAAGAGATCACAAGTCATAACAACAATTTATAGCAAATAATAATAATAAAATAAAATAAAATTATATAACGCATAAGGGTTCAATTTATGTTTAATGCATCGTGGTTTGATGATATTATTCATTAAGCGAATTTAATATTAAATTGAATGTTGATTAAAAATATATTTAATTGAGTGTAAATTTTTCGTACACACCACATTGATTTATGACATATTTAGCAATGCCATCCAATATCCTATTTGCATCTCGATTCTCGACTAACACACTACACATCACGATGACTAAAGAAATTAATTATGTCTTTAGTGTTCCAAAGGATGGAATTAGAACGCTATGAAACTAGAGAATCCTCTTTGGCTATCCAACCAACCGCAGCAAGTTGCGACCACCATAGCATGTAACACACCCTAACATACCTATCTTCACTCCATCAATCCTCTTAGCAAGCTCCAAGAAACGTTATTGCAACCAGAAACCAAAATTACCCTCCCTCATTGTATTTAAATCAAAATACATAATGGATAAAAATCAAGCATTCAAACTTTCTTGATACTCCAGTAAACGATGTTCGAAAGTTTCCTTACGTACCATACAAATAGGACACACGTTATCATCACAAATCCTTCTTCTTATAAGCATACTCTTAACCAGAAGAAAATTATTAATTGTCTTTCGTACAATTTCTTTTCTTTTATTTTTTAGTAGGCATCCAGAGTTTCCAAAAGCATGATCCATTTTGGACATAGCTATAAGCTACACATGCACCATATCCACCCTTAGCTTCATACAAGTGTTAGGAAATTACGTAAATTTTTGATAAATCAGATTTATGAAAAAGTAAAATAGAGAAAATAACACACAAATTTGGCAACGGAATTTGGGTCAATCTTGTTTATGTCTCCGACCTGTTACAGATCTTTTTACTGAAAATGAGAAAAACTATACAAGATGTTTACAACACTTACAACTCACAACTCAATTACACCCAAAAAAATTACTCTCAATTTTCTCTCATAAAAGTTTTTCTCTCAATTGAAATGAACACTTGGTTGATTAATTCATTACAATTACATATCTATTTATAGAAAAATTCACTCCTTAAAATAAGAGTTCCTTGAATTACTCATTGAATTAAGCATCAATTTACTCCTTAAATTAAGGATGGTCACTCCTTGATTTGCTCCTTAAATTAAGGAGTTTTATAATAATCTCCCACTTGAAGACTGATTTCAATCTGTCTTCACACCTTGATCAATGCAACAGCTTTTCAGGTCTTGTTACTCTAGCAGACCAACTGAAGTTCAGCACAATTTCAGTTTGTCAATAGTCACCACATTTGTTAACATATCCGCTGGATTTTTGCTTCCTTGAATATTTTTCAGTATTAACACATCATCTTCCAATAGAGATCTAATGAAAGTGATAACGAAGTCCACTATGCTTGGTTCTAGAATGAAATGTTGAATTCTTTGCCAAGTGTATTGGACTTTGACTATCACTGTGCATAACGTTCTTCTCCTGATTGAATCCCAGCTCAGTTAACAAACCTTGAAGTCATATCATCTCTTTACTAGCTTCAATCACTGCTACATACTCAGCCTCTGTAGTGGATAGAGTGACAATTTTCTATATCTATGACATCCAACTAACAAATTTAGTTGCAATAGTAAATATATAACCGATGGTGCTTCTTCGGTGATCAACTTCACCTCCAAAGTCTGCGTCTATGTAGCCTTGTACTTTTAACTCTCCTTTACTAAAGTACAAGCACTTTTCTATGGTGCCTCGTAGATACCTCAAAATCCACTTGACTGCTTCCCAATGAGTTTTTAATGAGTTTGACATAAATCTACTAACAATTCTCACTACATGGCCAATGTCTAGTCTCGTACAGACCATTGCGTATATCAAAATTTAAATGGATAAGGCATAAGGAACCTTAGCCATGAATTCTCTCTCTTCCTTTGTCTGAGGGGACTCATCCTTGGATAAGCAAAAATGACTAGCCAAGGGTGTGCTAACTAGCTTGGCGTTGCCCATGTTGAATATCTGCAAAACATGATTGATGTACTGTGCCTGAGATAACTGTAAGGATCTTTTCTTCTTATTTCTTGTGATTTGCATTCCAAGAATCTTATTTGCCGGACCCAAGTCTTTCATGTCAAACTCCTTTAAAAATTGCTACTTCAACCTTCTAATATCATTCATATCTGAACCTACTACTAACATATCATCAACATAAAGTAGTAAAATGATATAATTGGACCTATATCTCTTGAATTAGCAATAGTGGTCAACATTGCACTTATGGAAACCTTCCTTGTGCATGAAGCTATCAAAAATATTATAACACTGTCTCGGGGCTTCTTTCAGGCCATACAAACTCTTCTTAAGTCTGCACACCATGTTCTTCTTCCATCTTTCTAAGAAACCTTCTGGTTGGTACATGTATATCTCTTCATCTAAATCTCTGTGAAGGAATACAGTCTTCACATCCAACTATTCAAGATGAAGATCTTCAATAACTACAATACTCAACACTGATATGATAGTATTGAGCTTCACAACGGGAGCAAAAATGTCAGTGTAGTCAACTCCTTCCTTCTGTTGAAATCCTTTGACAACTAGGCGAGTTTTGTATCTCTTAGAACCATCATGCTCTTCTTTCACCTGGTACACCCATTTGTTGTGAAGTGCCTTTTTCCCATAGATAACTTAGCTAGTTCACATGTCTGTTTAGAGATGAGAGATTTCATTTCTTCTTTCATGGCAAGTTCCAACTTGTTGGAATCTCAAGTCTAACAAGCTTCATTATAGCATTCAAGCTCCCCTTCATCAGTCTGCAACATATAGTTCATATATCTCCTATTAGGCACATGAGGTCAAGAAGACCTTCTCAATACAAGAGTTAGAGTATAAGGTTATGGTGTGTCACACTGCTACGTACTGCTTTGTCCAACAAGTTCATCTGGATGAGGAATTGTTACAATTGGTTCCGTTACAAAACTATCTAGGACATCATCTACATCTGCAAATACTAACCCATTCTGCTCTGAGTCGTTGGCGTCTATTTTATGCATGTCCTTATACATCACCCTTTCGTTGAAAATAACATCTTTACTACGGATCACTTTCTTGTTTTCGTCATCCCAAATGCGGTAGCCAAACTCATCCTCACCATAGCCGATGGAGGTGCATTTATTGGATTTAGGTTCAAGCTTATTCCTACCTTGATCACTAATATGCATAAATGCTACACAATCGAAAACTTTTAAATGTGATAGTTTCATCTCTTTTCCACTCCATACTTCCTCTGGTATTCTATGCTCCAATGGAACATATGGGCCTCGATTGATCAAATAAGTTGCCGTGTTGATTGCTTCTAACCAAAACTGCTTCGGTAGACCTGATTGTATACGAATGCTTCTGGCTTTTTCTATCAACGTTCGGTTCATACGCTCAGTTACACCTTTGTGTTGAGGCATGCCTGGCACGATTCTTTCCATTCTAATCCCATGCTTATAGTAGAGATTTTTGAATCTGGTGGTTTCATATTCACCACCATTGTCGATTCTGAGGTTTTTGATCTTCAAACCTGTCTCATTTTCAACCATAACTTTCCATCTTTTGAAAGTCTCAAATACTTCAGACTTATGCTTTAGAAAGTAAACTCATACCTTTTGAGAGTGATCATTGATGAAAGTCACGAAGTAGTGTTTCCTCCTAATGGATGAGACGATCGTTGGTCCCCAAACATCAAAGTGGATAAGCTCTAGCCTTTCCTTCTTTGGGGTTTTATCCACTAATACAAAGGGGTATTTAAGTCAATATGTAAAGTTAGTTTTTGAAAAAAAAACCCGACTTATAATGAATTTAAAGTCGGTTCGGTGTAGAACCGAAGCTATCTACGTAGGACGTAGTATTGATTGACATGGTGAACTGATGCTACACGTGGATGTAGTGTCAGTTTTCCATGTCAACTGACGTTATCCAAGTTATTATTACCGTTTCTCTTCTCTCTTCTTCACCAGTAGATTTTAATTTGTGTAGAAACCTCATTCGCCCAAAATTGAGCTCACCATCCACTCTTTTTCATTTTCTGGCCACCTCCGACCACTATTTCCAACGTCGTTTTATGGGTTATATTCTTCTTCTCATTATCTTTCAGATCCCATATTTTTTTGAGTGAAATACTCAAAAAAATTATACCCATTTTCTCACTTACAAAACACCTATTTCTTCTTCATTTTCTTCATTTAGTCACTTCATTTACTCTTGTAAGTATTTCTATTAATCCTAAGCACTTATTATTCAGTTTTCTTTATTTTTTGTATAATTTTTTTATTTATGTATGTTTTGTATTATGATTTTTATTATATGTTTGACTTATTTTCGGTCGAAATAATATCTACATGTTATGAGTTTGAAGGACTATAATATTTACTGTACGTGGATAAATTTATCTACATATAAATAATTATATTTTATTAAGTAAAAATAATACAATTGTAAAATGATTAAAATGATAAATGTTTTATATTATGTATATTTTGGTATATATTCTAATAATTAGGGAATTTATATATAATAATACTTGAAATATATTGATTGGATACATAATTAATATTCTTAATTAATTTTATTAATAGAAAATAGACAAATCTTGGATGTCAAAGTGTAGAATTAAGCAGGACTACATTTTTGGAGTTGAAAGTTTCATGGAATTTGCTTGTAGAAATAGTAATACTGGAATTAGTATGATTTGATGCACATGTATTAAATGTAAAAATGAGAGATTTCATGAATTTGATGAGGTTAAGTATCATCTTATCCGTAGTGGTATTCTTTTGAGCTATAAATGTTGGTATTATCATGGAGAAAATATTGATAATACTCATGGGGAAGAGATAAATAAGAATGTGAGTGGATTACATACATCTTATCATAATGTACATACAAAAAATATGTTTCATGGTGTTGAAGATGAACTACGTGAGGATGATCACAAAACCTTTAAAAAACTTCTAAAAGATGCCGAAAAACTATTGTATCCAAAATGCAAAAAATACACTAAAATGTTAGGATTGATTCATTTGTACAATGTGAAGGCAAAACATGGTTTTTCTGACAAGGGATTCACAGAATTACTAAATCTACTAGTAATATGTTTCCTGAGGGTATTGAATTGCCATCTTCAATGTATGAAGTGAAGAAGTCTCTTAGTGGATTTGGCATAGAATATCATAAGATTCATGCTTGTCCAAATGATTGCATTCTTTATAGAAAAGAATATGAAACATTAGATGATTGTCCGATGTGTAAAAAATAGAGAAGGAAGCATTGTACAAATGAGACAACACATAAGAAAAGGCATGCTTGCAAAGGTGATTTGGTACTTCCCTCCACTTACTCGCTTTTAAAGGTTGTTCAAAAGTAAAGAGACATCAAAGATGTTGACTTGGAATTTAGATAATCGAATTGATGATGAGGTGCTACATCATCCTTGTGATTCTCCAAATTGGAAAGTAGTAGATAATTTATCTCCCCAATTTGCATCTGATCTATGCAATCTTCGTCTTGCCATTGTTATTGATGGAATTAATCCACATAGTTCCCTTAGTAGTAGATATAGTTGTTGGCTAGTAATTATGGTAACATATAACCTTCCTCTCTGGTTTTGTATGAAAATAAAATTCATGATGTTAACATTATTAATCTCAGGACCTAAACAACCCGGTGTTGATATTGATATATATATTTTCAGGCTCTGATAGATGATTTAAAGATGTTATGGAATGATGGTGTAAATGTTTATGATGCACATAAAGAAGAAAACTTTAACTTGAGGGGGGTCCTTTTATGGACAATGAATGATTTTCCTACCTATGGAAACTTATCATGACATGCAACAAAAGGTTATAAGGGATGCCCTATATGTAGTGATGGAACTTCTGCAACTTATTTTGTTCACGGACGAAAGATGTCTTATAGAAGACATAGAATATTTTTGCCATATGGATAACAAGTTTAGATACCAAAAGAAACCGTTCGATGGTGAAGAAGATCATGATCATGCAACCCGACCTTTGCGAGGTGTTGAGATATTATGGCAATTGAATGGTATGACATTCAAACGATATGAAAAGATTAAAAAAAACTCACTAAGGTAGGGAAACGAAAGAGGTCAACTAATGAAATGAGTGAAAATGAAAAAGAGTTTGAACCGACTTACCATGGTTGTTGGAATAAAAAATCAATATTTTGGGAATTAGCTTATTGAAAAGACCTACACATTCCTCACATCTTAGATGTCATGCACATTGAGAAAAATGTATGTGATAACTTGATTGGTACTTTACTTAATATACCTGGAAAAACAAAGGATGAAATTAAATCAAGACTGGATTTAAAGAAACTAGACATACGACCTGAATTGGCACCAAGGGTGGAAAATGATAAGAATCGAACATACTTGCCATCAGTATCATATACAATGTCAACAAAAGAGAAGGATGTGTTTTGTAAATTTTTGGAGGGTGTGAAAGTTTCTGATGGTTACTCATCCAACTTAAGAAATTTTGTGTCTATCACTGATAAGAAACTTTATGGATTGAAATCACATGACTGTCATATCTTAATGCAAAAGTTATTATCAGTTGTTATTAGATCAATTCTTCTAAAACATGTTCGATTATGAATAATTCGTCTTTGTTCATTCTTCAATACAATATGCGAGAAATATATATCAATTGACGAATTAAACTCTTTACAGAAAGATGTTATAGAGACTTTATGTCTAATTGAAAAATATTTTCCTCCTTCTTTCTTCGATATAATGATTCACTTGTGTGTTCATTTAGCTCGAGAGGTTCAATTGTGTGGTCCTACGTACTTAAGATGAATGTATCCTTTTGAGAGATGTATGCAAGTCCTTAAAGGATATGTAAATAATAGAAATCGACCTGAAGGATGCATGGTGGATTGCTACATTGCTGAAGAGGCCATTGAGTTTTGTTTTGAATACTTTAGTGGTTGCACTGAAATTGAGAATCATACGCACAAGTTGTTCTTATAATGTCACATGATCCAAGTAGGTAACCCTATGCTCGGTGGAAGTAAGAAATTGTTTATTGATCGCACTCGATGGAAAAAAGCACACCGAATCATTTTGGTAAATAATAATTAGGCATAACCCTACATAGAGTAAGTGATGTTTAACCATTCCATTTATGCAAAAATGATTGTATGATGAACATTATAGGATGCAACCATGTAAGTGTCACAAACAAGAATTCATGTATGTTCCTAGATCTATGCAATGTTTTAAAAATTTGCTTTAAACACATTTCATGTTTTTGTATACATAGATTCAAGATGAACTCAATAAACTCAATCATATCATAACATAAAGTTTAGAATGGCTTGCACATGGACCAAAATTCGATGTCAAATCATTTTCTAGTTTCACAATAAATTAGAATAGTGGTGTGAAGATGGTTGCACAAACTATGCAATTTGTCGGTTCAAAAGATGGTAATCCTATACTTTCTGATAGAACATATTATGGTATAATACAAGAGATTTGGGAGTTGGATTATGAGGTCTTCCATGAAACAGTTTTCTTGTGTGATTGGGTCAAAGATGTTATCAATGTTGGATATAAAATAGATGATTTTGGATCTACCCTTGTAAATTTATCCAAGATAAGTCACACTGATGATCCTTTCACGTTAGCACTTCATGCAAAACAAGTATTTTACGTGAGTGATCAAATTGACACAAGATGGTCTGTTATGTTAACGCCTCCATAAAAAGAGTTTTACCATTGTGATGCTTTAGAAGATGACGACCCTATGCTTGATACATTAACCAATATTAATAATTTCTCAAACAAATTGCCTAATGTATGTGATGATCTAGTTGATGACGATGATTCTTCATCATGGGCTCGAAGTGATTGTGAAGGAATATATGTATACGATCAACAACCTAATTAAACATAACATGTGTTCTATATTATTATAATAACTCTTATATATATGTGTGTTCCTAAAATTATTAATTAATTTATATTTCTTCATTGTTTGTAGATATTTCATGGATCCTTAGGTAACAGAGCTTGTAGATCCAAATGATCCATTGGGGCATTTGAAAAGAAGGGATTGGGCGAATATACCTGATGCTCCACTTAACCCATATGATAGAGTACATATTCTATTTGATGCTACTAGTAATCCAATAGGGAAAAATGGCCAACAATTGAAATCCTCTATTGGTAGACTTGTGAAGTCCAGTATACCAATCAATATAAATGATTGGTCTCAGGTTGACGATGCAGAAAAGTTCAAATTATGGATAATCATTTGTGTAAGTCTCTTATATTTTATAATTAATTACATATGTTATATCTTTTTTGTATTATATCTAATCTTTTGTAGTGTGTTTTTAAAGAATCGTTACAAAGTCGATGACAATTGGAAGAGCAAGTGTTATAAGATTGCAAATAAGGCATGGAAGGAATACAAGACTTCTAGATTGGAAAGAAATTATGTGTTTCCATATTTGGAACCACTTGATGAAGTAGAGCTCTACAAAATCCATGAAGGACACCCTTGGATTACACCTCAAGTTTGGAAAGACTTCGTGGATTATAAACGTACGGATGAATTTCAAATTATTAGGGAAGAACATCAGAATATACAAATGCATAACATTCTTCCTAACCATATTGAGAGGTCTTCAAATCTTGAAGTTAGATATAGAATGATATTATTAATTTGTGCTAATTTAAAATATTTTTATATTTATTTTCCTCAATTTAATTTCATGTCATGGTTAATAAATTTTTCATAATTTATGTAGGAAACTGAATTGAGTAGACCGGTTACCCGAACTGAATTGTACATAGAAATAAAGACTCCCAAAACGAAAAAGTCAAGACCGATGACTAAGCGAGGAGAAGAACAGCTAAATAAGTTGGTTAGTAATTTCGGTTGATAAAAAGTCTTAATGATTTTTAATAATTGATGTAATAATGCATGATAATCGAAGAGCCTGTGAGAGATGCTCTATATCATGCATTCAGACATGATCCTGGTAGTGTTAGAAGAGGTAACCAATATGATGGTAATATGGAGTATTTTAACATTCCAAAACAAAAGCTTGAGACGGTCAGTAAGGATATTTGCCTAAGATTGCAAATATGTTTTATTTATTATATATAACACTTAAAGTTTTTACAGAATATGAAATGTTTGTTGAAACATCCTTCATTAACGGACTTTGTTGTTATTGGAACGGTACAACAATTGAGTGATGATCAGATGATTCATAATCAATATTTGCCTAATCATTAGCGAATAGTAATTGATCAATCATTGTTTCATGATTTTCCACTACCTATACCTTCTGATGCTACCACAATCCAAGAGGCGGTTGGACAGTATGTAGCTTGGCCGTCGATTCAAGTTGTTCTAAATTTTGACGTGGTACTATTTTTTAACTTAAAAGATAACACTTGTTTACTACTATTATTTTATTATATCTTTTATTGTTACTAACATACATAATATTTTTTTTAGTCTATTATACCATAACTCTTAAATACGACACATTTAAAATATATGAAGCAAGTATCTCGTGTTAAATCTATGTCTAGTGGTCAATCATCGTGCACCAAGTTATTCAAAAAGAAGCCATGGAAAATGTATAGTTATGATTATACTTTAAACTTCAGCAGAAATCTTGGTGCTTTGATGACTACTGTTGCGAGGACATCTAGCATAAATGATGGATGGATTGTGCCACTTCCTATAGAAATATTTGGTGTAGACCATAGCCAAACTTATATATCGATCGAGTGCATATTGAAACTATTTGAATATCAAATTATCTATTTAAGTATAATTCAAGTGTGGACAAGGTGAGTCCTCAATCCATTTAATTTTCTTTCATTTATGTAAAACATATATAATTATATTTATATTATCTAATTATTTATATATATTTATTTTATATAGGGTGTGTTATTATCGACTTCAACATAATAAATCATCACATTTAGCAATGTTCTATGATTCTTCATATGCCAATCAATATCAAGAGAATGATATTAGCATCAGAACTAAACAATTATGTGATAGGGCATTAACGCTTAACAAAAATCAAAAGTTGATAATCCCTTGGCCACTAAGGTTTGAACAAGGCCAAGATCATTGGATGTTGGAAATCCTTGATTTTTTCAATAATCATGCTTGGTACTGTCACTACTACAAAAGGGGTATAAAAGTCGGTTTTTAACCGACTTTAAACAAATTTAAAGTCGGTTCTCTGAACCGACTTTAAATTCAGAGACTTAAATTGTAGAGTCGGTTCACGGCATGAACCGACTTTACGTGTAGAGTCGGTTCATGCCGTGAACCGACTCTACGTGTAGCGTCAGTTCATGCCGTGAACCGACTCTACCTGTAAAGTCGGTTCACGGCATGAACCGACTCTACATTTTATTTGTTTTAATTTTTAATTTTATTTTTCGTATAACAGTATATATAAATAACATAAAAACACTAAAATATAAATAATAATACTGAATAATTAACAATATAAATATATTTAATGACTTAATAATTAAATTTATTACAAAATCAAATAATGCATATAAATAACTTCAATTACAAATAAAATAATGTCGTCAAATTATGCCATCGAGTAAGCTTGGTTGGCTTAGAATCTTGATTGGCCTTCACAAGCATTATGGGAAAAAAAGCTGATCCATATAACAAATATTCTCCTACATACATGAGCACGTAAAACATACATCAAAAAAGTAGTCTAAACTTCAGACGTACGAATGAAGAAATTAAATCATTATTGAGATTAGCACGTACAACGACATTCGATGAACTCATATTAGCATTATTAATCATTTGTCTATATATGAAGTTATCTGGAATCTCTACTACTATTTTTTAATGCTATATATAATGAACTCTAAATATGAAATAAATTGCATGTAACTTCGATTTCTTGGCTAAGCTTGTGTGAGTTTTAGTGCCCTTAAACATATGGAACACGCTCATATGCACCAAAACTCATACAAACCAAGAAACAAATCGGACCGACGTACGTACACCTGATTTGTACATTTAGAACTCATTATATATCATTAAAAATACTAGCAGAGATTCCAGATAAATTCATATTTATAAACAATGCATTCCCCTAAATACATGAGCATATATATGATTAATCATCATCAACCAAGTGATTTCAGACACAAGAATAGATATAGAAGGCCAAATCATTAAAAAATTTACTGTTATGTTGTCATATGCTATTCAAGATCATCAGAATCTTCTCCTGATTCTTCTTACGATGATATAATTTGAACCATGTGTTCTGCCCATTCCTCTCGTAAATCATCAAAAATTTGTTGGTCGTAACCCGTCTTGTTCCAACCAAAGAACTACATGTATTCAAAATCAAAATAAGAATATGATTTCATTTATTTACAAAAACAAACTCAAATATGTTAAAACTTGTATGTATATGGGTAAAATATATTACCACATCATCAATTGGAATTTTGATATTTGTGATGATTTTACTCATAAACTTCATGACATAATAACCACACATGACTCCATTATTTTGTTGTGGAACCTACAAAAAAAAGTGCATGTATACATGAATTTTCATATTCGAACATCCTTATTATTTAATTGTAAAATTAATAAAATTATTAATATTGAATTGTACATACCATAACTTTTGTCCATATAAACTTATGAGATTTTTTAAGGACAATGCCCCTAGACTTGTTCCACAACTTCCATGCCCTGTCAAGATATAAAACGATTAGTTTTTATTAAATATTGCCCTTAAAAAATCTCATAAGCTTATATGGACAAAAGTTATGGTATGTACAAGCGAATATTAATAATTTTATTAATTTTACTATTGAATAATAAATGTTCGAATATGGAAAATCATGTACACTTGTTTCTTGTAGGTTCCACAACAAAATAATGGAGTCATGTGTAGTTATTAGGGGTGAGCAAAATATCCGATCAATCCGAAAAATTTGAAAAATCCGAAAAAATCCGATAAAAATGAGTGGTTTCGATCCGAAGTCGGATCGGATTCGGATTGAATTTTATCAATCCGCTTGGATTCGGATTCGGATTCGGCTTCGGATTCGGCTTCGGATTCGGATTCGGATTCGGATTAGAAATATTTAAATCCATATAATCCTATCTGATCCGATATATTTAATATATTGTTTAAAATTATATATATAATTAATAAACCTAATTATTATTCTAAATTTCTAACCTAACCTAAATAGTCGCATCTCTTATTATTAATTCTTAACCTAATATACTCCTGCCTCCTTGCCTCCATCTCTCTCACACTCCCTTCCTCCATTGCAGTTTTTGAAGGTTTCTCTGCTTCTGTTGCTACTACTCTATGCTTCTCTGCTGCTAGTGATTCTCTGCTGATTCTCTGCTTCTCTTGTGATTCGCTGCTGATTCTCTGCTTCCCTGCTGCTCATTCTTCTCTACTTCGCTGCTGCTCGTTCTTCTTTGCTTCCCTGTTGCTGCTTTTGCTTCCTGCCGCCGCTGCTACTCCCTACTGCTGCTGCTGCTTCCTGCTTGTTGTTGGTGCTGCTTCCTGCTTGCTACCGCTGCCACTACTGCTGCTTCTTACTCACTTCCACTGCTGCTCACTGCTCGTTGCTGCTCACTGCTCACTGCCACTACTGCTGCTTCTTGCTTGCTGCTGCTGCTTTATGCTTCCTGCCGCTGCCACTGGTGCTGCTTCCTGCTTGCTGCTGCTGCTTTATGCTTCCTGCCGCTGCCACTGGTGCTGCTTCCTGCTCACTTCCACTGCTGCTCACTGCTCGCTGCTGGTCATTGACGCTGCTGCTGCTGCTCCCTGCTCCCTGCCGCTGCACGCTGCCACTGTTCCCTGCTCGTTGACGTTGCTGCTCCCTACCGTTGCCGTTGAACTATTTTTAATCATAGTCATTTATTGTTGAATTTATATGGAAAATATTTTAATTTTAATTTTTCTTTGATTTTATGTAATTTTTTATTTTATAGGTTAAAATTATGATTTTGTCTTTATTTGATCGAATCAAATTCATATTTGTTTGTATTGGCATTTAAAACGGATTTGGATTGAATAATTTTTGCATTAAATAATTTTCGGATTGGATTGGTTTCAGATTACCTTAAAATTGTCAGATTTAAATTTGTTCGGATTGACATTTAAAGTGGATTCAGATTGAATAATTTTTGCATTAAATAATTTTCGGATCGGATCGGATCGACTCGGTTTCAGATTGTCTTAAAATTGGCGGATTCAGATTTGTTCGGATTGGTATATACAGCGGATCGGATTCGGATTGAATAATTCATAATTTGCTTCGGATCGGATCGGATTCGGATTGACCTAAAATTTATGGTTTCGAACCGATGCTCAGCCTTAGTAGTTATTATGTTATGAAGTTTATGAGCGAAATCATCATAAATATCAAAATTCCAATTGATGATGTGGTAATATATTTTACCCATATACAAAAAAGTCTTAAACATATTTGAGTTATTTTTTGTAAATACATGAAATTACATTCTTATTTTGATTTTAAATACATGTAGTTCTTTGGTTGGAACAAAACGGGCTATGACCATCAAATTTTTGATTATTTACGAGGGGAATGGGTAGAACACATGGTTCAAATTATATCATCATAAGAAGAATCAGGAGAAAATTTTGATGATCTTGAATAGCATATGACAACATAACGATAAATTTTTTAATGATTTAATTTATCTATTCCTGTGTCTGAAGTCCCTTGTTTGATGGATGTTTTGTTTGATGGATGGTTATGTGCTCATGTATTTAGGGGAATGCATTGTTTTATGGACCTATTTTTGGCCCAAACTTCATCTCATCAATCTTGCCTACTTTCCTAATGACAACATTATGGTAGCACTTTATTAATCATTTGTCTATAAATATGAAGTTATCTGGAATCTATACTGATATTTTTAATGCTATAATGAGCTCTAAATATGAAGTCAGGTGTAACTCCTATTTTGTTACTTGGCTTGTATGAGTTTTGGTGCCCATAAATGTATTACAAAAATGTTCCATACGTTTAAGGGAACCAAAACTCATACAAGCCAAATAACAAATCAGAGTTACACTTGATTTCATATTTAGAACTCATTATAGCATTAAAAATACCAGTAAAGATTTCAGATAATTTCATATTTATAGACAAATGATTAATAAAGTGCTAATATGAGTTCGAAGGGATAAGGTTATTAATATATCACTCGGATGTTGTTGTGGTAATCTCTTTTTTATGGTAATATTTATAATGATTTAATTTCTCCATTCCTATATCTCTGAAGTTTAGACTACTTGTTTGATAAATGTTTACGTACTCATGTATGTAGGGGAATGAATTGTTATATGGATCAGCTATTTTTTTCCCAGTTTTCTTGCCACAATGCTGGTGATTCTAAGCCAACCAAGTTTTCTCGCACAATCTAATTACACTTTGTCGACATTATTTTATTTGTAATTTAAGTTAACTATATATATATATGTATTGTATATACATTATTTGTTTTTGTAATAAATTTAATTATCAAGTAATTAATTCTATTTAAATTTTCAATTATTTGTATTATTATTTATATTTTGGTTTTTTTATACTATATTGAATACTAGTTAGTAGAGTGAAAATGAGAATAAAAAAAATCAATACAGGTAAAGTCGATTTACACGTTGAACCGACTTTAAAGCCCGTTTTTGTAGTAGTGGCCACTTGTTTGAAAGCTGACTCTTTTTTTCTTTCCAAGTATGAAATCTTTGCACATGTCTATCTCCACAGACTGTAGACCTGGAAGTTTTCCTTTTGAGTGTATAATCTTCATCCTCTTCTCACTCATGTGGCCTAGTCTCTGGTGCGATAGATTTGGTGTTCTATTGTCTGTTGCAACTATAATTGAACAACATACCTCTACTGTCATGTAAAGAATGTCATTCTTCTTGCCTCGAGCAACCATTATTGCATCCTTTGAAATCTTCCAATCATCACCATAGGAGATTGTAGTGTAGCCTTCACTGGCCAATTGCCCTACTGAGATTAAGTTCCTTCTTAGGTCAGGAATATGTCTGACATCCTTTAACTCCCAAACAGACCTGTTCAACTTAATCTTTACTACACCTTTGCCAATAATAGCACACGATTGATCATCACCAAGATATACCTTTCCAAGGTTTTCAGGGACATATTTCTCGAAGAATTCTTTCTGTAAAGTAGCATAGAATGATGCTCCAGAGTCTAAAACCCAAGATTCTTCCTTGCTTTCCAAAGAGCATATCAATGCATCATCTCCTCTTAAAGTGGAAGTAACATTTACCTCTACCTTCACTTGTTTTTCCTTCGGTGCACTCTTGCACTGATTTTTGTAGTGCTCGGTTCTCCCATAATTTCCACACTCGATAGTCTTCGAGCTATGGGAATTATTAGGATTCCTGGATTTGGACCTTCTATCCCTTGATCTACCTCTGTAGTATGTTCTGCCACGTCCATTCCCTCTGGTTGAATTTCTTCCTCTTGACTTTATATACAAAACTGAAGAAGTTGATGATTCACCTGACTCTCTACGTTAGATCTCTTCACTGAGAACCAGATCACGAACATCATCAAATTTCAACTTATTACTTCCTAATGAGCTACTCACAATCGTGACAGTAACATTCCACCTTTCTGGTAAAGAATACAAAAGTATCAATGCTCGTACTTCTTCATTGAATTCAATTTCAATTGAACTTAACTGGGTTATGACTGTGTTGAGTTCATTGAGATGTTGAGCTACCAATGCACCTTCCATCATCCGTAAATTGAACAAATGTCTCATTAAGTGCACTTTGTTTGAGGCTGATGGCTTCTCATACATATTGGAGAGAGCTACCATAAGAACCGCCATGGTCTTTTCCTTTGCTATGTAGAAAGCAACATTGCAGGATAGCATCAATCAAATAACTCTAAGGGCTTGTCAGTCTAGAAGATTCCAATCTTCTTCCTTCATAGCCTCTAGCTTCTTCTTTGAGAGAGGTTGATACAGATTTCTTTGATACAGATAATCCTCTATATCCATTTTCCAAAACCCAAAATCTATGCCATTGAATTTCTCGAGTTTCACCTCTCCTTCATCTACGACCATTGCTCACACTCAAGTCTAACTTCCTATGGATCGTTTCTGACTATTTCTGTAACCTTGTAGAAAATTGACAGAAATCACCACCAAAAGCTCTGGTACCAATTGTTGGGAAATTACACAAATTCTCAATAAGCCAGATTTATGATAAAGTAAAATAGACAAAATAACACACAAATTTGATAACAGAGTTCGACCAATCTTGCTTACGTCTCTGAACTTGCTGCAGATCTTTTTATTGAAAATGGGAGAAATTATACAAGGTGTTTACAACACTCACAACTCACAACCCAATTACACCTAAGAAAATTACTCTCAATTTTCTCTCACAAAAACTTCTCTTTCTAAGCTTTTCTCTCAATTGGAATGAACATTTGGTTGATTAATTCATTACAATTACACATCTATTTATAAGGAAATCCACTCCTTGAATTATTCCTTAAAATAAGAGTTCCTTGAATTATTTCTTAAAATAAGAGCTCCTTGAATTGCTCATTGAATTAAGCATTGATTTACTCCTTAAATTAAGGATGGACATTCTTTGATTTGCTTCTTAAATTAAGGAACAACATAACAATCTCCAACAGCAAGAACCCAGTAAACTCAACACCTCATTTTTAATCCAAGAAGGAAACACAATTGAATGTAAAATTGAGGTGTAAGATATTAAAGTAATTGCAAGTCTCTAAAACGCTAGCTTTTTACCATTCTTCTTCCAATCTCTCTTTTTCTTCTCCATACTAATTCATCGTGTGATTGTTCCTAGAAGAGGATATGAGTGTATCCAAAGTTTAAAAATGTCCAAAAGTATAAAAGTTACTGTAGAAAACATTTTGGTCAATTTTGATCCAGCTATTTTGATTGGTTTTGCTTGATAAGTAATGAGGGAAATGTTGAGGCACATCAGGTAAAAATAAAATAAATTCAACAAAGTAAAATAATTACACCGAGAATTTAACATGGTTCACCCTTTAATTAGGGTTACATCCATAGGACAAACTCTGAAAAATATTTCTTCCACTAATAAAATTAATGGATACAAAATGAGAGGTAATACAACAAATTGAGATAAATCCAAAATAGTGACACATAAGTGTTTTCCAAACCCACTATTTTGTCACTTCCCTTTTAGAAAAATATCCCAAATATGTTTTCTAAAATATTCTCGCATACTCTCTCACACACACAACATTATTTTTCATCAAAGGAAATTGTTCATTTAACTTTGTTTTGCTTATCTTTTTTTGGTGTCTCTCTAAGGAAAAAAACTGCCTATTTATAGGAAAAATTACCAATCTCTTATGTGTCTAGAAATTAGTTACGTAGTTGGCCAAATTTTAGCCACAATTTTTTTTAATTTGATGAATTTGTCAAATATGGTTGCACCTAAAAATTTTATTTTGTTCCTATTCCATATGGGTGGGACCTACAAATCTCCACCTCCCTACTACGTGGAGGACTCCACCAATCCAGTAGCTAAATGAAAATATTCAAAATTCTATGTTGGAAGAATTTTCGTCAACATGTCTGATCCATTTTCCTCTGTATTAATCGTGTCAAGCTGAAGTAGCTTCTTCTTCACTATATCCCTAATCCAATGATATCTCACATCAATATGTTTTGATCTCAAATGAAAGGAGGCATTCTTTCCAAGGTGGATAACACTCTGACTATCACAAAATAACTGGTAACAGTTTTGCTACAACCCAAGTTCTTTCAAGAACTTTTTCATCCATAACAACTATTTACATGCTTCCATTGCTACTATAAACTCTACTTCTATAGTGGATAGTGCAACGCATTTTTGTAACTTTGAAATCTATGACACAGCTCCCCTTACAAATGTAATCGGGTAACTTGAAGTAGATTTTCTAGAATCCACATCGCCAGCCAAATCTCCATCTATGTATCTAACTAACACAAGTTTGTCGTTTTCAAAACATAGGCATATTTTGGAAGAACCTCGAAGATAGTTGAAAATCCATTTCACTGCAGCCCAATGTTCCTTTCTAAGATTTGAAAGGAATCTACTTATAACTTCAACTACATGAGCGATATATGGTCGTTTACAAACCATGGCATACATTAGACTTCCAACTACTGGAGCATGTGTAACCTTTTCCATCTCTTCCTTCTTCTTTTTTCTATAGAAGGGCTCTGCTTAGAGCTTAGCTTAAAGTGATTAGCAAGAGGAAAACTAATCAATTTAGCCTTGTCCATATGAAATATCTGAAGTACTTTCTCAATTTACTTCTCCTGTGACAACCATAATTTCTTGGCGCCTCTATCTCTAATAATACTCATGCCAAGAATCTACTTTGTTGACCCCAATTCTTTCATGGCAAAATACTTACTCAATTACTTTTTCAAGTTATTGATTCTGAAAATATTTCGACTAACAATCAACATATCATCCACATGGAGCTAAAGAATAATAAAATCATCATTAGAGAATTTTTGCATAAAAACAAAATAGTTTAAAGTAGTCTTTTGTACCCTTGCTCCCTTATAACATACTCAAACTTCTTGAACCATTGTCTCCATGCCTATTTTAAGCCATAAAGGCTTTTCTTCAATTTGTAATCATAATCCTCTTTTCCCTTTTTTCTTGAAACCCTCTGGTTGCTTCATGTAACTTCTTCCAACTTACTATATAGGAAGACAGTTTTGACATCCATTTGCTAAACCTCCAGGTGAAGACTTGTTGCTAACCCCGGTATAGTACAAATGGATTTTATTTTCACAACTTGTGAGAAAATCTCATCAAAGTCAAATTATTTTCTTTAGTTTAATCTTTTAACAACCAATATGGCTTTGTATCGCGGACTGGAACTGTGTTCTTCATGCTTCACCCTGAATACCCATTTATTTTTCAAAGCTCTTTTCCCTTTGGGCATCTTCATTAGCTCAATTTTTTTGTTCTTATGCAAGGAATTCATCTCATTTGGCATGACTTTAATCAATTTTTGTTTGGATTCATCATCCATGGCTTCTTCATAACTCTTAGGTTCTCCCCCATCAGTGAAAGTTACATACTCATCTAGAGGATATGTGGTAGAGGGTCGTCTCAGTCCATCACTTCTTTTTAGTGGAATAGGAGATGGCACAGATGTTGGTGCTGGATAATGAAAATCATCATATCCTACATCTTTATAACCAACTTCTATGAGAGCATCATCTTCATCATGTGGATAAACCTGGTCTTCATCTCAAACTTGTCTTGGCATTGATGTTGGAGGAATTAATTCCAAATCCGATGAGTCACCATTGGAATTAGCAACGTCCTTCTTCATTTTTACAATATCTTCAATGGTCGCATTTCAACAAATACAACATCATGGCTCCTAACAAGTCTCTTTGCAAATGGATCATAAAAGCTATAGCCAAATTGATCTTGACCATAGCCAATAAAAATACTCTATCTTGTTTTGTCATCAAGTTTGGATTTCTTATCCTTGGGGGTATGAGCAAATTCTTTGTAGCCAAACACCCGTAGATGATCATAAGAAATATCCTTTCCTGACCACACTTTATTTGGAACATCCATCTTGAGAAGAGTATAGGGTGAAACATTCAACACATGTGCAACTGTGAGTCTGGCTTCACCCCATAAAGGTTTAGGAAACTTTGCATGTGATAGTAGACATCCGACTCTCTCCATCAAAGTTCTATTTATCCTTTCAGCTAAGACATTCAACTGCAGTGTCTTTTGAGGTGTCATCTAATGTCAAATACTATGCTTTTTGTAGTAAGCATGAAAAATTCATGTGTATTCACCACCATTGTCTGTTTGAATGCACTTCAGCTTCTTCCTAGTCTACCTCTCAACTGAGACATGAAATTCTTTGAAAACATCTAGGACCTAATCCTTTGTCTTCATAAGATATACCTACATGTTTTTTAAATGATCATAAATGAAATTCACAAAGTATTGAGCACTACCAAGTGACTTTGGCATTGGTCCACACAAATAGGAATGAATCAGATCTAAAATATTATTCATTCTGGAAGGAAGGGAACTCTTGAAAGCAACTTTGTTTTTCTTTCCTACTAGACAATCGACACATTTTTCCAAATATACTTCATCCATTTCTAGCAATATCTTCTTACTGGATAGACTTGTCATACCTTTTTCACCCTTGTGATTGAGTCTCCTATGCTATAATTCAGCTACACTATCTTTCTCCATGGCATTTACTGTGTCGGTGGAGAGCTTCACTTGCATTATATATAGAGTTATATGTTTCTCACCTCTAGCCACTACTAGGGAGCCTTTTATAAGTTTCCATTTTTTCATAAATGAAAGAGCTGCAATATCCTTCATTTGCAAGTTTGCATATAGAGATCAAATTCAAGTACATGTTTGGAATGTGCTTGACATTCTTCAAAAATAGTCTAGTTCCATTTTCTATTTCCAAGAAAAAATATTCTCTACCAACAACCTTTGATAGGCCTTCATTTCCCATTCTAACAACACCAAAACTTCCAAGTGTGTATGATGAGAAAAATTCTTTATGTGATATAGTGTGAATTGTAGCACCACTATCAATCACCCAACTGGTCTCGTATGAGGCAAGATTGACAAAATCTTCATCATAAACTATATTGAACTCGTCTATGGTATTTGTTTGCTCATTATCACTACTGTCATCTTTCTTCACTATTTTTCTTTTATTCATTTCCTATTCCTTCTTGAACACCCGATAAAATTTCTTGATGTGACCCTTCTTCTTACAGTGATGGCATTTAACATTGGCATATTTGTTTGATTTGCCTCTGGTTTTTTTTCTTTGTATTGTCTTCTTTCTTTGAACTCTATAAGGGCTTATGCTTTTGAATCTTCTCCTTGTTCTGTTTCTCGTATGATAACAAGGCTTCTATAACAACTTCAAACTTTATCTCTTCTTTCACATAAGTCAGAGTTATTGTGAGATGATTATATGATGAGGGTAGTGATGCAGTAACATCACAACTTTATCTTCATCGTCGAAACTCACATTGAATCTTGCTAAATGAGAAAGCTTGATGTTGAAATCGCTAATGTGCTGCATCATGATCACATTATCTTCCTTCCTCATCTAATATAGCTTATTACACAAATAAAATTTATTGGCAAGGTTCTTTGGCATGTACATGTTTTCTAGAGTCTCCCATGTTTCTTTTACAGCCTTGCAATTTTTTTATTCAATATTTTGCAAGACATTGTCTGAGAGATTTAGATGGATTGTACTAGCTGCAATATCTCTATCTCCTCCCACTGTTCCTCGATGACGGTTGTTGCCTTCTTTTTCTTCCCCAGCAACGCCTTATGGACCTTCTGTTGAATGAGAATATCCTTCATCCTCCTTTAACATAAAGAGAAATTATTATTTCCATTAAATTTCTCAATATTTACCTTTTCGCTTGATTTTTTTTCGCTATGTTTCTTTTTCTACAAATAAATACGTCATGGACTTAATAAAATCTTTTTTGATGTGACAGACCAATCTATGCTTCAACCACATAACATACTAAGAATTTTACGAGACTAGCTCTAATACCAGTTCTTGAGGCACAACGAGTAAAATAAAATAAATTCAACAGAGTAAAATAAAATAAATTCAACAGAGTAAAATAATGACACCGACAATTTAACATGGTTTACCTTTTAATTTAGGCTACGTTTACTGAACAAACTCCAAAAAATATTTCTTCCACTAATAAAATTGACGAGTACAAAGTGAGAGACAATACAACAAATTAAGATAAATTCAAAATAATGACACACAAGTTTTTTTCAAACTCACTATTTCGTCACTCCTTTTTTAGAAAAATATTATAAATATTTTTCTAAAATATTCTCTTCTACTCTATCACACACATAACACTATTTTTCATTAAAGGAAATTGTTCTTTTGGTTTTGCTTTGCTTCTTTTCTTTTAATGTTTCTCTTTAAGACAAAAATATTGTCTATTTATAGAAAAAATTATTTATCCCTTATATGGCTAGAAATTGACTACGACCAATTTTTAGTCACATAAATATATTTTTTTAATTGATAAATTTGTCAAATATAATTACACTTAAAAAATTTATTTTATTCTACTTCCACCTAATCTAGAAACCAAAAAACAAATTGTATACTAAAAAAAGCCTAGTTTTAATCTTTGTCGTAAATTTGAACATTTTTAAACAATGAATCATGCCACGTAGGTTTATTAATCTATTGGTATTTTAGAACTGTATTGTTGAGCTTGATTGTGCTCCTAACAAGAAAGTAAGAATACAGTACATGAACAACTTACTTTAGATCATCTCTTTGATCATACTTTTGGATAGCTATCTCTGATTTAATCCTAGTTGGTTTGGTCAATTCCTTTCGAGGAGTTGTTTGTACTTCGTTCTGCTCTCCATTTTAATGAAATTTCTATTATTTGTGACCCAAAAAAACTTGAACATTTGCAGAGTTCCAGAATTGTACTAATCTAAACACAATAAAGAGGAAACATCTGAAGAGAGAAGCAATCATGTGTAAAACAAAAGAAATTTCACCAATTCAAAGTAGAGAATGGAATTTCAACCCACCAGACAGACAGAGTATGAGTCTGAACTTAACATCTATAAGTCTATAACATGAGATTTTCTTTATCTAAGCGGCCACTTAATTCTTATGAAAATAATTCTTATTAGACCACTTAACACAGTTGAGAAAGAAGGTTCAACATGGTGGGACGTGGCTTACAATTTGTCACCAAAGGCTGAGCCTTGGGCATAGTGAGGCCAACACCTTCAGTCCTGTCCACAATATCTGCTTCATTCCTCTTCCACTTAAAGCACTGAATAAGTGACCCCAAGCCCAATCCATCCATCCTTCTTGCCAAGCCTTCACCAGGACAACCCCTCCTCCCTGTCCCAAATGGCAACATAATGAACCCATCTTTCTCTTTTGGCAGACCTTGGAATCTCTCTGGTTTGAACTTTTCAGGTTCTTCCCAAAACTTTGGATCATTTTGTATAGCCCACATGTTCACCAACATCATTGTGCCACGTGGAACATGATATCCTCCAACAGTACAGTTCTCTGATGACTCATGAGGAACCAATAGTGGGACTATTGGATAAATTCTTAGAGTCTCATTTATAATACCATTGAGATATGGAAGCTTGGAAAGGTCTGTTTCATCTATTAACCTGCTTTGCCCAACTTGCATGTCAATTTCTGCTTGTGCTTTTAAAAGAGTCTCTGGATTGTTGAGCAAAAGTGAAAGTGCCCATTCCATTGTTCCTGATGAAGTGTCACTCCCTGCTGATAACATAAACTGAGTACAACAAATTAAATCACCATTGACTATGTGTCTATGTATTGTACATAACTATAGGAGGAAACTAAAAAGAACAAAGAAAGAATGATCAGCTTGGTACTCAACATTTGTAACTCGATGAGCTTAGTTTCCAAAATTACTTCGATCAATTTGGTACATGATATTTAAAATCTAACTAATCTTGCACTCGAATTTTCTAACTTTACCAATTTAGTACTTAATAATATTTAGATTTTTCAAATTAAAAAATTAATACCAAATTGAAAAAATTAGGTTACTAAATTAGTTAAATCTATTAATGTATATCTAGTAATATATTAATATATATATATATATATATATATATATATATATATATGCTAATGTATATCTATTTATTTCTGTCATATCTATACTTAGTTACTTTAGACATATCTAATTTACTTGTAACTCCTATATAAAGGCAACATGTATATTCATTTATTCACAGAATAGAATACAATCATTAAGTATTTCTAACAAAATCAATTTTTAAATTTAACTGGATTAATTAAGAAAGTCTAGATAAGAATCAGTTTTAATTTAACCTAAATATAGAGAAACTTACTATTATCATGCCTCTTATAATTTCATCACTATAGTATTCAGGTTCATTTTCTTGAAGTGATAGCAAAACTTCAATCATGGTTTTGCTTCTTACTTGAGTGGATAATGAATTTCCATGAACGACTCTATGTTGTTCGATCAAATCTTGCACAAATTTATCCCTCTTTTCATGTACAATGCCTAATCTTTTCTCAAGTTCTCTCGAACCTATTAACTCAAGAAATGGCAGAAAATCTCCAATATTTGTAGCTCCAGTCAACTCAAATGTCTCTGTCACTATCTCTTTAAACTCTGTACCTTCCTTTGATTCTGACATATTTCTATTCCCATAATATGTCTTACCAGCAATCATCATCATCATAACATTAAGAGTGACTTCAAAAAACTTTGATTTCATATCAAAACTATGAAACTGATTGTGATCACCATCTGCTTGGCAACTTTGAAAGAGTTGGACAATCCATGACAAGACCTCAGACCTGCGTATGACACAGAACATCTGAAGGCTGTTCGAAGACAACATCTCAATAGAAGCTATGCGCCTTAAGTTGCGCCAGTGAGAGCCATAAGACGCCCAAACTAAAGTAGTGAAGTTATATCCAAGATGTTTGCCTGCAAGCAACTTTGGACGATTTGCAAAGATGATATCATTTTTTTTGTGAAACACTCTTCGATCTACAATAGATGGAGAAGATACAAGAATAACAGGGCGAGAACCAAATTTAATGTATAAAATTGGGCCATATTGGTTTGAAACTTTAGCAAGTGTTCTATGGAGGGGTTTTTTCAAAAGGTGAAGATGGCCAATAATGGGAAGAGAGAAAGGACTTGTGGGAGTCTTTTGTTTTTATGGAGCAAATGTTTTCTAAGAAAATAAAGGAAAATGAAGAAGAAAGTGTTGACGTAGAATGATGCATCCATTGTTAGTTAGATGTCTGCAAAGTTGAAGATTAAATGTGCTTTATTTATAAATATGAGCTGAAAATCTATTTCCCTTTAACATTAAACTGCTATTTTAGTTGTGATTAAGTTCTAATTACACGTAAATATTATTTGATAAAAAATGAGTCATTTTAATTACCTTTATTCTTTAGTATTTTAGTTAACTAAAGATGTAATTAAGGAAACGGCAGTTGGATTAAAAAAAAGAAGGTTAAATCCAAATTAAAAAAAACCCTAAGATGATAAAGTTTCGAAGTAGTAGTAGCTGAGTATAAGATGACAATTATCAACTTCAAAACATCAATTAAAAATCAACTCGAGCTTAGCCTGTCCCTGCCAAATGCAAAAATGTTTTGAAAGCTATTGATTAATTGAATTGTAATCAATAAAATTATGAGCGGTTATTTTTTACGATTTTCTTCGTTATATTTTATTTTTGACTTTATTCAATTAATGTTTAAAAATTAAACACGTGTTTAAAAATAAAATTCATATAAACACATATTCAAGAGTATTTAGTCTAAAAAAAATTTCTTATTGATGTTAGATATCATATAAAAATAAGAATGTAAAAAATAAAAACTTTTCATGAATGATTTCATGTAATATTCTCTCGTTGACGTTAGATATAATATGAAATGTATATATTTGTTATACATCACATTATTCTTCATTTTTCATGAAATACATGTATTTAAGTTATGCAATATGAATATAATTATAGATATTAGATATTCTAAATTAACGAAAATTACAACAACAAGAAAAGAGATCTAGAAAAAATAGGTGTTTCCAACGTTATATTTCCAAAATTTTAAGAAACGTAGTATACTAAAAGAATCATATAACATAGGTGATATCATAATGGAATTAAAGTTTTCACCGGTCCTATTTCAGAACCTCTTCCACATTTAAAAAAAAAAAATGGGCAACATTATATCAGTATAAGAAACAACAATGGATCACATAGGAAGAGAGAGGAAAAAAACAAAACAAAAGAATGGATCCTATGATAAGTGACTGAAAACAAAAAAAGTTAGCGAAATATACCAAAATCAACCGTCCAATACTTCCATGGTAAGAAGAATTGAATATACAAAAGCACATAAGAAAGTCCTTTTCAGAGTTGTATCTAACATAGTTTCTGCAAATATACAAATATCAGTCTCTCTTTTTTTTAATAAACAATATTAACGTTAAGTGTATTTTAAATAAGTTCTAATTCCTAACTTCTAAGCATTTTGTTGTTGTATAGTAATATACATCCATACCACCAATCATATAGAGGTAGAAGAAGAATGATGTAGGCAGTTTTCTTTAAAGTGTTTTAATAGATGAGATTGTTTAGGAATGATCCAATGATTAAAAAGAGTTATATGAAAATATTTGCGTCATGATAGGTACAAACGCCGTTAATAACCATTTAAATGATTTAATACTAATTTTTCTTAGTCATAAAACGTGTGAAACAAAATAATTAGGAATTAATTATTTAAAAAAAAAGTAAGGTAATTCAGTTATTATTAAAATTATTTAATTATCTTAAACTCCGTTTAAATAGAATATATTTATTATAAAAAATTTATGCTAAACTTTTTAATTATAATAAAAATTGTGAACTAGATTATATATATATATTATTGTTAGGAAAATAAATTATAATACTATGTTTGATTGGATGGAATTTACAGAAAAATGAAAATAGAATAGAATTGATTCTTAAATGAGAGAGAATTATGATTCTTTCTCCTCCTTAATAAATCATGATTCTATTCTTATCTCATTTTTTTTTCAATTTTATCTTAACCCAAATATAACCCT
Organism: Hippophae tibetana; assembly: GCA_037013495.1. Taxonomy (NCBI): domain Eukaryota; kingdom Viridiplantae; phylum Streptophyta; class Magnoliopsida; order Rosales; family Elaeagnaceae; genus Hippophae; species Hippophae tibetana. Next base: position 71,025,651 of record CM072803.1, on the reverse strand, counting down.
AAACCAAAAATCTCAAAACCCTAAATATCAAATCCTAAATCCCAAAACTCTAAATCTTAAATCCTAAATCCCTAAACCTTATTTAGAAAAAGAATAATTTTAACCCTAAGCCTTAACCTACAAATATAACCCAAAACCCTAAACCATATTTAAAATTTTTTTTAATCAAATCTTAACCCACAAATATAACCCTAAACCCTAAATCCCAAATCCTAAAACCTTAACCCTATTTAGAAAAATAATAATTTTAACTCTAAACCTTAACCCACAAATATAACTCAAAACCTTAAATCCCTAAATCTCAAACTTCAAAAACCTAAAACCCTATTTAGAAAAATAATATATTTTCTTTTTAAGTAATAATTATTTAGAAAAATAATGATTTCAATAATGTATTTTTTCTAATGAAAAAATAATAATTAAATAATATTATTTAAACTTCACTGAATATAAGAGTATTAAGGTAATATATAATATTTTTCATTTCATTCAAATTGTAAACCAATACATTGTAATATTGATTTTTTATTTAATTTCAGTGGTTAAACTAAAAAAAATATTTCTTTTTCATTTTATTTCATTCTCATTTTGAAAAATAATGATTTCAATAATGTATTTTTTCTAATGAAAAAATAATAATTAAATAATATTATTTAAACTTCACTGAATATAAGAGTATTAAGGTAATATATAATATTTTTCATTTCATTCAAATTGTAAACCAATACATTGTAATATTGATTTTTTATTTAATTTCAGTGGTTAAACTAAAAAATATATTTCTTTTTCATTTTATTTCATTCTCATTTTAATTCTAATTTCATTAAGTAAACAAGACTATCTAAGAGTATATTGTAAAAAAACAAAAACAAAAAAGAATAAAATTGCTTGTAAACTCGTTCGGTAAGAAAAGAAAAAATCGGTTGGATCCTTTGGGCCTAGACATCGTGATTTTTGGGGCCTCTTTAATGTTTCCGTCCTTTGCGAAGTAAGAACGAATAAAACCCTACTTTGTATTCCGTAAACGATCGCTTTCGCACACCGAAACCCAAACCCTTGCTCCGCTGTTGGTAGGTTTCTCTGTCTCTTGCTTCCTCTTCCCTACCTGTGAATTAGGGTTTCAGGTTAGCCTTTTTCACTATTCGGATTTCCTTCTGTATTGTAATTGCGGATTTTTCTTATAGTTGGCTCGATCTGCTGTCAGGTTGGAGTATTAATTCAGAGTTTTGAGCAATGGCTCCAAAAGGTACCCAGCTCACCACAAACTATATCAAATATTTTAAGATTTAGTTTTAGCCTCAAGCATTGCTTTTTGTTGATAATAAGCTCAGTCCCATCAAGAAATCTATGCTTGATAAAGCGCAGTTAGTAAAGAGTTATCCATTCTCAAGTGGTTCTATACGCGTTATTTGTGATTCAAAATCTGAATCCTGATTTAAATATTCTTGCGCTAATTGAAATCTTGTGTATTGGTATATGTATTTTCCATTTAGCCAATTTTACTTGGTAATCTTTTATGCTTACTACAATTGGATGCATATAATGGCCTGATTTATTTGTAAAAGAGAAAGACTGCTTATATTTTTCTCGATATTGTGAACACATCAGTTTGCTGATACTAGCATCTTAGCGTAGTTAGAAACTTAGAACTGAGATTAGTACTAAAGACTTCCATGGTCATAATTTTCTGGTTATTAAGTTACAGTTTAATACTTAAATATTTTGTTTAGACAAATTTTATTAGACCTTTTGGAACTGTTTCTTCTTTTGGTTGAAAGTGCTTTCAAATGAATCAAAGGATTTTCAATGGTATTTGATTTATATGAAATGTGCCACTCAAATTTACTTCTAACATTTTCATCTTAACACCTAAATATTTCTCTTAAAATCACTTTTTACCAAACCATTTCATTTTGAATCATTTCTAAGAGAAGCACATCCATACGAACCCTATGTTTACTCCATACCTGAAGCCCTTTAAATTTTACAAGTGCTTGTTGACAGTTTTGATATAACGTTGTAAAGGTTGATCTGGAAGGTTATTGTGTCTCCAAATTGTTGTCTAAGTATTAGTCCTTAGTCTCTCCTTGATTTTTTCGAACAACTTACTCTGATAGGATCTTGACTTGGTAAATTGTACCTCATTTTTGGCAATTAGTTAATTTTATTTTAATCTATAACACGGTGTACAACTTTTCCATTTACCTTGATTATTCATTTCTGCTATAGCTGATGGCTCCAAAAAGACTGACCCCAAGGCCCAAGCCTTGAAGACTGCCAAGGCTGTGAAATCAGGTCCCGCTTTCAAGAAGAAGGCACAGAAAATCAGGACCAAAGTCACATTTCACCGTCCAAAGACATTGAAAAAGGATAGAAATCCCAAATATCCCCGTATCAGTGCACCTCCAAGAAATAAATTAGACCACTATCAAATTCTGAAATATCCACTTACTACTGAGTCTGCAATGAAGAAGATTGAGGACAACAACACCCTTGTCTTCATTGTTGACATCCGTGCTGACAAGAAAAAGATCAAAGATGCAGTGAAGAAGATGTATGACATTCAGACCAAGAAAGTCAACACTTTGATCAGGTACTGATAGTTACATTCCACTAGAAAAAAACTATAGGTAAATTCATTTAATTTCAGAAGCAAGAAGTTATGTAGCAAGTAGTCATGATTTAGTGTCCTTCCTGAGATTTCAACCAACCAGAAATGAGATTATTTGCTGCTGGACTAACCTATGAAGGGAAAAACGTGCTGTTAGATTTGTCTCCAGTTCTATTGATGAACATTTCATAAGTCAATTGTATGCATTCTAGTTCATTTTTCCTATCGAATGGTTGGTATGAGATTATTTGCTTACATGATTGATGCAATTATCTTCTAACCTACATATAATGCTATATGCAGGCCTGATGGAACTAAGAAAGCATATGTTAGGTTGACTCCTGACTATGATGCTTTGGATGTGGCCAACAAGATTGGCATTATCTAAAAACTTACTGTAGTAAGGCAGTAAGGACTAAGGGGGGAAGAGTATCTTTTTGTGTTAGGACTCCTTGATCTTGTTTTATTTGTTAGGCACTGTTATTTATCTCAACAATTTTTTGGTGAGGTTTACTTTACTTTGTAATGTTATGGCTACATTTTAAACCTTTATATTAAGTTTTGTTTTTCAACATATGTTGTGTTCTTTTTTTATCAATCGTAAATTTTACTTCCTGATGATGAAACCAATAAAATCACGTTTTGAGCAAATAAAAAAGTTAACTTTTATGATCACACGATTTCAGGTTCTAAGCGATGTACGTCAGTATCTGAAGCTAACCTAACAACGGGTAAGTTACTGTGATTACTGTCCCAATCCGAGGTTAAGCTATCATTATAACGACCTTAAACAATAAAATGAGCTAGTTCTTATGTAAGGTTACGGCTGACACTCAAACCAAGTACGTGTTGCCTCTCTTACATGATATCTATTGAATTGACTACTGATTCTCGTCAAACCCTTGTCAACACTGATCACTGAATAAAGAAAGAAACAACTCAATCAGAGGTTTCTCAATGTTCGCAGTAATAGGCCAAGAATTCAAATGGAATCCAAGAATTCGAATGGAATTTTCCTTTATTTAATATCGAATCAAGTTATTATGATTTGATTCTAAATATCTTTATTAATTATTTTAGAAGATTTTATTTTTAACAATTAATTAAAAATAGGCAATACAATTCTAATATCCATGTATAGTACTCATTATATTGTTGCATTGTCAAATATTGATAAGCCAACTAAATGCATTACTCATTTTTAAAATATAGTAGTCATCGGAATCGTGCTCTTTTACAATGTTATGATTTTATTTTAGTTTTTTACGATGTTATGCTTTTATTTTAGTAAGTATATAATAGTATTAATTATTAAATAACAATTAATATTACTTTTTTCAAATTCTTTATTTTGAAAAAAAATAAATATTTAAATATAAAGTTCCTTTTAAGTTATATTTATGATAATAATGGAAAATTACTTGTAAAAAAGTATGAATAAATACTCTAAAAATAAATAATTATTAAATTTATTATTTTAACTTAATAAACGTACAATAACTATTTTATAAAATATTTTTATAGCAACTTGATACATGCATCATACATATAACATAATATAATTGACCAGTATTAATAAATAATCTTAGAATTATCTTAACATCTCTTTCTTTAAGTTGACATCCAATCCTTATTACATAACACATACACCATCTTGATGTTTATAACACTGCTAAACTATTTTATGAGTAGTAAGTATGATAATTAATGACAATAACATATAATTTAAATATAATACAAACATAAATAATTTGTCATAATATTGACAAAATTTACACAACTTAGTTTAATATATAAGTTAAATATAATATTTAATTAATATTATTATTATTTAAGTAGGCAATTCGACAAGAACACGATAGAGTTAACCTAATTGAACTTTATAAATATTTTTTTTAAGATGAGAAAATGATTAGTTAAAAATAAATATAATTTGCTTATTAATAAATTAATTAAACTTTATTCATTCAATGGATAAGCATGAATTGTATAAATTATTAATCTTAATATGATTAAAACAATTATTTAATTGTAATAGTGAATAAAACAATCAAAACAATTATTTATAAGAAATATATTTATTGTATAAATATTTTGGTATTAAATTGTCTAAAAAACCAAAAAAATGTAAAAAGAAAAATAGAAAGAATAATCAAATAATATTCTGCTTTTTAGGAATTATTATCTTTGCAGAACTTTCATTTTTATTTTGATATATTTTTTTACCTATATTTTCAATTGAGACATAATATATCCCCTATTTAGGTTATAGAATATTTTTTGTCCAGATATAACAACAATCTTAAAAAATTGGGGTAACTTAAGAGGTATGACTAATGTTAAAATTTACCAAAATATATATCAATAATTTAAAATAAGGGTATTTTATGTTTTATAATCAAGAATATGGATAAAAATGATATTAGATGAGAATAAAAGTAATACAAATATATGAGCTTTACCCTTTTATATATAATAGACATCTAAAAGATTTTTTTATAAGAAATTTAAAAATATACTTAGTTTAACTTAATTAAATAAATTGGGAAAAGTTCCGGGAGCATATGTAATTATTACAAATAATTATGTTAGTTTTATAATTATTAAGTTAAGTAATAAAAGTCTCATAGTTTTTTCCAAAATGAGCACTTTAGTTAAGTAGTTTATAAGATAGACACTGTTATTCCTACTATTATGAAAATAAATACTTTTTGTCATACAATTATTAAAATGAGTATTTTTAATTCATTTAAAGTAAAAAAAAATGATAACTTTTAGTAACTAACTATTAAAAATAATAAGATTATATGTGTCTGACTTAAAAATTACTTGATTAAATATTTATTTTGAAAAATTACGAGATCTCTAATGACTAACCTAATAATTATATGATTAAAAATAGTCTCTAAATTTTTTAAACAAATTAAAAATTTAACAATAAAATCAAAATATAATTCAAATAAATTAAAAAAACAGATTGTATAACTGAGAAATTTAAGTACTATTTTTTCCTCATAATTTGAAACTATTTATTCAGTTCAACTATTTTTTTTAGTAAGATGGATGTAGAAGTCATTCAGATTATGAAGTTTATTTCATTTAATATCTTAAATTTTAATATATGTATTACAATCTTTTTGGAGAAAAATGATTGATTAATAGTAAATAATATTATTTTAATAATTTATCTATTTAAATATAGTTTTTTCTATCAAGTGATTAAAATGTAATAAAATACTAATAATTAACAAGGATAAAGTAAAATTTAGTATGAAATTATTTAAAAAAAAATGAACAATGATAATATTATAACCTAAAAAATTATCATTTTATCATTATTAAAGATCAAATTTTACTTGCATTTTAATAACTTAAAGAAAAAGAATAATATTTTAATAAAAAATTATTAAATAATATTATTTATTCTGAAATTTCTCATTTTCTCATAAATTATAATTTTAAAATATATTTTTAAATCTAAATAATTAAATGTATACTAAAAATTAATGTAAGGATTTTTATTTTTAATTTTTAAATATCCTTTTGTGAGGGGTATAAGGGACACATAAGGATGATCGTACTGAGTTAGGCCCGTTTTCGTAATTGGCTTAAAGAAATCATGGCTTATTGGATTCATTCTGGTTTGATTTGGGCCAGGTTCGTCATTGTGAAGCACTCAAGCTGGAACCGACTTTGACAATACAATCTTGTGGTACAAAAAGCGCTAGGGCATATTTCGGTGCAAAATATTATTAACGTATCACAGGAGTCAGGACCGATCTCTCTGCGATTCATATCTACCTGCTTCACCTTTCCTCAGTACTCGGCAAAGAGGTATTCTTCGAACTATCTCTCTCTCTATCTATATTTTTGTGCTGCACTGATTTGTCGTTGTATACTTATCTTTGTGATGTCTATCAGATTTTTTTTGTTAAATTTCGTGGAATTCATGGATGAATTTGTTATATATCTATATATTATTGTTTAGTTGTGTCCATAGTTTCCTAAATATCAAGATATTTTTTTTATAGTTATAAAAAAAGATAATTTTTTTTCCCAACCAATTTTTGTTTCTCTCTTACAAGTTGAAACGCTGAAATATTGACTTTCTTTCTAGAAAAACTAATTCAAATATTTTATATGATTATTGCTCCTAAATTACTTATTATTTCAAAGTATAAGGCTCGATTGGTTCTGTGTTTTTTTTTTGCTATATGTGGAAGAATTACGTATTTTGTTGATTTTATGTTTGTGTGTGTTCATGGGACTTATGATGTTAATTGCTTTGGAATTATTGCATGAATTTGTTTTAAATGGAAAATATCACAAACCTCCTCAGGGTTTTTCTTTATATCAAGTCAGTTCCAACTTTTAAATTAATATCATCAAACCCCATTCTAGCATTGGTTAATATCAAATTGTATTCTTTTTAAATTAAAAATCATAAAGAATTAAAATAAATGTAAAAAGATTAAAAAAATACCAAAAAATATTAACATGAAAAAACGTAGTTAAAAAATGATTTGTTTCTTTGAGTTAGAGTTAGAGTTTGTTTGTGTTTGGATTGTTATGAAATTATTGAATTTGTCAAATGGTTATGTTGTGTCTTGTTAATTTATTCATTTTTATTTCTGAATGCATTTAAAATGTATTTTATTTTAGTTTTTTTATCATGTCATTTTTCTTTTATCTTTTACTATTATTTTATTCTTTTATGTTTTCAAATAACAGTAAGGTGGTGGTATTTAGCATAAACCTTAGGGTACATGCTTGACAGAAAGTTAAAAGTTTGAGACCATTGTGATATGAAGAAAACCTCTGGGACGTTTGTGATATTAGCCCAAGTTTTATTTTAGATAATTTTGATCTGCTGTAGTTACGGCCCCTTCTATGGTTTCAGAATATCAAGATGACAATTTTTTTTTTGCCTTCAACTATTTATTTCAAGCTGAGTATTTTAGAAAGCTAGAAGAATTATCATTCATTTGGAAATCTAATTAGGAGCGGTTTTGTTTTGTTCCCCTTATGGTTTATGAAGAATCTCCGTCACTTCTTACTTTCTTATTCTGAAATCCCTTCATATTTTACAGTAGAATCAGAAACCATGCCGAAGAATAAGGGAAAGGGAGGAAAGAACAGGAAGAGGGGAAAGAATGAAGCAGATGATGAGAAGCGTGAGCTTGTGTTCAAGGAAGATGGACAGGAGTATGCACAAGTGCTTAGAATGCTTGGAAATGGTCGGTGTGAAGCTATGTGCATAGATGGGACCAAGCGTCTTTGCCATATAAGAGGGAAGATGCATAAAAAAGTTTGGATTGCAGCTGGCGATATCATACTTGTTGGTCTTCGTGACTATCAGGACGACAAGGCTGATGTGATTCTCAAGTACATGCCTGATGAAGCCAGGCTCCTTAAGGCATATGGTGAGCTGCCTGATAACACCCGTCTCAATGAGGGCATTGCTGGAGGTATTGAAGATGAGGACGAAGGTGGTGGCGATGATTACATCGAGTTTGAGGATGAGGATATTGATAAGATATAGATTACATACTCTTTTTGAACACCGTGTATGATTCTATGATGGAGAATGATAGAGTTTTAGTAGCTATGGAGGATGTTAGTCAATGTTTAAATATGCATTTACTGAATTTGTATTGGGAGATGATGTATTGGTTATATTACATGTTGCTTCTGTTCATACCATTGTATCTTTCAAGCTCAGGAATGGCATACAGATTTATTGGATTGGAGTTTTAAGGATATTTATTTCAAATAAGGTACTTTGAATTAGATCAAATAGATCACTTTGTGATCGGATTGTATTATGATTTACATACATGATCAATAGATTGAAACAGATTGGATTAAATTTAAATCTTTGTAAAACTATATTATCACATATTTTTAAAGTATTTTTTTAATTTTTACAATTATTTATTTGGAAAAATTTACATTATAAAAAATTGTTTTTAAAATATCTTACATTTTTATAAAAGTTTCTCTTTCATAATTTTCATAAATTTATTTATTACTGATTAAAATTTGTTAAATTAAAATTGATCTAGCTTTTTATGTCTCAGATTCTTTATAGAACTCAATCCATCATAAATTGAAAGGAAGGAAAAGTGTTTTGGTTTCTTAAGAATGTGAGGTATTTACCCGACTTGTTTCTCTAATGAAGATAGCTCCATTGAAGGTGGTATGGTCTTTTGTGCATTGATGGCTGGGAACAGTTCTCCTTCTTGACACCCTTCTATCTGTAGGGCTATCTTGAGCTGTTGGTTTGAATCTTTCACATTTGGTGCTGTTATTGAAAAGCTATCAAATAAGGCAGGCACTTCATTTGATCCACATCTTTCCTTTTCTTCTCCTGCTACATCAATGAACCTATTCTGGATTATGACCTTTTGTTTATTGTTGATTTGATTCATTTGATGGCTTATACGGCTTTCAATTGATGATAAGCCATCTGGGAGGCGGGTCGCCCATTGCTTTGGCCATCTTGAACCTATGTTTGGATTGGCAGCTTCATCGGATTTGGTTTGTTTAAAACGTATATTTAAATGTTTGTAAAAATGAAAGATTTTGAGTTGTACCTGTTGAGAAAAAGCATAGGTTAGTGCCATTTCACGCCTAGTAGTTGCCTCTAGTCTTTTTTGAATTCTCATTTTTGATATGTTGCTACTTAATGTGCTATCATCCCAATCTTCCTATAAATTTTATTGAACGGAACATTGAATTGACAAATGAGAAGTAGAGTTTGAAGTTGTTGATACTGATTATTGAATAGAACCCAAGTTGATTGTATTTTAACCCTTTTTTTTGGTCAATAATAGAAATTTATTAGCAAAGCAGCATTCCAAATAACAAGACTCAAACTTAAAAACAAAAAATCCATAACTGTTGTAACAACTTGCAAACTAAATTCCAACACTAGCCATACAAAGGTATAGCCTAAGGAATTGTCCTAACACATAACTAGCAAGACAAAGACTCCTTTTGTAAAGCTAGTTTTCTTCCCAGCCATTCATTTCCTTCCAAACCACACAACACTACAAACTTTAGAAATGAGAACAACACAACGAATTAACTAAACAAAAGAGCAAACATTCAAATTAACATCTACCAAACCCAAACAAACTAGACAAACCAAAACATAACAAATAAACCATGACACCAAATCAAAACCACAACAGCAAAATATAGAGCAATCATTAAGCACCAACAACCATCCCATTCTCACTCCATCACGGAACCAACATGATTAGGATTGAACACAAAGGAAGGAGACTTATTCCTACTTGCATAAGTCTTTCCATAAAAAGAGTCCTCGGACATACTCACAACTACATGAAATATGTTCCTATTAACAACATGATTAGCACTAAAGACAAAGGAAGGATACTTCTTCTTTCTAGTGCCAAAAATCGTTACCAAAAGAATCATCAGGTTGAAGAATACACATTATACTTGTAGGAAGCATAAGGTCAAGTGAGCTTTGGTCCTGGTCAAGCAAATCATCAAACGCCAGAGAGAATTCTATATCCTCCAATTGATACCTCACACCTTCCTTTATCAATTGCAACATAACATGAGAATGATTAGAACTAGATTGGAGAAAATCACTAAAGAGAGAACCTCTCAGAAGAATATATTCAATCGTCATGATTTATAGCAAAATATTTAGTGAATAGAAAAAAGAGGAAAGTCAAAACAAAAACAAAATAAGGAAATCAGGAACATAACAAGCAAAGATCATGAAAAGTTAGAGAATTCTACCAAAGATCATGAAAAATTAGCAAACATTTGGTGGAATTCGAAAGCTTTAATAGAAAGTGTTTGGAGCTCAGACAATTATAGATTTAATTTAGGATATGATTGAAGAAGAGGAGCGAAGCGAATGAGCAAAGAAGATGATGAAAAAGATAATTGAAGAAGAAAATCAAAAAAGGATGATAAAAAATATCGAACGAGGCGACCGAAGAAGAAGATGGCACTAGAAACCCTAGCAGAGCCCCATTTTCTTAGCAATGGAATCATATATGTATTGATGAGTGGATATTGACATGCACAATTGAAGATGATTATATTTGAACTTTTGATGGAACCTATTTAGAAATATACTTAAGTACTTTTTCCTATAGAGAAGTCTAACTAAGCAAGCAAACCTCGAAGTCAAATAATTTTGGAACAAGCAAGAGACATTGCTCAGTACTAGATTCTATAGATAACTTAGAAACTTAGAAACTTTGTCTTGCTTCTTACTCTTCTAGGAGATCAATGCATCACCTAAGAACATGCACCAAAAAGTGATGGAGCGACATGTATTAACATAACCAGCCCAATCAGAATTGCTATAAGAAACAAGACAAAGAGAATTATCTTAAGGAAAAACATAAGCCACATGCAGAAGTGGCTTGGACTTAGCATATGATTCGACGTATATCAGAAAAATAAAGATGATGAGGAGTCTGAATAAATTGGCTTACTTGCTATACATGAAAATAAATATCTGATTTAGTAATGGTGATATAGATAAGGATACCCACCAATTTTTGATATAAGTTGGGATTAACAAGTAAATAACCTTTCTCTTTGGAAAGCTCGACATTTAATTCCATTGGAGTTTCGACAGAGGTAGTTTCCTATAGTTCAACTGTAGTCACCAAATCACTAGCATACTTGTGTTGATTGAGTGAAATACTAGAGGGGCTACGCTGCACTTCAAGACCAAGAAAATACATAAGAGACCTAGGATTTTTCATATGAAAGGATTTTGAGATATGGGTCTTGAGCTGGAAAGTAAGATAGAATCAGAACTAGTGATCACGATATCATCAACATAAACCAAAAGGACAACAATACCATGTCTGATTTTCGAAGAAACAATGAAGTGTCATACTTGCTATGCGTGAAATAAAATTGTAATAAAGTGCTTCAAAAATTTTCAAACCATGCCTATGGAGCTTGTTTGAGACCATAAAGAGAACGACCAAGTTTACACACATTGGAGGTCGAAGAGGAAAACAATCCTAGAGGTGGCTTCATATAAATACATTCTTTAAAATCTCTATGAAGGAAATCATTCTTAACATCCATCTGATGTAGTGGTCAGCCATTGGAAGCAACAAGAGCTAGAATCGTTCAAACAATAGTCATCTTAGCCACAGGAGCAAAGGTCTTATCATAATTAACACCATATTCATGATTTTTCCCAAGGACAACAAGTTGAGTTTTATAACAATCCAAATTTCCATCAAAGCAAACCTTGACTGATTAAACTCATTTGCAACCCAAAGGAACTATAGTGGAAGGAAAATACTCAATGTCCCAGGTATGATTGGCCACTAAAGTAGCAATTTCTTCCTACATAGTTTGTCGCCAACAGTCATGCTTGACAACATGTGAGTAATATGTAGGAATATCAAAATTGGACAATGTAGTAGTAAGAGCGAAAATAGAATTGCCAGAAGAAAAACCATACTTATTCGGGGTTATAGACACTCGAGAAGAGCGACATACCAAAGGATTTGTAGGTGCTGTAACTAATTGACTCAAGTGCATGTTAGGATCAGATATCGGGTGAGCCATCAGAAGATATTATGGATACAATTGTCTTATATACACCATTCCTGGTTTGAAGCGAGAATTGTTTTAAGGAAGAGCTAAGAAATGGTGCTCAAAAGAGGGAAGTACCACAATAAAAGAAGAGGGCACAAAAGACACAGGAAAAATATTGATTTTCAAAGAAAATAACATTCCTAGAAATACGTATACGATGTTATGTAGGATCATAGCAAACAAATCCCTTTTGACACACATTATATCCTAAAAATGCACATCTAACAAATTGAGTAGATAATTTATATCACTCATGAGATGGTAAATGAACAAAACATACACAACCAAAGATACAAATATTATCATAACTAGGTTGCTTAGCAAGCAAACGAAAATAGGGAGACTTCATGTGTAAAAATTGGGAAGGTAAACGATTAATCAAGTGAATAGAAGTCTTTAGAACCTTAAACCAGAACATGGATGGAACAGAAGATTCTAACAAGAAAGTACGTACCATATCAAGAAGATGACAATTTTTGTGTTCGACTACTCTATTTTGTTAAGGAGTAGTATGACATGAATTTTGATGGATAATACCTTTAGAAGCCAAGAATGCCTGAAACTCAGTGCACAAATATTCATCACCAGAATCTGTGCGTAATGTCTTATTATTTGTGAAAAATTGATTTTCAAAATATGCTAAAAACTCAATGAAAATACGAAAAACCTCAGATTTAGAGCAAATAAAATAAACACAAGTGAATCTGCCATGATCATCAATGAAAGTCATATAATATTTAATTTTTTTAAAGTAATCGAGAAAGGTCTCTAAACATTACTATGGATAAGATTAAAGAAGTGAGAAGCTCTACTTGCATGCATAGGAAATGTAAGAGTTTTGCTTTTATCAAGTTTACAAGAATCACACTTAAGAGGTATCGAAGATCGTTTTTTATTACCAAGAAAGCCCGAATTCAATATATAAGATAAGATTTGAGTATTGGGATGACTTAAATAACGATGCCACACCATACTCAGATCAGGAACATTATTACAAGCAAAAGAGTTAATAAAAAGAACTAGACAAATTGTTAGAACAAGTAAAAGTAATGGAAACAAATGTCTTATTTTAGGTCCTTTTGCGATCGGCTCCCCTGTTACTTGGTCTTGCACAACACAACTATCACCAGAAAAGTTAACATCACAATTGTTATCAACTAATTGACGAACGAAAATGAGATTTTTAGAAAGTTGAAGAGTAGGAAACACATTGGTAAATATAGAAGAAGCATTTCTAACAACATTGATTGGTAAAAAACTCTCATTGGCAGTCTAAATAGTAGATTGGCCAACATAAGGCCAAACATGAGACAAAGTTGTGGGAGTATTCATCGTGTGATTAGAAGCCCCTGAGTCTACATACTAAAGTGTAATAGAATTTTTACCTTGAAATCCCATCATAGATAATGCTAAAATTAGCATTTGTTGCACCATTTCAAGAGTGTAGTAAGTTGCTGCTGGAAGTGCAGGATTAGGAGAAGCACTTGAGGAAGACCCATGTGCTACAGAAGTCGCTATTGGAGGAACAACAACAAAAGTCTAAAATGCTTGGGCCTGTCGATTCTAGGAACGAATATGGCATTCTTTGATAATATGACAATTTGTTTTACAATAAGAACAATATTTTATAGGACAATTGGTAGTAATATGCCCATATTCTTTACAGTAGAAACATTGTAGATTTTTAGAAGTCATAGGTGATCCACGTCCTTGAGCAACATAAGTCATACTTACCGTTGTGGAACTATCATGAGATTTTTCTAGAATAGCTTGATTATTAAGATGTTGTTCTTTGCGAAGTAACTCACCAAAACAAATATCAAGAGAGGAAACAAAAGATCTATTCAATAGTTTTATGAATAGTTGAAATAACAGTAACATGAACATCTGTTGTAACTAAATTAGCATATTCATTCCAAAGAGTCAAAAATACCGAGTAATAGTCTTGGATGGAAAGACTACCATGTTGAAACATGGCAATCACATGTTACAACTGAAATCGACGAGCATTATTATCTTGATGATAAAATTTCTTCAAATAATTCCATATGGATTTAGCAGAGCGATAAGCCAGTAAATTGGTGACGATATGTGGCTCCACCAAATTAAGAAGCCAAGACATGATTTGAGCATCAAGCACAACCCAAGAAGGATAATACATGACTTCCTTAGAGTTGGCAGTGTCGGATGTTGGTGCAATATCCATGTCATCAATATGGCTCCAAAGTTCTTTTCACTTAAGGAAAAGTTCAAACTAAAAAACCTAGGTAGAGTAATTTGTGCCTGTAAACTTAACACATACTAGTGTAGTGTCTATTGTAAGTAAATGGAACCCGAGACAAAGCAAAAGAAATATTCAAAAAAAATTAAGGAAACAGAGAGAAGGACCTTAAACAGAGATTGTCGAAGAACACTAGTTTAGCAGAAAATGCTAGAAAATATCAGTGAAGAGAATACCAAAATTTAAAAATTTGAGAGAAGGACCTTAAAAAAATATTGCCGAAGAATACTAATTTAGTAGAAAATGCTACAAAATATCAATGAAAATTTCCTCAAAAATGAAATACCAAAAAAATTTCAAACTTGTCCTCATATCATATCAGAAATAAGTTAAAAATGTTCTATGAAAATGACTGAATGATTTGGCCTTATGATTTCTTTATATTTATAGACTTTACAAAATACATTAAAGTTGTCTATGGACAGCTTATGGAAAGTTGTTTATAGACAACTATTTATGGATAGCTAAAATGAATATGGATAATTGTCTATGAAAAATAGTTATGGACAACTGTCTATGAACAACTAAAAATGAATATGAACAATTAAATGAATATGAATAGCAAAGCTGTTATGGACAACTAAGTTGTCCATTGACATTACTATGATATTGGATGCTAGTGATAAGCCTTCTCATACTGAGCCAATGCCTTCTCACACTGGGCCAATGTATTACTATGAATTTTATTTTTTTTATCAAAATCGTTCTGAGCTAAGCCTTGCCACGACATTGGGTTCCAATAATATTAAACCTTTCCACACTGGCCAATGCCTTACCATAAATTTCATTTTTTTTTACCAAAATCGCTTTGAGGTAAGACTTACTACTATTATGGTAAGACATTGCCTTGTCGTGGTAAACCTTATCATGATATTGGATGCTAGTGACACACCTTCTCTCACTAAACAAATGCTTTCTCACATCAAGTCAATATCTTATCATAATTCTATTTTTTACCAAAATTGTTCCGAAGTATGGCTTACCACTATTATGGTAAGTCTTATCTCTAATGATTTTGATAAAAAATAAAATATTGATTTTAGGTTTTTTTTTTTTACATAAATATGATCTTACTGAGTTGCATCTTTTCCTTTTTATCACATTGCTATTTACCTGTCAGGACCAAACAGAAAAGAAAAATCAAATAGCATTTCACTTTGGTTAGCAATAAGAGTATTGAACTGATCAATTAAGAGACTCAAGTTATTACTTGATATATTTCAATATGACACGAAGAAGAATGGAACACCATTGTTGAAGTTCAAGAACATTCTCAAGTGTTTTTTATGAGAGATAGAGAAAAATGAAAGAAATGATGTATTGTATTACTTTATAACTGAATTGAATGAATTGTGTTTACACATTGTATAACTATTTATATGAAATCATAAAGGCTGTTTCTCAGCTTTACATTTTGTTTACATTACATGGCTGTTACTCACAGCACTCCTAACAACCTTAACAAACTATCTATGCAAGCATAGTTACACGCTACACCTACGATCACCACAATGCAATGCAGTTGCACACTGTCATGATTTCATTCCAAGCTGTCTTCATTGGCTTCATTCCAGCTTGTCTTCTTTGGTGCATTTGACATCTATACTTGCACACATAGCACTGGCATTACTAGCACTTTCAGTCCCAACACCTGCACTGCCTTCATTGCCTTTACTTGCACTAGCCTTGCCGGCACTTGCACTTCCTGCATCACCTTCATTTACACAACCTGCATTGCCTATATTCTCATAACCAGCAATGCCTACATGGCTTGCACAACCTGCATTGCCAGCATGTTCATCACCAGCAGTGCCTACACCACTACCTACATTGTTGCGTCACCTGCACTACCTGCGTTGCTCTCATTAACACTACTAACATTTCTCTCATGATTACAAGCGGACCTCTTTTTAGAGAAGACCTCTTAACAAACCCTTTAGTGATACCCATCTCTTCTCAACACTTCAAAATAAAGCTCCAATCTATACATTATTGCAAGCTATTTTACATTTAACGGTACTTGGAAGTTAGGATGGTGAGACTGAAGATGAGTTTTACCGTCAGGCGCAAACTATATATATTAATTATTAAGAGTTGATGAGATTTCCTAAGTTTTCATTTTCAGGGAAAAATAGGTGAGAACATGAAATGAAATTCTCTTTCTTTTAAATTTTAGATCAACGATCGTTGGTGTGATTTAAACTTTTGACTTAAACGAAAAGTATGAGTTTTAGAGACTTGTGAACCACAAATTCTTTTTCTTCAATTAGTGACAAAACCAGTTTGCTTTCCCTATTTAAAGCTTGAGAGAATAAATTAATAACACTTTAATTAAAAGGAAATACACGTTAGCTAATATTGAGTCAGAAGATTAACAATGCTTGTAAGGCTTTAGAGCTGAGCATGATTCTACCTTTAGATCAAGACAACAATAGAAGATGGAAAGTCTAGATTAGACAGACAAAGGCTGGATTTAACGATTGGATAGTTTTTATTGTTTTGGCATACTCTTTTGTGCACATGGCTGGGGGCAGATTGGGCTCATAAAGCTTTTAGCTTTTTGCTATTGTAGATATGCCTATTCCTTTCTGCTTATTGCTGCTTCCCTCAATTGACCTTTTCTTTTGGGTGCAACTAAAACAATTTGTCATTTCTTCTTCTTCTATAGAAATGGAGGTATGTGGAAATAGAAGAAAGGGAGTGTGATTTTGTAACATAAAATCATTGTAAAGTGGAAATGGGGCGTTAATGGTGAAGAAGATGGGTGGTCTTTAATCAGGAGACTGAAGTTGGGGTGTTAATGGTGAAGGTATTTAATAAGAGTTTTTATTGGAGCTAAAAAATTCACGTTTCAACTTTTTTTTGTTATTTAAAAAGTTCCTCCAAAAGTTGGTCCTTTAAACCCAAAAATATAGTTACCCTATGTGCTATTGATTTAAAAGATACTTACTTGCACTACTTGAAAGTTAATGAAAATTTTGTACTACTTTGATAAAAGCTATGCAACATTCCTAATTATAAAGTTTTTAGAATGATTTGAGTATTTTTGTTTATGCTTATATTAAAAGTGATTTTAAATAAAAGTAGTTTTAAAAGAAAGGAAGTCATAATATAAACAATGTATTTTATGAGCCCGTTAAATTTATTTATATTTGGCTTACAGCTTTGTTTTATAAAAAGTATTTTACATGTTTGAGAAGAACTAAAACAGAGCAGACTCATACCTCATATTTTAATTAGATTTTTTTTTTGCATAAGGCTATGTTTGTTTGTTTTTTCTAAAATAAAAATATAAAGATTTTCATTTAAATATTAACTAAAAGTATAAAAGAATATAAATTCTAGTTTTTTATAAATACATCAAAGTTAAAATTAAAAAGATAAGGTTACTCCGTGGGCGTAAAAATAAACCTAAATATTTTGTCATAAAATTTTGATTTTAAAATATCAACACTAATAACATAAAATAAAAGATAAATGATAAATTGGTTTACATTTATTACATTCAAATATGCAATTCATTAATCAATAAATAATTAATGAGATATTTAACTAGTTAATTATATTTGATAAAATTAATTACTTTAATGAAATATATATCCAGATTTATTGATTCTTTTTTATATGTAAAAATAATGCATTCGATCGGATTGTTATTCTTTATTAATTAAATTTAACTTGTCACGTTCGGTTGAGTCAACAATTTAATTTTAATTATATTATGCTTATTTTTTAAGAAATTAACAAACTGTTTAACTTGTTAACTTCGGTTAAGCCAACAATTTAAACTTCAATTTTGAGTTGTCTAAATTAGTTTTTAGATCGATGTATCCAAAATTTAAATTTTGTATTTTAAATTAATTACCAAAAATATGTTTTTAAGATATTTTTCAATAATAAATCTTATAAAAGCTTTGAAATAGAATATAACTTTAAATTAGATCTAGATTTATATTTTTAAAATTCAACTTTCATATTTTAAATCTATTATGAAAAATACGTCGTCAATATATTTTTTTGACATATTTTTCAAAAATAAACTTTGTAAAATTCTTGAATAGAAAATAATGTGTTTAATAATTATTAAAAATATTCACTCAAATAATTTACCCAAGCATATGAGTATAACTAAAATCTCATTATCACAATTAGCCAAACATGTTTAGATTTAATAAATTATCAATAAATTAAAAATGACATAAAAAAATACATTAGATTAAATTTATAAATAAAGTACAATTAAAGTTAGTACCTCAACTATATTATTATTATTATTATTATTTATTTAAGCTTTCTATTTACTAATTATATGTATTGCTGATATGATTATTAATTATGTGTTTATCTATTGGATGTTATACATAATCAGATTACATGTTATTCTAATTTGAGTGTCTGTCTTGTTTGAACCAACGCACTAAATGTAGACTCTGATGAGAAATCCTATTTATTATATAATGTTGCATGCTTTCTTTCCTTTCTATGTAGCATATCTATAGCTTTCTAATAATTTCTTATACTATAGTAAATTAATCTGTCGGTTCTGTGATTAATTTATATTATTTATGTATGTTATGTGCATGTGAATTTTATGCATGTGTCTAAGGAGTCTGTATCTACTTTCCCTAATTATATCCCAAGTATCTAACTTTTTAATTGGTTTTCTACATTTAGATTGATTGCATGTTGCGAGAGTACAATCATCATTTATTGAATATGTTTCCATATAATCAATCTTGTAATGTTTCGAAATCTTTTGTTGTTTTGTATGCATTCTTATCTCATTTGTTGTTAGTTGTTTGTCATGAATATGTTTGTTGCTAGTCTGAACACTAGCCTATGAGGCACACCATTACTAATTTTTTAAAGTAGTAAGTTTTTTCTTACTACTGGTTGTTTTTATTGTGTGTTAAATTGAGTATGCTATTTTTTACTTTCGATGTGTTACTTGCCTAATTCACGTTGTGAGGCTCGTTAGGTCGAATTGATACAAAGCTCATGAAAAGATTGATTGGGTTGGAATTTACACCCCTCATCTAGGTCTCAGATACCTATTTGAGTTAAAAGAACAATTGATCTTCATGTAATTGTTACTACATATGAAAATCTTTACATATAATTCAAAATTAATGAATGTATATGTTGTTGACTAATGAGAGATTAATTATTTTTTATGTTACTAAAAGTGTTATGCTCTTTATATCTTTTGTAATTATTCAAAAAGGTAAACCTTTTTTTTGGCATACAATTAAGGTCTTATAATTGATAGGATTGTCAGTTTTTTTCTACGGGATAAATTTATGTGGATATTATCCAGTTAGGGACAAATATAAGAATAAAAAAATAAAAAATGAGAAATGAGGATCCATATTTTATAATATGAAACAAAACAATGACGGAGATTATATTTTTCACCCCATTTTTCAAAAATAATATACCCTATTATAATAAATATATAAAAATTTAATATTTTGAAATTTTATTTATGGATTTAATTAGTAATGTATTAAATGTTTTATATTTAAGTTATATTTGTATTATATTAAATCATAAATAAATTTTCGTTTATAAAATTATTTAAATATTTATTACTACATATATTTTATTTTCTACATTTCACATAATTTTTTTTATTTATTAACTCAAAATTTATTTCTCTCGTTACAAAATATTTATTACTGATTTACTTTTTTTTAATAAATTTCTTCGTTTATAATAAAAATAAACATAATATTTAAAATGCTACTTGGATGATTTGGATTCCCATTCCCCATTTGGTGTCCCTGATCCCTATTGGTGATCCTCAATATGTTCACACAATGATTTCAAGAGAAGATGTGAGATAAAATTTCAATCATGAACGGGGAACGAAGAGGGGTCCTTGACCCTATTGTGCTATATCCCATCTCATTAACAACTCTAATAATTGATCAAAATATACATTTTAGTTACAGAGAGAGAAACTAGAGATAATTCAGATAATTGTGTGAGAATATGTGATTTTCTTATAAGGTTCATGTATATATAGAATACTACATGTACATATGTTGATTACATAGGTTATACATATCACAACATATTAGAGGGGTATAAAAGTAAAAAAAAATACATTTACAGCGTGAGATCGATCACCCCATGACTCAGGTTGGTGATCGACCTTACAACACCAAAGCACCCATAATAGGTGGGCCTATCCTATGAGTGTGATTATGGGCACACATAGGTCCTCTCTCATAACTCAGGCTGTTAATTGGATTTGACTTAGAGTTGATCTATACGTCCAAACAATATATTTTATAAAGTGTACATCTAAAGTTTTCTAATTCTTTAAAAGTTTTAATAATCTTCAAAAAAAATCTTTTTTATAAAATATAAAAAATAATTATTTTTTAAATATATATTAAAATATTATTTTATAATACCAAAAAGTAAAAAAAAAATTAATTTGAAATAGAAAAATTCTTAATTTTTTTTAAATTCAGAAATTTTAAAAATTAAAATTTTGAAAAATCATAATATATATATAAATATATATTCCAAATATAAATTGAGTGTTTTTTTTTAACTTTTTAGTGTTTTTTTTCAAAGATTTACTTTTTATTATTTTCAAATATTTGAATTTTTGAATTTTTTCGGTTTTATTTTTTAAAATTCTAAATTTATCCTTGAAAAATAATATTATTTAAATTTGATTAAAACTTTTAAATTTTTTAAAAACACTGCGTGTATATGTTAAAAGATATAAAACTAAAATGTATACGATTATAATTGTATATTTTAAAAGTTAAGTACTAAATTATGTATTTTGAAGAAGTATAAAATTTACTTAAATGTTAGCCCTTATTAAAGGAATATGTTATGGTATTAATTTATTTTACGAATAATATGAAAACATTATATTATGATATCATAAAAACAAGGAGATTCATTTATGAGATTAAATGGGTTAGTTCGTTTTGCTTGGAATAAGACTATCTAGTTTTATTTTTATTTTTTAAAATAAAATGGTTTAGTTGAATGGATAGTTAGGCTGCAGCATGTTTATTGTCACTTTTAGTTGGTTTCTATTTACAATCAAAATGCAATGGCCGGTGGGTTTGCGGTTTGCTTCATAATAAGTCATAAGCATTTAAGCTAATGTATATATAATTTAGCTATATGTAATCTATTATTGTGATTATGTTTTCGCTTTCAATGATATTGAAAGTCATAACCATCACTATTCTAAAATATATATATATGGTCTCGGTTATTTAAAAATCGAGACCATAAACATACCATATAACCTCGATTTTTAAATAACCGAGATCATAAATAATATCAAATTTTTTTATTAATTTTTTTCTTTCATTTTTCATTTTCCCTCTTTCTCATTTTTTTCATTTTTCATTTTCTCTCTCTTTTTTTTTCTTTTTTCGATTGCTTTTTCCCAACTCGCGATCTGGCCAGTTACATGCATTCTTCCTTCTTTCCTCTCTTCTTCCTCTTCTCCGGCCCTATCACGTACCTTTCCTTGTCGATCGGGACCCTCCTTTTCCCCCGGCTCGCTCGCATAGTTGGTTTATTTTTATTTCGTTTGATCTTGTTAAGAATTTAAGCCAATTTTCATCTTAGCTCTAGTTCTAACCCTAATCCTATTACTGCTTCGAGTTATGGATTTAACCCTTATCCACTTTCTCCATTCGACTTACTTCCCTTCTTAAACCCTTCGATGCCCTCTTTTTCTTTGATTCATCAAGTTTTAACTCCTTTTTGAATTAGTTTCTTTGACCGAATGATTGATCGATACAATAGTTTGGGTTTCGATTCAACTCTGATTGAGTCTGAGCCACTGGGTTCGACAATATGAATTATCGATACTGATTTTGGTACTGACTTTTATGCTATATGCAGGGACGCTTATGGTTTTGCTGTGAGACCTTAACACGTATGGAGATACCGAGAATATGCTTACATCTATGAAGTTTTCTTCTACTTATCTTTCTTTTCTTTGTAGATCTCACACATGTCTTCATTTGTATGCTGGAAATGTACTGTGAGATTGATAAAGAAGGGTAGATGTTCTATTTTTTATGCATATTGATGTATGATTTTGTTAAAAAAAATCGTAAACACTTGTCAAAACCAACAATTTTTCCTAATGTCAAGTACATATATGGGATTATGACGGGTTCAACAGAACCTTACTTGAAGAAACTGAGGCAATATGTGTTGGAGATTGTTATAAAGCTCCTTAATTTAAGGAGAAAATTAAGGAGCAAAACATGGAGCAAAACAAGTAGCAAAACATTGAGCAAAACAAGTAGCAAAACAAGGAGTAAAACATGGAGCTTAATTCAAGGAGCAATTCAAGGAACCATTAATTTAAGGAGTAATTCAAGGAGTGAATTTTCCTATAAATAGATGTGTAATTGTAATGAATTAATCATCCAAAGTGTTCATTCCAATTAAGAGAAAAGATTTTGTGAGAAAAAATTGAGAGTAATTTTCTTGGGTGTAATTGGGTTGCGAATTGTGAGTGTTGTAAACACCTTGTGTAATTTCTCCCCTTTTAGTAAAAAACTCTGCAGCAGGTCCGAAGATGTAAGCAAGATTGGCCGAACTCCGTTATCAAATTTATGTATTATTTTTCTATTCTTGCTTTCTCATAAATATGGCTTATCGGGAATTTATGTAATTTCCCAACAACTGGTATCAGAGCTATTGGTGGTGATTTCTGTCAATTTTCTGTAAGGTTACTATTTACGTGAATAGTGAATTACATGAATAGTGAAATTTTGTCGACGATATTTGTTCGTTGATGGAGGTGTTCTAATACACGGTGGTTTACAGAAATAGTCAGAAATGATCCGGAGGAATTTAGATTTGAGTGAGAGCAATGGATGCAGATGAAGAAAGGGTGAAACTCGAGAAATTTGATGGCATAAATTTCGGGTTTTGGAAAATACAGATAGAAGATTATCTGTATCAAAGAAATCTATATCAACCTATCTCAGGGAAGAAGCTAGAAGCTATTAAGGAAGTAGATTGGAATCTTCTAGACAGACAAGCCCTCAGAGTTATTCGATTGACGCTATCCCGTAATGTTGCTTTCAACATAGCAAAGGAAAAGACCACAACGGGTCTTATGGTAGCTCTCTCCAATATGTATGAGAAGCCATCAGCCTTAAACAAATTGCACTTAATGAGGCATTTGTTCAATTTGCGGATGACTTCATGTTCACCGGTAGCTCAACATCTCAATGAACTCAACACAGTCACAACCTAGTTGAGTTCAGTGGAAATTGAATTTGATGAAGAAGTACGAGCATTGATACTTTTGTCTTCTCTACTAGAAAGATGGAATGCTATTGTCAGGAAGTAATGTTTCCCACTAATAGATGAGACGTTCGTTGGTCCCCAAACATCAGAGTAAATAAACTCTAGCCTTTCCTTCTTTGGGGTTCTACAACTTGTCTGAAAGCTGACTCTCTTTTGCTTTCCAAGTATGCAATCTTCGCACATGTCTATCTCCACAGACTGTAGACCTGAAAGTTTTCCCTTTGAGTGCATAATCTTCATCCCCTTCTCACTCATGTGGCCTAGTCTCTGGTGCCACAAATTTGGTGTTTCATTGCCTATTGCAACTGTGATTGAACAACGTGCCTCTAATGTCATGTAAAGAGTGCCACTTTTCTTGCCTCCAGCAACTGTCATTGCACCTTTTGAAATCTTCCAATCATCACCATGGAAGATCGTAGTGTAGCATTCACTGGCCAACTACCCTACTGAGATTAAGTTCCTTCTTAGGTCGGGAACATGCCTGACATCCTTCAGCTCCCAAACAGACCCGTTCAACTTAATCTTCACTACACCTTTGCCAATAATAGCACATGGTTGATCATCACCAAGATATACCTTTCCTAGGTTTCTGGGGACATATCTCTCGAAGAATTCTTTCTGTGAAGTAGCATGGAACGATGCTCAAGAGTCTAACACCCAAGATTCTTCCTTGCTCTCCAAAGAGCATATCAATGCATCATCCCCTCCTAAGGTGGAAGTAACATTTGCCTCTGCCTTCACTTGTTTGTCCCTCGGTGCACTCTTGCACTGATTTTTGTAGTGCACGATTCTTCCACAATTCCAACACTCAATAGTCTTCGAGCTATGGGAATTATTAGGATTCCTGGATTTGGACCTCCTATCCTTTGATCTACCTCGTTAGTCTATTCTACCACGTCCATTCCCTTTGGTTGAATTTCTTCCTCTTGACTTTGTATGCAAAACTGAAGAAGTTGACGATTCACCTGACTCTCTACGTCGAATCTCTTCATTGAGAACCAAATCACGAATATCGTCAAATTTCAACTTATTGCTTCCTGATGAGCTACTCACAGTCGTGACAGTAGCATTCCAGCTTTCTAGTAGAGAAGACAAAGGTATCAATCCTCGTACTTCTTCATCGAATTCAATTTCCACTGAACTCAACTGGGTTGTGACTGTGTTAAGTTCATTGAGATATTGAGCTACCGATCCACCTTCATTCATCCGCAAATTGAACAAACGCCTCATCAAGTGCACTTTGTTTGAGGCTGATGGCTTCTCATACATATTGGAGAGAGCTGCCATAAGACCCGCTGTTGTCTTTTCCCTTGCTATGTTGAAAGCAACATTACGGGATAACGTCAATCGAATAACTCTGAGGGCTTGTCTGTCTAGAAGATTCCAATCTTCTTCCTTCATAGCCTCTGGTTTCTTCCCTGAGAGGGGTTGATATAGATTTCTTTGATACAGATAATCCTCTATCTGCATTTTCCAAAACCCAAAATCTGTGCCATCAAATTTCTCGAGTTTCACCCTTACTTCATCTACGACCATTGCTTTCACTCAAATCTGACTTCCTCCAGATCGTTTATGACTATTTCTATAAACCACCGTGTAATTCACTATTCATGTAATTCACTATTCACGTAAATAGTAACCTTACAGAAAATTGACAGAAATCACCACCAATAGCTCTGATACCAGTTGTTGGGAAATTACGCAAATTCCCGATAAGCCAAATTTATGAGAAAGCAAGAATAAAAATAACACACAAATTTGATAACGGAGTTCGGCCAATCTTGCTTACGTCTCCGGACCTGCTGCAGAGTTTTTTACTAAAAGGGGAGAAATTACACAAGGTGTTTACAACACTCACAATTCACAACCCAATTACACCTAAGAAAATTACTCTCAATTTTTCTCAGAAAAGCTTTTCTCTCAATTGGAATGAATACTTTGGATGATTAATTCATTACAATTATACATCTATTTATAGGAAAATTCACTCCTTGAATTACCTCTTAAATTAATGTGATACGCACCAAACCAGCTCTACTACCACAAGCCGTTACAACCAGCGAACCAAGCGCGCCAACCGACCAGGGACGGACGGCGAAGAATTGATGCAGCTCGGGCACGAGGAACAACTGGCGCTTTCTGTTAGAAATGTCAGAAAACCGGTTAGCACACTAGTGTACGCGATTCACACAATTCCTTCATGAATTTTCTCGGAATTGTTAGGCTATATATAAAGCCGCAAGAAATGATATGAATAACAAGAGATTTTACCTGAATTTTCCCTCCTTCTTGATATCTTCTTCTCTTCGTGTCTTCCATCTGCCCTAAAATTGTATCAGTGGTATCAGACCCAGTTGTGAGAATGGATACACGAGGCAAATCAAATCTAGAATTTCGCAATGATGTAATCGACACCCTCGCACGTCATGAGAACACATTACAAGCTGTGCTCACCGAGTTACAGGCGTTACGAGCAGCTCGTACCTTACCTGAGGATAACCCCTTTGGGAGAGATGAAACCCACCATTCACACCCTCACACTTCGCGATCAGTCACAGAAAGCACTCACCCCCAATTGAAGCTATGCTTCCCAAGGTTTTTAGGAGATGATCCTACAGGTTGGATTTATAAGGCTGAGCAATACTTTGAGTTCACTAATATAGCGGCTGACCAGTAAGTACAATTGGCTTCCTTCCATTTGGAAGGCATCGCCTTACAGTGGCACCGATGGCTGACAAAATTTCGTGGACCTCTCACCTGGGAGGAATTTTCCAAAGCTTCCCAACTAAGGTTTGGACCTACAGACTTCGAAGACCCTTCTGAGGCACTATCTCGTCTAAAACATACAACGAGTGTGACAACATATCAGGAATCCTTCGAGAAACTTTCTCATTGTGTGGATGGGTTACCTGAAGAGTTTCTAATTGGTTGCTTCATCGCAAGACTAAGGGATGAGATCCGAATTGATGTTAAAATCAAGCAACCCAGAACTCTAGCTGATGCCATTGGTGTGGCACGTTTAATTGAAGAAAGGAACTGCTTACAGAGGAAATCCTCAGCCATGTCTCGTTTTCAACCACCTGTCAACAATAGTAAACCAGTAACTAACACCAGTGCAGGCTTGTTAGGACCTGCTCCTATCCAACGCAGTGGCCCTAACCATCCCATAACCTTTCGAAAGTTAACCAATCAGGAGGCACGTGAGAGGCGAGAAAAAATATTATGTTACTACTGTGATGATAAATTTGTTGCAGGTCACCGGTGTGCACGTCCCCAACTCTTCACGATGGAAGAAGTAAGCCAGAATGAGATAGAAGAATGTGAAGAAACCTCAACACTAGTGGATCCCTAGATAATACTACCTGAGATCTCTTTCCATGCTATAGTAGGAACTGAACATCCTCAAACCTTACGTATTATGAGGAAATTGAAAAACAAGGAGGTATTGATTCTGATAGATGGGGGCAGCACCCATAACTTCATTGATCAAGCCTTAGCCAACCAATTTGGCTTACCAATAACCAGAGGGAGAAAATTAGAAGTCATGGTGACTAGCTGTGAGAAGTTAGAATGCATGGGATAGTGCTGCAACCTCACTCTTATCATTCAAGGGTATCCTATAGAAGCTGACTACTATGTGTTACCAGTAGCAACCTGTCAATTGGTTTTAGGGGTTCAGTGGCTAGAAACCCTTGGACCCATTCAGATGGATTACAAGAAGTTGACCCTAAGTTTCAATTCAGAAGAAAGTACACACACCTTCCACGGGTTGGGAAGAACCAGCATGACAGCCTTAAACCCTAAAGAATGCCAGATTGTACAGGGTGTAGGGTTGTTCCTGTAAATAAGACCAACAACCAATCACCAGAAACCTTCCCAGATAGACTCTCTGGAGATAAGTAAGCTACTATCTCAGTTCCCTAAATTTTTTGAACTAACTGTTAGTTTACCTCCTGCACGGGCACATGATCACCGAATTACCCTACACACTAACTCTGAACCAGTGAATGTCAGACCTTATCGATACCCACACTACCAAAAAATGAGATTGAAAGAATAGTGCAGGAACTCTTGCAATCTCAGTTGATTAAACCCAGTAATAACCCTTTTTCCTCACCTGTGTTGCTTGTCAAGAAAACAGATGGCACCTGGAGATTCTGTGTGGATTACCAAGCTCTAAATGCCCTTACAATCAAAGATAAATACCCTATACCTGTCATTGACGAACTATTAGATGAACTACATGGATCTAAAGTTTATTCCAAGCTCGATTTACATTCAGGATACCACCAAATAAGAGTTCGAGAGGAAGATACACCGAAAACTGCCTTTAGAACTCATGAGGGCCACTATGAATTCCTAGTAATGCCATTTGGCCTAACCAATACACCAGCTACTTTCCAGGGCCTTATGAATGATATCTTTCGACCTTATCTCAGGAAATTTGTTCTGGTTTTCTTTGACGACATATTGGTGTATTCCATAACTTGGGAGGAGCATCTGTGGCAACTACAATCTGTCCTTCAGTTGCTGGAAGATAACCAACTAATTATAAAGGAATCCAAGTGCCAATTTGGCGTGTTGCAGGTGGATTACTTAGGCCATTTCATCTCTGAGCAAGGAGTCTCAGTGGATCCTGCAAAAATCCAGGTAGTCAAGGAGTGGCCCACACCAACCACATCCAAGGGTGTTCGGGGATTCCTTGGGTTGGCAGGTTATTACAAAAAATTCATCCAATACTTTGGAGGTTTAGCTACACCATTGACTCAATTATTGGGAAAAGAAGGCTTCCACTGGGGTAAAGAAGCTGAAATATCCTTCCAAAAGCTTAAAAAGGCTCTTACATCCCCACCTGTCCTGCAATTACCTAATTTCTCACGACGATTTGTGGTTGAATGTGATGCTAGTGGTATCAGCCTTGGGGAAATCCTCAGCCAAGAAAATATGTCGATCGCCTACTATAGTGCAACACTCAAGGGTTCAACGTTAGCCTTGTCAACCTATGAAAAAAGAAATGTTAGCTATGGTCAAGGCTATTAAAGTATGGCGACCTTACCTGCTAGGCTAACCCTTCACCATAAGGACTGATCAAAGAAGCCTTAAATATCTACTGGAACAGAGAATAACCACCCCTGCTCAAGCATGTTGGTTGCCAAAACTGATAGGTTACGACACGACTATGTAATTGAGTATAAAAAAGGAACTGAGAACCGTGGACCTGACTCATTATCCAGAGTGGTAGAATTTCAGTACCTATCCGTCTCACAACCTCTAGCAGATTGGTGGACAATACTCCAGCAAAAAGTTCAACAAGACCCATTTTATGATAAGTTGGAAGATTCAACAGCAGCCACAGGTAATTCACACATCCAATATCGAAATGGGGTCTGGTACTAAAGAAACAGGGTCTTCCTAAGCTCCCAATCAACCTTGATACCTAAAATACTGATGGAATGCCATTCCTCACCTATTGGAGGACATTTTGGGTTTCAGAAAACACTAACTAGAGTAAAGCAAAACTTTTGTTGGCCAAACATGCAACAGAAAATAAAAAAATACCTTCAAGAATGAGACACATGTCAGCGGTTCAAAAGTGATTGTATGACACCTGTAGGATCGCTACAACCCCTGCCGATTCCCACAAAGATATGGTCTGATATATCAATGGATTTCATTGAAGAACTTCCTTCTTCTAAAGGCCATACCGTGATCATGGTGGTAGTAGACCGATTGACCAAATATGCACACTTCATTGCTATGAAGCATCCCTTCACTGCCCTAGGTGTTGCCAAAATATTTGTGTCTAATATAGTTCGACTGCATGGCATTCCTACTTCCATAGTAAGTGATCGAGATAAAGTCTTCATAAGCTCTTTTTGGAGGGTCTTATTTCAGTTGCAGGGTACACAACTATGTATGAGTTCTAGCTATCATCCCCAAACAGATGGACAGACTGAGGTGATCAACCGAGTCTTAGAGCAATACCTGCGCTGCTTTGCTGGTGATCAACCAAAACTATGGGTAGATTGGATACCCTGGGCAGAATTCAGCTACAACACCTCAATACACTCATCAACCAAAACTACTCCATTTGAAGCTGTTTATGGAATCCCTCCTCCCCATTTAGTGGCTTACATTCCTGGCACCTCCAACATCCAAACTGTAGATGAATGCTTACACGATCGAGACACTATCCTTAGAGAACTTCGTCACAACCTTACACAAGCTGAGAATCGGATGAAGTGCCGAGCAAATCAACATAGACGGGAAGTCACCTTTCTTGAAGGGGACTATGTGTATCTCAAGCTACAACCTTACAGACAAACTTCAGTTGCATTCCGCTCAAACATGAAGCTCGCCCCTCGGTTCTTTGGACCCTATCAAATCAAGGAAAGGATTGGCTCAGTAGCCTACCGATTGGCCCTACCCCCAGAGTCTCAGATACATGATGTGTTTCATGTCAGCTTATTAAGGAAGTATGTTGGAACCTCAGTACCTATCAACCATCAACTACCACCCACAACTGAAAATTCAATAATTATGCCACAACCGGAAACTATCTTAGATCGCCTAGTGATTCGAAAAGGAAGGTATCGATCAAAGACTGAGATTCTGGTCAAATGGATGGGAACTGCAAGCACCGAAGCTACCTGGGAAAATGAAAGACGATTCTCTAAAGCACACCCGGAGTTCAACCTTGAGGACAAGGTTTCTAAAAGAGAGGAAGGAATGATACGCACCAAACCAGCTCCACCACCACAAGCCGTTACAACCAGCGAACCAAGCGCGCCAACCGACCAGGGACGGACGACGAAGAATTGATGCAGCTCGGGCACGAGGAACAACTGGTGCTTTCTGTTAGAAATGTCAGAAAATCGGTTAGCACACTAGTGTACGCGATTCACACAATTCCTTCATGAATTTTCTCGGAATTGTTAGGCTATATATAAAGCCGCAAGAAATGATATGAATAACAAGAGATTTTACCTGAATTTTCCCTCCTTCTTGATATCTTCTTCTCTTCGTGTCTTCCTTTTGCCCTAAAATTGTATCATAATGGTTCCTTGAATTGCTCCTTGAATTAAGCTCCATGTTTTACTCCTTGTTTTGCTCCATGTTTTGCTCCTTAATTTGTTCCTTAAATTAAGGAGCTTTATTAAATTAAGGAGCTTTATAACAATCTCCAACATTTTCCTCATCGTGGAGTATCATTTTCACCAATTTTGCAGGTATTATTTTGATTTTCAATAATTACTGTTCTAACATACGAATTTGAACTCCTAAATTGACAAGAAGAGAAAAGAAATGATCAGCTTCACATTTTACTTACAATACTAAATGTTTTCTGTACAGGTTTTTACAGGTATAGGCTAGGGGATGCAGTGAAGGTTATGGGATTCCATAACTCAACCCCGGAGCTTAAATTTGTATGTAGGAGAAATCTTTTGCTTACAATCAACATTGACAAGAACACAGAGAAAGATTTACAACTAGCTGTGAAAGTAGCTGCAAAGTTGTTAGCCATAGAAAAATTGGAAGTTGTTGATTTTTCTAATCATGTGGACATATCAACAGAACCTGGTCATTATGTCAATTGTCATTCATTTTCTGTGGTGTTTTTAGAAATAAACTTAAGTATGTTATTAAACCTATCATATCACCATGTTTCAGATTTATATAGAATTATTTGTGCTTCCTTATTTGTTATGCATTTCCTTTGCCGTTACTTCTCTATGTGGGCTAATTATTATTATGCTTGCAGAGGCTTATATATTTTCATTTTTATATTATTTCCACCTCGATTGGTACCTTTTATAAATGTTTTTTATGTTGTTGTTTTTGTTTTTTTAACTAAATAGATTTCAAACTATTTTGGAAATATTTTGAGGATATAGATGTCACACACGTCTATGTATTCAGTATCTAATGAGCACATATTAATTTGTATGATTAATTTAATTGTCTTCTGTAAATTTCAACGGACAGTATTGAAAAGAATGGAAAAACTCTTGTCACAACAAATCTGAACTTTAACTTTGTTAGCAATGAGAATTCTAATGTCTGTTTCGTGCATGATGCAATTACTGAGGATTCTGTGGTTCACAAGGTAAACTAGCTTGTTGTGACCTGTGTATGGTACATACATACTAATGAGAAGTTAACATGGATATCACGTTGGTTTTTCTATGTCAACTTGTTCTTGCATACTAGGAAAACTTATTACTTCCTTAAAAAATTGTTCATAACATATAAAAAACTATGTTAATTACTTCTAAAAAAAGAATTAAAGCATTCTTTAATTTCAATTAAACATAAGTACGAAAAGAAGTTAGAAATAAAAATTTATTAAAAAAAGGTTTATAATATTTATTCCAACGTTTTTTTGGCTTCTTTGACACTTAGTATGTTCCCTTCACGTACGCACATATATTACATGCATTTTTTCCCCCTCAAGAGGAATGCATACATTGTTTAAAAGTACTTTACGCCACTAAAACTTTAAGACTGCCCAACTTGAAGACTTCTTCAAGTATGAACACTAGGAACCCCCCCATCATAGCCATTGCCATCTCCTCCACCTCCACCACCTCCTCCTCCACCACCACCTCCTCCATAACCGCCACTACTACCACCTTGCCCTTTTCCCTTGCCTCCACTACTTCCTCCTTGACCTCCCCCTTGGCTTCCACCTTTTCCACTCCCATCATGTCCTCCTTCACCACTACCTTTTTCTCCTCCCTTACCACTACCCCCTTGACCTCCTCCTCCATAGCCTCCACCACTACTACTGCCTTTACCTCCTTGACCTCCACTACCACCATGTCCTCCTCCTTGATCTCCACTACCACCGTGTTCTCCTCCTTGGCCACCACTTCCTCCATAGCCACCGCTACCACTACTACCACCACCTCCTTCACTTCCACCACCACCACTGCCACTACCTTGACCTCCTCCCTTGCCTCCACCACTACCTTTTCCTCCTTGGCTGCCACCTTGTCCTCCTCCCTTGCCACCACCACTACCCCCTTGACTTCCTCCTTCACAACCTTCACCACCACTTCCACCTTTACCTCCTTGATCTCCACTACCACCATGTCCTCCTCCTTGGCCACCACCACCACTACCCCCTTGACCTCCTCCTCCATAGCCTCCACCACCACTACCACTACCTTGACCTCCTCCCTTGCCTCCACCACTTCCTCCTTGACCTCCTCCATAGCCACCTCCACCACTACCATCTTGTCCTCCTTGGCTACCACCTCCTTGACCTCCTCCGTAGCCACCACCACTTCCACCTTGACCTCCTCCGTAGCCACCACCACTTCCACCTTGATCTCCTCCTTGACTACCACCACTACCTCCTCCATATCCACCTCCACTACCGCCACCTTGGCCGCCTCCATGATATATACCATGGCCAAGATGTTTAGCTTCTTGACTAACATTTACCTCTGTCATTTCTTTTGCTTCATTCCCTGCTTATAATTACAAAAATTAAAAGTTACATTCATACTTATTATATTCATAAATAAGTTAAAATATCCAAAAATAAATAAATAAAACTACTTTTAAAAGAAAATATTGTTTAGAGATTAATTCCAAAAAAGTTATTTTTTTAAATAACTGTACTACTGACATCATTTTACATATTTACATAAATCTAACTTATACCTTTAAGTTATAACTCGTTGGCAAGACGCCAGAAAAAGAAATAAATCATCTACTACATAATCACAAATATATAAATTATATAGCTCTAATTGCAAGTGCTTAAAATATTAAACCGAAAAGAATTATAATGAATGCAGTAATGAAAATTTGATTATAAGAATTGTTGGGTCCAAAATCACTATAAATTGTTGCAAACTTCCATAAGTGGTTAGACGTTATAAGAATTGTTGGGTCCAAAATCACTATACAATAGAATTCTTAACCCTTTAACATGGCCAATGAGATCTGTGGTTCGAACTGGAGTATTATAATTGTTTAAAAAAGAAAAAAACCTGCACCATAATATTGTGAGGACTGGTGCAACATAATTTTGGGACGTCCTGTTTTATTTTTTAATGAAATTAATTTTTTATAATATATTAAAAATGTAATATATTATACTAAAATTTCCAAATTATAAAATAAAAACGTTTAAATAAAATTTTGAAAAATTACAAAAATTAATTGTTATACAACTTATAACAACAAAAATAGTACTTTGAGTAACATTGAATTGGATTTAATTGGATGGAGTTTAATATTAAATATGTCTAAATAATCGCAGTTCAATTTAAACGATTTTTAATTAGATGTTATTTAATGTAAAATAATGTGACATAATTTTTTTAATAAAAAAAATTATAAAGTTGTGTTATTTTTATGTTTATAATTTTTAAAGGTAGAATATATTATTTTAAAAATTAAATTAAATTAAAAAAATAAAAAAAGATTAGATGGCCATAATTTAAAGAGGAGCTGTTAGGGCTCAAGGCAAACGCCTCTACTGCTTCGACCACGTACCGTCCCTTCTTATGAACTAATTAAAAAAAGAAAAGAAAAGAAAAAAAGTTAATCTAAGTACTGGAGGCAAAAACATGATAGTTATGAGCACTTTTGTGGTGAGACTCTCATACTCTGATAGTAAAAAGACTAAACAAGCTAGCTAGGGTGCATGTCTTGCCTTCTAAAGACTTAGCTTGAGCTCCAGTTGCCTTAGGCCCGCAACATGTTTTGCATCTGCCTAATAGGCCACGGTGACAGCACCCATGTTTGCAATGACCTCTCGCCTTGAGATCATGTATTTGGTCTGTATTCATAAAGCATTATTTATTTAAATATCACATTTAAATTTATGTAGCTTAATTTTCTGAGTTAATGATAGTTATATGCTGAATATCATCAATATGAAAATTAAAATTTATGATTAATTGATTCTATAAAAAGACGTATTTGAGTATAAATAATAGAATTTTTATGCTACGTTCACTGACCATTATTCTCATCTGCTAAAGTATCAGCTGCTAAAGATAGGATGAAAATAAATGCAAATAAGAAAGTAAAAAATATAAAAGCTCTGGACTTCATTTTAAGTATTTTCTAGGAGTCTAGTAAAAGAAAACAAGTTTGAGATGAAGAAAAGAGCTATTTTTCTAGAGCTATATATAGAGGTGGAGAATGAAATGATGTGTTGATTCATCGAGTAAAAGATAATACATATCTAAACGGTGTGTCGTTTAGCACAGAAATTATGGTCGGTAGACGGTAGGTAGAGAAGAAATGATCAATTTCTGTTTCTAACATGCACCTATTAAAGCAATTATGAGACAACGTAAAAGTAATTCTGATGGAAGAAATATAAATATTATAATTAATGTAATTATTTTTATTAAATATAATTATATAAGATATATTTTATTTATTAATAATACTGTAATTTATCACTAAATAAACTTTTTACTTCTGATACAAAACATTTTAAGATAAAAATGGAAAAAATTGTTAGGATTTAAAAAGCACTTTTTATTTTCCTTTTTAAAAGTAATTTCTTTAAAAAAAATATTTTAACATAAATACGTGAAGAAATTGATGAATTAATGTTCTCATTAGCTCATATTTTGACAGATGTGCAGACGAAACTGATTTCTTCAGACATCTGTGCAGGTTGAGATCAGCAAGAAGCGAAGTTTCGACACTGAATTTGACTAAACGACTCTCACAGTCATACTTCCTCCGTTTTCCACAATCTCCATCACTACTGACGTTTAAGTTTTAAGATTAATTAAAAAAAAGAAGCAGCAGCAGCAGCATTTAAAATGAGAGAGACTTAACAAGGTACTAGCAATTTTTTTTTTTACTTTAATTTAAAGAAATTAATTGAACATTTTTTTCTTTTTTCTAAACATCAATTATTATGATATCATTCATGTTTTATGTAACGTATGTAATGAGCTCACCCTTAATACTTTTCTCACCTAAACCTAAAATTTAAAGGATAAAACTATCACAACATAGTGATAAAATATGCATTATTAGCATAAAATATATTAGATATTATAATTTTAAAAAATTAATCGATTTAATTTAATTATTATTGAGATATTATAATTATATTTAAAATTAATAAAATTGATATATAATTATCGTATGATTTATAACAATTAATTATAAGATGAGTATTTTTTTTACATTTATCAAGTGAAAATATATATATTAAATTTTAACTTATTAATATAAATTCGATTAAAATAATATAGATCACTGTATATATCTACCCTTCACCCTTAAATTTAATATCACATCATAATTTTATTTCTATTAACTTTCTTATTATATCTAGCCATATATTTTTTTTCATTTTTTATATTTGTATTTGTAAAAAATAAGATGTTAAAGCTTATTAGCGGTGTTAATATCATTTCAATTTATTTTACAACTCTAGTAATTCGTATTCAAAGTTTCAATTTCAGAAAGTTCTATATGTAGTTTATCTGTGAAAAATAAATATCAGCTATTTATTTTTTGGGGTCCAAGTTCTACTCTAATATAAAAGAATAAGGGAGATCCTCGAAGATATGACGTGCAAATTACATGTAATGGTCTTAAGCGAGACTTCAACCTACGATTTCAGATCACCAACAGCCGTCATGAAACTATATTCGAAGGAAGCTTTGTTCTTTAACAAGTAATATTTATAAGAGTATATTTTTTTTTTATCATAATGATAAAATTTTATTGAAATAATTATTATAGTATAAAAACAATATCACATGTTATTTAATTATGATATTAATGTAAGATGTTTAAATAAGCATGAACATTATTTATCTTTGAAGATTAATTTTTTAGAATTTAATGTTATTATTTATTATATAAAATTTACATGATATTAACGTTTAAGTTGATTAATGGGCAAAGAAAAGAAAACTATGATGTAATTCTTAAAAAAAGAAAAGAAAATAAAAATAAAAAAATGAATAAAAATAAAAATATATAATAGAAGAAAGAAAAAACAATTAAAATATAATAAAATACAAACTTTCGAGTCAAACATACATACTTTGAGAAGATACTAGAATATAAAATAAATATCTTATATTACTTAAGTATGATATTAATGTAAAATTTATAAGTACGATAATCATAATTTTTGGAGGTTAACATTTTAATATTAGATATCTTATATTACTTATATATATTATAAAATTTTTATAGGATGAGGTGCCATAAATATCTCTTATATTAAGAGATTTGTGTAAATTAATTTTTTACATTATGAAATTTATCATTTAATCCCTTATATTTTTAAAAATATCCAAAAAGATAAATTTCATTATTGAATCAATATTTTAACAATTTTTATTATAATTTTTTTAATATTTACTTAATATTTTAATAGTTTTTACCCTCTCGTTATTTACCAATAAAATAAAATATTGAGAAAATAATTATTTTATTTAAGATGTTAATAATTTTTGTTCCTTCTTTACCCTCTTTTAAAAAATAAAACATCAAATAATATTTTTTTTATTAAGGTACTAAATAACCCTTTTAACATGTAAAATCCTGTTAAATATTTTTTTTCAAAGTTATAATAGCAATCAACAAAAGTAAAAACAACTAAAAGCAAATACAAAAGAAAACAACCAAGAGTTTGAAAGTTAGTACAGAGAGAGGAAAAGAGAGTTGGATTTTATTTAAATATCTATTTATTTTATTTATATTATAACATTAATATATATAACTTTAAATATATATTGTATCATTATTTATTAAACTCACATTAAAAATAACTATGTATCATATTTTTTATTATTTTAATTATTTTATTTAAACTTATTAGAGATAAATAAAATATTTCATTTAATATCATATCATTATTATTTTATCTAATTTAAAATTAAAAAATATAAGATAAGATATATTTTAAAAATTAATAAATTATACTATTAATCTTATTAATATCTATTTCAATTTATAACATGTTAGCTATAAGTATCTCAGGATGAAGTTGTTATATTATAAAATACAAATAAGCAATTTTATCTGTTGGAAAATCAGCACCACCATATTTCTCTTCTTTATTCTTTTTTTCTTATACCAAAACTCCAGTCATTTTTTTTTCTCTAAATTCTTCTCCTCTATATATCTTCTATTGGAAATGGAGTCCTCTTTTATGAGAATTGACTTTCCCTTCCAGAAATTATTTCTTTATTTGATCTCTTGTCTAATAAAATCAATTATGACTTTGTGCCTTCCATCTATATCTTAGATCAAATGTAACATTTTCTTGCATATATTCATTTAGGCATTTTTTTTCTTTTGGTTTCGACACGTTTTTTCTTGGAGATTTAATATTATATATAAATTCATTAGTTTATTAATCAAACATTATGATATTATGATAGAATTAATATAATTAGTTAACACAATTACACTTATTGAAAATTTGAAGTAATTAATGAAAGTAAGTGTTAACACCATAATGAATAATGATACTTATGTTGTAATATCTCTCTATTATATTTAATTATGTATTTGAGTTTTCCATTATTTTCAATTTTAATGAATTAATGAATTTTTTTTATTTTCTTGAGTTTCATTTTTGACCCCTCTTATTGACACATTTTTTTTTTATTTTGTGTTTAAGTTATATCATTTTAGTTCTTAATAAACATATTCTTTTTAATTTCACTACTATTTTATCAAATTTTCTCACGTCTCTTTATATTTCCCTTAATACGTACGTACTCAACTATGTTGTAAATAGACAACTATGTAAAACAAAGTTTAGTGGGGTACGTAAAAAAGTAAATTAAATCTCATCAAAAATAATTTGTTGCCTCTATAACCTAAATATCATTTATAAAAACCTAAATATTAACCGGGGCTTATCAGAGTATCATCACAAGCATAACCCACATAATATGGAAAGTGCGTAACTTTTTATTTATAAGAGAGAAATACCATAATAATGAATCTGAGCAGTACAACCATCAATTTTCTATGTGATCAATAGATCAAACTTATGCATATCATATGAAAACATCTCACACTCTCATACACAAATTCAATAACAAATATATGTTCAAAGAATAATGATTAAAAACAAAAACAAGTTAATGAAAAGCTCAATATGTCCTCTTCATATAAATTAAACATTCAACAAATTGCTTCACAAGAACCAGGCCAAAGCCAAAGCCATTTGACTTAAAATACCAAAGCTGCTGATGATCTTGTTTGAAGAAGACTTTCCAGGTGAAGACAAAGGAGAGTTTCCTTCAGTCTGATCTTCAGTTGTTGGAGAATCAGCAGCTGGGGCAATATCTGGAGCTGGGGTAGGAGGAATATCAGTACCATATATAGCTTCGGGAAGAAGCACTTTATCAACTTGGAAAATTGAAATTGGGTCAGTTGAATGAACACTGCTGCTAACTTTAGTGTTTGTCCAGCCTGAACTTAAGTGCACAGTCCCTGAAACATCAGTGAAATTCAAAGAGTAACTCCCACCACCAGCCATTGTGTTTATAGGGCTCATTTGACTGAGGTTTTTGAAATCAGATAGAGTATAGTAATGTGGCAAAGCATGGAATAGCAAGAGAGATTTGAGTTGGTCATTAGTGAGATTGGATAGAGAAGGCTTTTTAAGAGATGAGAAAGCACCATCTTTAGGTACAAAGATTGTTACACCTTCATCAGTATTGTTGGCTTGGTTTTGTAATGTTTCAAGCACTTTGGTGGATTGAAGGTAGTTTAGGAAGGTTTGGAATGGGCCAGCAACTGAGAGTAACTCAGTAAGGTTTACATAATCTGGTGCTGGTGTTGGAGCTGGTGCTGGAGTTGGACTTATTGAAGGAGCTATAGCTGTTTGAGCAATTGCTGATGAAGAACAGAGAAACAGTAATGTAATGCTCACCATGAAAATCAAGTGAGAATATTCCATCTTTAACTTTTTTGCTCAAATTTTAAAGCAGTGCTTTCTATGAGATTGGGGCTCTCCAAATCCCTACAAAATAAATCAAAATTGGGATTCAGATCTAAATTGCAATGAATAATAACCTAGGGTCTAACATTCAATCAAATCACATATCTGAAACAGATACAGATCATCTCAAGATTAGGCAAAGTTAAGAAAATATTCTTATACTACTTTCCCAATTCACTATAGTAGCCCTGTTTCCAAATAACCCAATCCAACTGTTATAACTCCTTAGTGAGTAATTTGAAAAAATTTCACATGGATTAAGAACTATGGTAAGTGTTGTATTTTAGACTATAAATAAAACTATCTCTTTCACTTGGAAATCATCCCAAAATTTGTATCTCTTTCTCTCTTTTATATGGGTATTAGCTCAATCTTATCCAATCAGTTATAATTTTTGGAGTTCATCCACTTTGAAGATAGTGGAAGTAGTCAACGACGCTCAAGAACATAAGTAACATTTATACCAAACCTTGTTAAATTTTTGGTGTTTTTATTTTTTTGATTTAATATTTTGTTTAATATCTATTTTATTTTCTTTTAGCATTATATTTGCAATAACATTATTTTTTCAGGTTAGTTTGAGTTCTATTCATTTAAATCATAGTATTTGTAAATAGTAACTATTTAGAATAGAGAAAATATATTCGATTTTTTTAACAATTGGTATCAGAGTTGAAAGTTTCTAGTTAGTCATTTGTTTGTATTCAGTTTGTTTACTATTGAAATATAGTTATTAGTTAATGTAATTTGAAGAAATGAGAGAAGAAAAGTCTTTCAAACAAAGGTCAGTCATCCATGTCATTTATACTAGGTAGAACAACTGTGATGAATCTAAGGTTTGAGGTGGAGAATTTTGATGGAACTAGTCATTTCGACATGTGGCAAGACGAAGTTCTACATTCTCTATTTCAACAAGGTCTAGACATTGTTATTGAAGAAAAGAAACCAGATAAAACAGATGAAGTTGAGTAAAAAAATATCAACTGATTGACATATGGTACCATTTGTTCGTGTCTCTCAA
Source organism: Hippophae tibetana (assembly GCA_037013495.1). NCBI lineage: Eukaryota > Viridiplantae > Streptophyta > Magnoliopsida > Rosales > Elaeagnaceae > Hippophae > Hippophae tibetana. The sequence goes on along the minus strand of CM072803.1, from coordinate 70,984,823 downwards.
GAGAACAAAAGTACGAGTTCATGAAAGAGATATCCATAAGTAAGTTATGGAAGGCATTAGAGAACAAGTTCATAAAGAAGAGTGATCGGAATCAACTCTATTTGAAGAAAAAGTTGTTATGTTTTGATTACCTCTTAGGTACCACAATAAATGACCACATTACTGCTTTTAATCGATAAGTAGCATATTTGTTAAATATGAATGAAAATTTTAAAGATAAAGATTTAACCTTGATGTTGTTAGCCTTACTTCTTAATGAAGTTTACATTGTTTTGTATAGTTATGAAATTAGAAAGAAAGATAAAAAAAATAAAAAAAAGAATGAAGCTACAGAGACATTTTCTGTAAGAGGGCATCCATAAACACAACAGAAAGGAAAGATATTCCATACTAGTGAATGGGATTTTGATTCCGCGTGTACCTTCCATATCTTTCCTAATAAGGAGTGGTTCTTTAATTTGGAAGAAGTAGACGATGGAGTTTTTTTATGGGTAATGATTATTTATGCAAATTTTTGAGGATCAATACAATTCGTTTGAAGAATCAAGATGGTTCAATCAGAGTCTTGACAGATGTTCATTATGTCCCAAATATGAAGAAGAATCTCATTACTGTGGGAGTCTTAGAATCAAAAGGCTTAACTGTGATAATGTAAAATGGGAGATTAAAGGTTACTTCTGGAGCACTTGTGGAGATGAAAGGTGTTTGAAAGAATAGCTTTTACTACTACCTTGGTAGTATGGTTATTGTGACAAAATCAGTAACAATCTCAGAGGAAGAAAAAGATTCAAAAACTACCAAGCTATGACATATGCATTTGGGATAAGTTGGTGAAAAAGCTTTACAGATTTTGGTAAAGTAAGGCCTGTTGAAAAGTGTAAGAACTAAAAAGTTGAATTTTTGTGAATATTGTGTATTAGGAAAATAGAAAAGAGTAAGCTTTGACACTGCACTCCATAATACAAAAGGCATATTGAATTACATCTATCCTAATGTATGTGAGCCAATAAAAACTCCATCTAAGAATTTTTCTCAAGTGGAAGAAGATGATTGAGAGTCATACTAGTAGAAAAATCAAGCATCTAAGGTCTAATGATGGCATTGAGTAAACAAATGATCCATTTATGAAAGTTTTTGAAGAAGAAGGCATCGTGCAACACTTCACTATTTGAAAAACACCTCAACAAAATGGAGTTACAGAATGTTTGAACCGAATTTTGCTGGAGAAGGTTCAGTGTATACTATCAAATGCTAGGTTAGGTAAGCAGTATTGGGTTGAGGTTGTGATGTATACGTGTCATCTTGTCAATTGTCTACCATCATTTACTCTTGAAGGTAAAATGCCTATGAAGGTATGGTCCAAAAAACCTACTAGAGATTATGATTTCTTACATATGTTTGGTTCTATTGCATACTACCATGTCACAGAATCGAAGTTGGATCCAAGAGCTAAGAAAATAATTTTTCTAGAGATCACTTCTGGTTCTAAAGGATATCGTCTATGGTGTCTTGAAATGATAAAAATAGTCTTCAGTAAAGATGTTACCTTTGATGAATCTACCTTGTTAAGAAATGTAGCTGAGAAGATCGATATTACTTTACAAGAGGTGGAACAAACTCCAAAGTAAGTGGAGTTTGAAAGCAAAATCATTGATCTTGTTGGTAGAGATAAGACAAAAGTTGATCCTCCGTTGACAGAAGATGAATCAAATGAAGAAGATGTTTTAATCCAAGAACCTCAACAACAAAGAAAAATTGCAATTTATAGGTCACAACGACAAAATGTCAAGGTGCCTTCTCGATATAAGGATATGAAAGATTTACCTATGCCTGTGCACTTTTAGTTGTGCATGATGATGTTCCTTCAAAATAATAAGACATAAAAATTGACACAACTACCTAAAAGTAAGAAGGAAATTGGTTGCAAATGGATGTATGAAAAGAAAGAAGGATTTCCTAACAAAAATGATGTTCTCTACAAGGCAAGGTTGGTGGCTAAAGCCTACCCTCAGAATGAGGGAATCAATTATAATGAAATATTTTCTCCTGTTGTAAAGCATTCCTCCATTAGAATTTTGTTGGCCTTAGTAGCACATTTGGATTTAGAACTAGTTAAACTTGATGTAAATATCACATTTCTATATGGTGACTTGGAAGAGGAAATCTATGTATCTCAACTAGAAGGGTTTATAATTTCTTGTCAAGAGAATTGGGTTTGCAAGATGAACAAATTATTGTATGAATTTAAGCAATCTCTGAGGTAACGGTACAAGTGATTTAATCAATTTATGTTGCAGCAGAAGTACACTAGAAACACATATGATCATTGTGTGTATTTTCACAAGTTACAAGATGAGTCTTTCATTTATCTCCTATTATACGTTGATGATATATTGATTGCATCAAAGAGCCAAGCATAAATTGAGAGGTTGAAGGTTCAACTAAGTTAGGAGTTTGAGATGAAAGATTTGGAAGAAACTAAGAAGATTCTCGACATGGAGATAAGTAGAGACAGGAAGAAAGATAATCTTTGTTTGACCCAAAGTCAATATTTGAAGAAGGTGCTATAACATTTTGGTATGAATGAACAAATAAAGCCTGTAAGTACTCCGCTTGTTCCTCATTTTGAGCTTAGTGCTCAATTGTCTCCTAAGAATGATGTAGAACGAAAATACATTGCAAAGGTATTGTATGCTAATGTGGTTGGTAGCTTGATGTAGGCAATGGAGTGTTAAGCAGATGAATGCATGATCTTGGTAAAGGACATTGATTGGCTATGAAATGGATTCTACGATATATTCTAAATAATGTAGATGTTGGTTTAGCATTTGAGTAGGATAATACTATTGGTCAATGTGTAGTTAGATATTATGATTATGATTATACAAGAGATTTAGATAAGCGTCGGTCAATTACTGATTATGTGTTTACTCTTGCTAGAGCACCAGTCAGTTCGAAGTCTACCTTGCAGTCCACAAATTGCTTTGTCTACTATAGAGGCATAGTATATGACAGTTATAAAGGCTATGGAAGAAGCTATTTGGTTACAAGATTTGCTTAAAGACTTAAGAGTTGGTTAAAAACATATTAAGGTATTTTGTGACAATCAGAGTGCTATTTATTTAACAAAGAACCAAGTCTACCAAGCACGTATAAAACACATTGACGTTCGTTACCATTTCGTGCGAGAGACTATTAAAGAAGATGGAGTACTAATTCAAAAGATCAATACTACAGAAAATCCCACAGATATGATGATCAAGGAGGTGACATCAATCAAGTTCAAACATTGTCTGGACTTGATTAACATTCTACAAATCTGAGTTGGAATTGGTGTCGTTGATCTAGAGATTGAAGAAATCGTTTGAGAATCACTAATTCGCCAAGGTAGAGATTTGTTGTATAACTCTTAGTGAGCAATTTAAAAAATCAATGTGACTCTTCTTCTCTTTTGTGTGGTTAATCGATTAGCTCAGTCTTGTCCAATCAATTATAATTTTTGAAATTTATCTAATTTAAAGATAGTGAAAGTTGTCAATGATACTCGAAAACATATGAAACATTTATACAAAATCTTATTAAATTTCTAATGTTTTTATTTTTCTGTTTTAATATTTTATTTAATATATGTTATAATTTTAATAATATTATATTTTTGGACTAGTTTAAGTTTTATTCATTTAAATTATAATATTTGTTAATAATAACTAATTAGATAAAAAAAAAATATATACCCCATTTTTACGACCCAACAAATTAGAACCACCGTGAGAACAGCTGTGAGACCCATTTAGCTATGATATGATATCTAGTTATCTACCAACATTAGATCTCAATCAACATAAGACAGTACATTGTGAAAATACAGGAGTAATGGAGAAGGATCTGCTTAATTTCAGGAAAGCAGTGAACATATTAATATATATAGTTCATACATCGTTTAGGAAAGACCCAGCTCGAACACACTTCAAATAGACATTTGAAACGTAAAACCAGATCAAAATGCCAGTTCATTGATCACCATTTTTCTTAAGCGATATGCTTTTTCAGCTCACTGATAGTTTTCTGAGTAATCCCATGTCAAGAAACCGCTATAAGGACTAAATTAGCAAATTCCCAAATCCACACAAAATGCATACAAACACCTTAATGTCATACAACATACATACAATACTACACGAACTATAAAATCTGACATACGGAAAACAAAAATTGCAAAAAAATAAAATAAAATCTCAAAGAAGCATATTGAAACAGAGTTTAATTGTAAGGACACTGACCTCAGGAAAGAGGAACTCAGAGAGAGAGATGGTGGTGGAAGATGATTATGCAATAAAGATTGAAAGGTGGCGAATTATATAAAGGTATGGATTTACTAATTTAGTGTGAGATAAAAACAATAGAGAAAAGATGGAATTGAAGCGAGGATAATAAGAGTACAAAGGATTAGGTGGTAAAAATGAAAATCACACAAGGCAAGCTTGCACCAAATTAAGGGTAGCAAAGTAGAGTAAATTTCGGGAGTCGTTGCTATTCCTACTTTTATTAAAATTAAAGGAATATTTTTATTTTAATAAACACAAGATTAAAACATATAAATTAATTTGTAAACACTCTTACATTCGTGCCACTTTGATTTTACTAAGATAAGTATATAAAAGATTAGGTGCAAAAATATATATATGTTTGGTGAATGGTGGGCTTTCTAAATCATTGCAACTAATTAGTCTATATTTTTCCAATGTATTTTGAATCACCTACCTTGCTTTCTAATCTCTTTAATTACCCCTATGATTATCATCATCTTTCTAGATTTTTTGTTATAATCCTAATCTATTTATACTTTTATGATGATTGATATGTTAATACACGTTTCATAATTCTTAATTCTTTTATGATCGTTATACATTCAATTTCCTACATATATAAATGCTTATTATAGTGTTGCATTTAATCTAATTTTTGAAATATAAAATTTGTTTTAAAGAACTTCAAATAGTTATAATTTAACAGTCCATTAAGCTTATTGGTTCGTTCCAGTGTGACATGAGTAATATAATTGTTTAGGAAAAAAAAATTAGTAAAGGAAATTATGTATTTTTATATTTTCAAATCTTCAAGTTCAGTCTACGTACTCTTTTATTAAAAGTTCATATTTGGGTCCACCACGAGATTTGGACCAACGAGCGTAGTCTGTATTTTGCAAGTGCTAGAGCCAAATCATTCCCTAACAAAAAAAGAAAAGAAAAGAGAGAGTTAGAAATGAAAATAAAATAATTTTATAATAATGTGATATTAGAAATAAAAATAGAAAATAACAATGTATCACGCTTTTGTCAACCACTATACAATAATTATATATATATGAAAAAAAAAAGTTATTAATTAAAGGGGGAGAAAAAGCAGAGAAACGACATCTCTTTCTTGTGTCTTACGTACCCTTGCCGATACTCCATAAAATGCACATAAAAACAGCACATTTTCCTTAATTTGTCTTTGTGTTATGGCCATTTGGGTATTCAAAAATATATGGCATTTAATAATTAATTAACTTGATTTAGATTTCTCAACCGTTAACAAGTAGAACGAATAATATTATAAAAAAGCATGATTTTTAACCATGTTCCATAACATTATATATATATATATATATATATATATATATCAAAATTATTAAAATTATAAAGAAAAATAATTAAATAATAAAATTAATGGTCAAAATAAAAAAGAGCCGAATAGTCGTCAATTATAAATCCTAATTGGCCATTTAATAAGCAGGACCTACTATAATGATTATTGGCTTTTACTGATTTTTTTTTATTTTATTTCTAAGAAAGCTGATTTTAATTTCTTGTACTCATGAGATGCGTGCTGGTAAGTTTTCAACCCAACCAACCAACCTCTACGAGGAGGGAAAAAAAAAAACTTATGCGAGACAAGTGCATGCATAAATAATATATTTTAATATTTTTAAGATAATATTATCTGTGTTAATTAATTAATATGAATCATTTTTATGTAAAAAAAAAGTCAGTTTTTGAATTGAAGGATTCTCATGTCATCTATACATCTGTTTCATGTAAAAATTTATCTTTTTTAAATTAGTATTTTTGTACAAGATCAACTTTTGATTATCAAACCTCACTGCTTGGAATGATTTAAAAAAAAGATTATCAAATGGCATAAGTTAATAAAAAATGCTAAGGGTGCCAATATAAACAAAAAGTTAAATATTGTATGCTTTTTTATTTTATCCAACTTATGAAACAACAAGGAGAATGAATCTTATCTCCACAAATCACTGCAAATTAATCGGTTGGTGTAATGTAATCCATGTTATGTAAAAGGGTTGGGTTTAATGAACTTCACGATCCAGAAGATGAGAGATAATTACCATTAGCTGGAATATCCCATCAAACTGATTCTCTAATACGCCTTTGTTTTCAAGAGACTGATGTGACATCGAGAGTTACTTTATTGAACTTTGTTGTCATTGATATTAGTAAATTATTTTAGTAAAAATATCAAAAATAATTATGTGTTTTAAGATAACATCATTAACACTCTTATATTTTACGAAAATATCACTAATATCGTTATTAATGAGATGTTATATAGACATTTTTCCCTATTTTTTAATAATTGGATTTTCTAAGTTAAAATATCAATCATTCTAGTTATCCATTTTCTCGCACCCTTGTAATCACCCCCTACCTCTCTCCTTTTTGTCATCATCAAGTTGGTGCAAGAAGTAGAGACATAAGCTATCTTCAGTTGTTCATTCAGCTATCGTGGAAAGCCCAAATTGATCCATGGTTGAGCTTGAGGTTCCTTCTTATGAAGATTTCCTCATAAATGAGTAATTGATTTGTGCCCAAGATAAAGGTCGTGGAAAAAATGCTAAGCAACTCACTTGGATCCTTCTTCTCAAAGCCTACAAACACTACTACAATATGTACCTATGACCTCGGTTTTTAACCATGTTGTAGGTCTATGATCACGGTTATAAAAACTGAGTGAGAGAGATCAAAGGTAACGATCTATGATCACAGTTTACTTATAACCGAAGTCATAGGTACACCCTATGACCACAGTTTTCTAATAACCGAAACCATAGGGTATGCATAAATTTAAAAAAAATTACAATTATAAATTACAATATTAAAAATCAATATAAATTACAATAAATTTATTAATTATAATATTAAAAATTATATTATATTAAAAGTAAAAGTAAAATTACATTTGAGAGTTTATTATATACTAAAACATAATAAAACTTTACTATTACAAACAACATTGAAAGGCTGCTTGTCTTTCAAGGAAAACATTTCAAACTCAAGATCTTTAAGCATTTCAGACGAAGATTATCTTTGGCTTCATTGATCCTTCCTTACTTCATTAAGCAAATACCAAGATTGCAAATTTTGTTATTATCTAGTGCAATAGAAAGAGCTCTTCTATAAGCATCTTCAGCTTCAATGTAGTTGTTTTGTTGCATTGAAGCCTAACCAAAATTGCCTTGAAAAACAGAATATACAAATCAATAACCTTTCTATACTATAAAACCTAGCAAAATTGTGGAGGAAAAAATTGAAATCTAGTTAGTTCTTACCAAGAGTCTAGTTGCCTCTTGTTCTATTGAGACTTGAAACTTCTTTCCCTGAGATTGACCTATTTTAGTTCACTTTCCATTGAAAGCCATTCCTTGTTGGATCAAGAACAACTTATGCTTTAAAAGTGCTATTTGATCACTTAATCTCCCACATCTTTGTAAACAAATGAACCCAAGTTGTAATAAATTATATAGATAATATTTTTGGGTCAAACCCAAGTGTTGAGGAAAAAAATCAGATTTTGAATCAAATCCAATTAGCCAAAGATAATGAAAAATCAGATATATGACAAAAATCAGTTTTGGATCAAACCCAATTAGCCATAGAAAATGAAAAATCAGACTAAATGATAAAAATCAAATTTTTGGATGAAACCTAATTACCCATAGACAGTTGAAGTGAGAATTATAATGAAATTACCTTGTAAAGATCCAAAAGAATATTATCAAGAGATTCTTGTGCTGGATTTGAACACCTATCTCTAAGTGACTTTATAGCTTCAATTGCTTACTTTGCTTGATTTTGTTGTTTCATCACAATAGTCATGTCCTTTAAAGCACTATCAACTCTATCACCAGCATTAATGGCTGCCCATAACAATGGGATTGTCTTCTCTAGATCCTTATCAACCAACTAAACAGAACCTAGAAGCAAAAAAAAAAAAAACAATCAAACAAAATAAGAAAGTGAAAAAAAGAGCCCAAATCATGCCCATCATTACAACATAAATATAATCAACCAAAACATCAATTCCACATTTCTTAGCGCTCAAAATTGTAGCAACAAAGTCTCAATATACTACAAACCGCACTACCTTCATATAAACTCTCTTACCAACTTCAGAGCTGATTTTGGGGATGCATTGTAATAGGCGAGGACCTATATCCATGCGTGGTAAAAAGTTGAAAAAAACTTACATAGTATAAAATAAAGAGTAATGCTATGATACCCCAAAAGTTGGGACATTCCCTCTGGCTCAATTGACAAATGATCATTGGTCTCTTTCCTATCATAAGAAAACATAGCAATCATAAATAATAGTTACAACAACAACAATGTTTTTGTAAGCCAAATCTTTATTCATTCCATTTTTCAGTATACCTTCTAAATAGAGATTCCACAATCCCAGTAATATGGTTCAAAAAATTTGATAGTCGTCAAATGACAATGACAATGGGCAAATATTTTACAAAGGAGAAAACTTTTGTTTACATTCAATAGACCTGTGCAGAATCAGAAATAAGTAACAAAACAAGGTCACTTTCTAAGACGATTTTCCATATATCACACAAAGTCTCATTCTTTTCATTAAAGCCAACATCAGGAGCTTTAGTAAAAGAGCGAGGGCCCTTTCTCAAGCCAATTTGAAAACATAAGTAACCAAAAAAGTATAAACATACAGTAGGAAAAATAACTTATTTAATAGCCAAAGCTTCAATTATAATTACCATAAAAAAGAATCAACTGATAAAAAATTGAAAAAATATGATTTCACCTTAACCACTACATCAAATTTTGCTTCAACAATAGAGTCTCTTAAATTCTAAGATTGTGCAAGTCCTTGCACAAATAATTGGCTAAAGTTTGTCATCAAGATTTAGCAAAACACAGAGAGCACTAATATTCATAGAGAAGAAAAAAGTGAATATGAAAATTAAGATGTCTTATCTATACGCTGATGAATGCTCGAAAATCACTAAAATTACCATGATTTTATGCACATTAATTGATTAAAAATATATATATTCATATGATTTTATCATATATTTATATAAATTTGTCTTTTCAGAATCATGGGTATTTTATTGTTTTTCAAGTATTTTCGCTTAAAAACGTAACTTAAAGACTCAAAGAGGAATACTGGAGGCAATATATCACAAATATATTCATAAAATAAATGATAAAAAGTCAACAAATATGGAAAAATTGGACAAAATGGGTCAAAAAGGTCAAAGAGGAGGAAATCGTGCACGCAGTTGCGCCAGCCAACGCACCCAGTCAGCACGTGCCCCTACTCCATTCTGTGTGCGCCACTGTGCCCCACCTACCCGTTGACGTCAACTCACGTCATCATCACCTACTACGTGTTTCCTCTATTTTTAATCATTTTTTTCACCCACTTTTTATTCCTTTCTTTACCTATAAATACCTACATTCTCTTCATAACTAATCACACCTCAAAATACATCTTCTCTTCTCTTTATTTCTCTCATTTCTTAGTTTTTAAGTTTTTCTTAGTTTTTAGCTTTTCTTAGTTTTTAGCTTTTCTTAGTTAGTTTTTCTTAGTTTTAGAGTTCTTCTATTTTTGGGAAGAATTAGTTATGTTTTTGTAATTTATTTGTTTTCAATTCAATAAATGGGAGTACAAATTCCTTTTGGAGGTTTTCCAGCAACGGGAATAGCAACAAAGTACTGTAAGGATTTTATTTTCTTTACAGTTATTTTTTATGCTTTATTCTTACATGTTATATTTAATTTTTCTGTGATTAAATTTAACTTTGCTGACTGTTTGTAAACATGATATAATAATAACATTGTTATGCTTGCGAAATATTAAATAGGTAAAAATATCTAAAATGAATTAATTTTATTTTTATTCAAGATTTTATATTAAGAATGTTAGAGAGAAATATATTATTTTTCATTACAAACTTAAATCTGATAATTATATTTTAAGGTTTAGTTATCCGGTCTGATTTAGAATAGTACTCTTTTATTTGTTGGTACAATCGCCGGGTAGTTAGAGTGAAGCTCTATTTCAAAAATTTTTATAAGAATTATTACCTGAAAATGTATTGATAACATATTTTTAGTAGTAGTTTTAAAACTTGAAAGTTAATACTCGGATAATTAAATTCTTAGGTTTAATTTGGACACCTTGAATAAAGTTTAAATTGTCTAATCTCACCAAAGGTGGCATTTAAATGGTTCATTTTCAATCTCTTAGAAAAATGAATTAATTTAATTAACCAAATTAGTTATCAACCCCACCCATAGGTGTTAATTGATTTGTTTAGTTAACAAAGAATACCTAACCCCACCAAAGGTAGTATTCATATAAAAAATAGAGAATCAATAAATATCAATTTATATCTTTAATAACCTAAATAATATGAGCAAGCATAATTAACTTAGTTATTATATCCATAAATACTCCACTATTATAAATGATAAAATTTGCATAAATGTTTATTAAATCTTTATCTATGTTTATTTTTATGTTATTAGATTAGAAACACAAAAACCTAAATATCGTGACAGGATGTTTAGGATTTAATTTTGTTATTAAAAGTGTGAATAATAAATTAAAACCCACATAAATTCCTTCCTTAGATATACCTTGAGAGTATACTTATCATTTTCTACAAAATGATTCGTACACTTGCGAGAGTTTTATAAATATAAAACCAAAGTATTGGTAGGATCGGCGATGCTGGTTCTACTCATCACACACACACACGCACACACGCACACACGTGCATAGAGAGAAAGAGAGAGAGAGAAAGTGAGAGAGAGAGAGAGATAAAGAAAGAGAGAGTTAACTTGAGAAGTGAGAACCCCAATCGATTACACCAATATTCTTGATACCTTTGAAAGCATCGGGCAACAGAGGGAACAAAGATGTATTTCTGAAGATGAGAGATGGAAGAGCAAGAGACGCATACGGCAGACGCAGATGACAGATGCATACGGTAGATGTAGAGATGAGGACGGCGAGCGGACGATACATGTAGAGTAGTAAAGGACAGAGCGGAGACGAGAGCGGTAGATTTTTGAATATAATTTCTAAGAGTTTTGTTTATATATCTGCAGTAGAAAACCCTAATTAATAAAATAATATATAATTTAATTTAATAAATATATAAATTAATTAAATAAATATAATTAATAAAAAAAAGAGAAAAAAAAATAAAAAATTTGATATGTTGTGTAAAAAATCAATAGGGTATGTCTATGGCCTCAGTTTTTAAATAATCAAGGTTATAGGGTATGTTTATAGTCGTTGTTTTTAAATAACCGAGGTCATAGGGTATGTCTATGGCCTCTGTTTTTAAAAAAATCGAGGCTAAATATTCGAGACTATATGTATGTATTGTAGTAGTGAAAGTCGCTAGTTATTTAAGAATATCATCTACAAAATAACAGATTGATTATCATAATCAATGCATATTACAGGTATAAGCTTCACCTACTTAGAAATATCCTCTACAAAATTACATAGCCATTCAACTTCTTTTCTATATTTATCCAAAGTGATGAACTCAGATTCCATTGTGAATCTAGCAATGTACGTCTGTTTAGAGGACTTCTATGAAATAGTTGCACCACCCAGTATGAATACATATCCACTAGTAGACTTTGAGTATTTCATATCAGATATCCAATTTACATAACTGTATCCTTCTAATACAATTGGATATCGTGTGTAGTGTAGTCCATAGCTACGTGTATATCTTAAGTATATAAGTAGTCTTGTAATACCTTTCCAGTGATCAGATCCTAGATTACTAGTATATCTACTTAGTTTGCTTACTACGTAAGCTATGTTTGGTCTTGTACAATTTATCAAGTACTTAAGACTTCCTATCATTCTAGAATATTCTAGTTGAGGCACACTCTCACTTGTATTCTTGGATAGGTGTAGATTTACATCTACTGGTATTCTCACAATTCTAAAATCATCCTTGTTGAATTTCTTAATTATTTTTTCAACGTAATGACATTGACTTAAAATGAGACCGCTTAATACCCTTGATATCTTAATTCCCGGAATTACATCAATAGGATCCATGTCTTTCATATCAAATCTTGAATTCAACATAGACTTAGTATATTTGATCATTATTACCCACAATTAGCATGCCATCAACGTAAAGAAACAAGATAACATAACCATCTTTATTGTCCTTGACATATACACATTTATCACATTCGTTGATTTTAAAGCCATTTGTCCTCATGACACTATCAAAATTTTCATGCCATTGTTTTGGTGCTTGTTTTAAGTCATATAAAGAATTTACCAATTTATAGACCTTTCCTTCTTTCCCTAGGCATAAAAAACCCTTGGGTTGATTCATGTATATTTCTTCATCTAACTTTCCATTTAGAAAGGTTGTCTTTGCATCCATTTGATGTATTTCAAGATTTCACATAACTGTGATAACAATTACCATCCTTATAGAAGTTATTCTCGTCACAAGAAAATGAATATCAAAGTAATCAAGGCCATGTTGTTATTTGTATCACTTAATTACAAGCCTAGCCTTGTACTTATCAATTGATCCATATGATCTACGTTTTCTTATGAAAATTTACTTGAAGGTAAATCAACTAGTTTCCAAGTATGATTTTGTGGAATAGACTCAATTTTACTATTAATGGCTTCTTGCCATCGAGGACCTTCATAAGAAGTCATAGACTCTTCGTAGGTTTGAGGTTCACTTTCTAGCAAGTAGGTCAGAGAATCTGAACCATAAGACGTTTCTGTCCTAGCCCTCTTGCTACGTTTGAGTTCAATCTCTTGTTTGGGTTCTTTGTTTTGACTATCTTCATTCATTGTCTCATACGTTCTTTTAGACAAACTTGATTCTCCTTGAGATTTACTTGGAAATACATATTCAAAGAATGATGCATCCCTTTATTCCATTATCGTGTTCTTATGCATGTCTGTGATCTTTGAATCATGCACAAGAAACCGATAAGCACTACTATTATGTGCATATCTAATGAAGATGCAATATATTGTTTTTGGACCTATTTTCACCTTCTTAGGTATAGGTATAGTCAGTTTTGCAAGACACCTCCATACTCGAAAATATTTATAAGAAGTACCCTTCCTTTAAATAATTCGCACAGTGTCTTATGTGTTTTTCCAGGGTATCTTATTTAAAAGATAGTTAACTAAAAAAATAACTTCTCCTCATAAGTTTTGTGGCCGCCCAGAACTTAATATCATTGCACTCATCATTTCTTTCAAGGTACGATTATTATGTTCAACAAATCCATTTTGTTGAGGTGAATAAGGCATTGTTATTTCATGAATAACTCCGTGTTGTGCACATAATTCACCAAACGGTGCTTCATATTTACCACCATGATCACTATGCAGTACCTTGATCTTCTTGTTGAGTTGATTCTCAACTTCTTTTTTATAAAGAATAAATTTCTCTATAGCTTCAACTTTGCTTTTAAGTAAATACATATAGTAATATTTCGTGATATCATCAACAAAAGTAATAAAATACTTATTGCCTCCCTTGTTTGGAGAAATTTTAAATCACATAGATCACTATAGATTAAATCAAGGGGTTTAGTGTTCCTTTCAATCGAATGAAATGATAACCTAGTCATTTTTGCCTCAACACAAGTCTCACACTTATGCTTTAAATCTATTTGGAATGCGAGTATGTCTTTCATGTTAATTATTCTACACAATGTATTATAATTGACATGACATAGTCTACCATACCACAAGTTGAAAGACTTAAGAAAATAAGCAGAAGAATTAATCTTATTAACATTCTTAGCTTTTATAGATATTACATTGAGTTTAAATAGCCCATTAGATATATACCCATTTCCTACAAACATCTCATTTTTGGTCACAACGACCTTATCATATTCAGACACTATCCAAAAGCCATACTTGTTTAGCAATGAGCCAAAATAAGATTATTATGGATGTTAGGCGCATAGAATACATTGTTTAATGTAAGATCCTTCCTAAAGGTCATATTCAATTTGACTTAGCCCTGCCCTTGAATGACTGATGTGGCAGAATTTTCAATGAAGAACTTCTCTCCATCTTTCACTGCTTTAAAAGTAGTGGATAACCCTTTATCTGAGCATATGTTCCTTGTTTCACTAGTGTCAATCCACCACTCCTTTAGGTTTGATCCCACCAAGTTTACCTCAAAAATGAATGCACACAAGTCAATATCAGAGATATCATGAGTGATGTTATCAACTATGTTTGCCTCAAAGTTTTTGTTTCTTTTTGGAAATCTATAGTTTGGGGTTTTATGCCCTGTCCTTTGACAATTAAAGTAAATCCTTTTAAAGCTTGAATTCTTAAAATTTTCTACTCTAGGTCCCAATTTATACACTTTATCCAAATTTCCCTTGCCCTTGTTCTTATTGTGTTTGGAACTTTGACCATATTCCATCACAATAGCCTTGGGTGCTGATGAGATATAACCTCTTTTAGAAGAAGTCTTGTTGTATTCTTTTACTTTGAATCTTATCAGGAAGTCTTTCAAAGACACTTACCTTCGCTTGTGCTTAAGATAGGCCTTGAACCCTATCCATAAAAGGGGAAACTTTTCAATAATATCTGCAACTTGATAGGTTTCACTAAGTACCATCCTCTCATCATACATCTCTGTTATGACATCTTGGATTTTACAAGTTTGACTGCATACAGATTTAGAGTCCACCATCTTATAATCAAGAAAACGACCAATCAAAAATTTCTTGACAACAACATTTTAGTTTCATACTTTCAATCCAATAATTGTCACGAGTCTTTGTTCGTCTTTTTCTTATTGTACTCATTGCACAAGGAATCAGTTAGACTATTCAGAACATAGTTCCATCAAATAATCAGAATGCTTCCATGCTTCAATAACACTAGCAAACTAAAAATCTCGTTCACCCTCAGGTTGATCGGGAGCTTCTTTAGTCAAGAATCTTGCTAAATTCAAGGTGGTGAGATAGAACATCATCTTACTCTTCCATCTCTTCAAGTTTAAGACATTAAACTTCTCTGATTTCTCTACCATAACATGGTTAATTGGAACAAAAACCGATAACATTAGGGTTACCCTAAGAGCCACAGAAAGCCTAATCATTTAGTTCACACTAGAACCACCCATAGTAGGGCCAACAATATTCATAGTTGGGTTTTCAATTCAAAACATTGAAATGGTCATTTCAGATTCTATAATCTTTTCTTTATTTTTTTTTATGTTAAATACACAAATAACAATATAAATTTTAAAAATCATCAAATAAATTTTAGATTTTAAAAAATGTATTTAATAAATAAATGATACATATATGTTAATTTACCTATATATTTGTTATTTCATTAATTATAGTGATTAAATAATTTTAATAATAAAATAATTTATTTATTTATAAAATTATAAAAAATATATATATAGTAAAAATAAAATAAAAAAATTAAGATTAGTAACATAAAATAAATAAATATATTTATTATAAAAATAACAATATAAAATAATTATTGATAACAACAATATAAAAAGTGATGAAATCAATTAAAATAAAATGAAAGTAATTTAATATAAGAAAAAAATTAATATTAAATAAACGATGAAAGGAATTAATAAAGACTGTAAAAATTGAACGATAATTATAATATATATATATATAGTAAAACAGATAAATGTAAGATATTATAAATAATCTATTTGTCACAAAATATTTAAAAAGAATTGTATTTGTTTGCCCAAAAAATAAGGGGAAAAATTATCTTAAAGTGGTAGGAAATAATACACGGACAAACAATTTAAGAATAAAATTATTTTATTAAAATTTAAAAATATGTAAATATATATATATATATATATATATAAATTATAAATACAAAATTTAAATAGGAAAAAAAAATCGAGACCTGTGTATTACATAGTGTTCTTCAAATAATTTTTCTACTCATCGTAGATGTTTGAGAACGACGAAAACTTATCTGCTAAAATAAAACGATTAAACAATAATAAACTTATATCACAATTTATTATTGTATGAGTGTTCGAACTCTATTAAAGTAACCTAACTCTATATAAAAAAAATATACACAAAAAAATTTACCTTTTGCCATGCACATTTTTTTCCCTCTTTCTTCTTTTCTTTTCTTTTTCTTCTTTTTTCTTGTAAGTTCCTTCCCTTTCTTCTTCTCTATTTTCCTTTCTTTTTCTTTTTCTCTATTTTCTTTCTTATTTTTGTTTTTTCAATTCGAAAATGAAAAAGAATGTTTAATTCAAAAATGAACGCAGAGAAACGGAAGTTGATAAATTGATGAAGAGAAACGAAAAATTGAAAAAATTGAAGATAAAAAGAGCAGTTTTCTAACAATTTTAATTCGTAATTTCTAACCTGTTATAATAAAAGGAAACCATAGATCGGCAAACCTTTGCATGTTAGTAACATGAAATGTATCTTTCTTTACTACCACCAATATTACAGTATTGGGACTACAAATACTCATGCTCATCCATAGTACGTGTTCTTTAATTTCAATATTATCATAATTCCCACCAACTTTGAATGGATTATGGATCTTTTCAAAGCATTGCTAATGTGAATCCAGCATGATGGGTACTAAAGGTAGCAAATTGTTTCAATTACTTTGCATTTCTTTACTACAGGAGCTGGTGTTTGTGTTAGTTATTTGTAGATAAATGCTTATTAAGTGCCTCCAATATTTTAAAATCATGATTGGGATATTTATTTTCAACACAAACATTTTGGTCTCTCGCATATGAAGAGATGGTGTTTGATGTGATGATGTATTCGAATTCAAAGTGATACACTAAGTCAATTCTGATGCTATCATACGTTGGTATAACAAATTTTTCTTATGTTCTCTTTCATCTTTTAATCATATAAACATTAGTTCTCTCACCCTCTCTTAATCTAATTATAAATTTCTCATAATTATAAATATCATATTCAGGATTCTATTAAACAACATCATTTAGGGTTCTTTTAATTTGTCCTGTAAGAGAAAGTCTTGTTGATAAATCTCTATCACATATGCAAAAGATGAAAGAATAGTAAATAATCTTTCTTTCTATCATCTTTACCATGTTAGTCTTAGCACTCAATAGTATGCTAAACAAATTTTCCTCTTTAAAGATTTTATCATCGTCTTGATACTGAACTTCAGGTAGTCATTGTTGCACCTTTCCACGGACGTATCTTCTGCCTCATATCCATGACCATATATTGTGCATCATCCAAGCTCCTTCGTAGTTGCATAATTGTTACTTCCTTCTCTAGACAAATTCTTGTAGATCTTTAGGTAGATTCCGTCCATATAGAAGAGAAAAAAATAAAAAATTTAGGTGCAATTATATTTGAAAAATTTATCAAATAAAAAAAACATTTGTGGTTAAAATTTGACCAGTTACGTAGTCAATTTATGACAATATATGAGATAGATAATTTTATCTATAAATATACAATGTTTTTGTCTTAGAGAGACAACAAAAGAAGATAAATAAAGCAAAGTCAAAGGAACAATTTCTTTTGATGACAAATAGTGTTGTGTGTGTGAAAGAGTTAGAGAGAATATTTTAGAAAAATATTTAAAATATTTTTCTAAAAGAGGAGTGACAAAATAATGAGTTTGAGAAATACTTATGTGTCACTATTTTTGGTTTATCTCAATTTGTTGTATTGCCTCTTACTTTGTACCTATTAATTTTATTAGTAGAATAAATATTTTTTGAAGTTTGTCCCATGGACGTAACCCAAATTAAAGTTTGTCTCATCCCGTGGAGAATACAAGGACCTTTTCATGCTTACTACAAAAAGTATGGTATTAGGCATTAGACAACACCTCCAAAGATACTACAGTTGAATGACTTAGTTTAAATGATGAACAAAACTTTGATGGAGAGAGTCAGATGTCGATTCTCACATGCAAATTAAAGTTGCCTAAAACTTTCTAGGGTGAATCCATACTCACAGTTGCACATGTACTAAATCTTTTACCTTGTACTCTTCTCAAGATGGATATTCTAGACATAGTGTGGTTAGAAAAGGATGTTTCCTATGATCATCTGCAGGTGTTTTCCTACAAAATCATTTGTTTATATCCCCAAGGATGATAGATCCAAACTTGATGCCAAGACAAGACAATTTATTTTTATTGGCTATGGTCAAGATCAATTTTGCTATAGATTTTATGATCCGGTTGCAAAGAGACTTGTTAGGAGCCTTGATGCTGTATTCGTTAAAGATGAGACTATTGAAGATATTGTCAAAATGAAGAAGGATGTTCCTAATTCCAATGGTGACTCATCATATTTGGAATTAATTCTTTCATTATCAGTGCCAAGAAAAATTGGAGATGAAGACCAAGTTTATCCACCTGATGAAGATGATGCTCTCATAGAAGTTGGTTCTGAAGATGAGCGAGATGATGATGTTCATTATCCAACACCAACACCTGCGGTTACTCCTATTCCACTAAGAAGAAGTGATAGACTGAGATGACCTTCTACCACATATCCTCTAGATTATTATGTAACTTTCACCGATGAGGGAGAACTTAAGAGTTATGAAGAAGCCATGGATGATGGATCTAAACAAAAATGGATTGAAGCCATGCAAGATAAGATAAAGTCCTTGTATAAGAAAAAAAACTTTTGAGCTGATGAAGTTACACAAAGGGAAGAAGGCTTTGAAAAATAAGTGGGTGTTTAGGGTGAAGCATGAAGAACACAGTTCTAGTCTGTGATACAAAGCCAGACTGGTTGTCAAGGGATTCCGCTAAAGAAAAGAAGTTGACTTTGATGATATTTTCTCACCAGTTGTGAAAATGACATTTATGGTGACTTGGAAGAAGAGTTATACATGGAGCAACCAGAGGGTTTCAAGCAAAAGGGAAAAGAGGATTATGTTTGAAAATTAAAGAAAATCCTTTACGACTTAAAACAGGCACCGAAGCAATGGTACAAGAAGTTTAAGTATGTTATAGGGGAGGAAGGATACAAAAAGACTACTTCAAACTATTGTCTTTTTATGCAGAAATTCTCTGATGATGATTTCATTATTCTTTTGCTCTATGTGGATGATATGTTGATTGTTGGTCGAAATATTTTCATAATCAACAACTTGAAAAAACATTGAGTAAGTCTTATACCATGAAATAATTGGGGCCTATAAAGCATATTCTTGGCATGAGTATTATTAGAGACAGAGGTGCCAAAAAATTATGGTTGTCACAGGAGAAGTACATTGAGAAAGCACTTCATAGATTTCATATGGACAAGGCTAAAATAATTAGTTGTCTTCTTGCTAATCACTTTAAGCTAAGTTCTAAGTTAAGCCCTTTTACAAACAAAAAGAAGGAAGAGATGGAAAAGGTTTCATATGCTTCATTAGTTGGATGTTTGATGTATGCCATGGTTTATACACGTCCATATATCACTCATGCAATTGGAATTGTGTGTAGATTCCTTTCAAACTCTGGAATGGGACATTGGGCTATAGTGAAATGGATTTTCAAGTATCTTTGAGGTTCTTCCAAAATATACCTATGTTTTGGAAATGACAAACCTATATTAGTTGGATACACATATACAGATATGGCTGGTGATGTGGATTCCAAAAAATACAATTTAGGTTACTTGATTACATTTGAAAGGTGAGTTGTGTCATGACAGTCAAAGTTACAAAAACATGTTACATTGTTCACTACAAAAGTAGAGTTTATAGCAGCAACGAAAGCATGTAAATAGTTTCTATGGATGAAAAACTTCTTGAAAGAACTTGGGTTGCAGCAAGATAGTTGTCAATTATTTTGTGATAATGAGAGTGCTATCCACTTTGAAAAGAATGTATCCTTTCATTTTAGATCAAAACACATTAATGTGAGATATCACTATATTAGGGATGTAATAGAGAACAAACTACTACAACTTGAGAAGATCCATATAGAGGAAAATGGATCAGACATATTGACAAAAATTCTTCTAGGACAAAATTTTGAATACTGTTGTTTAGTTACTAGATTGGTAAATCCCTCCATGTAATCGGGAGGGGGAGATTTGTAAGTACCGCCCACATGGAAGAGGAAGAAAATAAAAATTTTAGGTGTACATTTAACAAATTCATTTAATAAAAAAAATATTTTTGTGACTAAAATTTGGCCAATTATATAATCAATTTCTCGTCACATAAGAAATGTGCAATATTTTTGCGTTAGAGAGATACACCGAAAAAAGAGAAGCAAAGTAAAGCCAGGGATGTATATGATATTTTTCCATTGTTTTAATAAGGATACTTTTTTGAATTTGAATTTGATGTTTATTATTAGTAATATTATTATTATTATTATTATTATTATTATTATTATTATTATTATTATTATTATTATTATTATTATTAATTAAGAGTGAAAACGAAGCACTTAGACGAAATTATGATTTTACGGCTGCTTCAAGTTTTTCTCACTTATTCTAAATTTTTCAAAATTGATGGAGACACTAGATGTTCTTTATTTTATTTCTTAAATTGAAATTTAATATTTCTTTCATATGCTGATTTTTGAAGAGTAAATTGTTGAAGTTGGTTATGGTCTCTTGCTTCTATATTGAATTTCTTTAAGTAATTATAATGAAAAACCAGGTTATATTTTGAGCTGTTTTGGAAGATTATCTCAAAGTTGAAATAAATTAACAGGTTCTCAAGTCCAAATCATTAGAATCGAACTGTGTTTTTATGTATGTCAACTCTATTACACTAGATATTGTATGTCAAAAAATAATATTTTCATTCATCTCCAAGCCAAAACAATTATGTAAAGCAGAAGGAAGCTTTTTTCTGCTTGTTACTACTAATTTAAACTGTTTAATTTGGATGAATATAAAAAGTAAAAAACCCATTTATAAGGGTGTACATGAAATGAAACTTCTATATTGCTATAATAAGGTTTGACATGAAGCATAAGACACAAGGGTTTTTTTTTTTCGATTATGTTCATGTTTATAGCTAAAACAACGTATCAACCAGCTTTAGCTGTCGCAGGCTAGGTGCTAAGGCAATTAGAATTCAGAACAAAAAGTTTAAGCACAGCTATACAGATCAAATAGATTAGAACTTAGTTGTTCAGAGGTCATATACGCTTCATAATTCATACTAAATAGGTCAAGGTGAAGCCTTGCAATCTGCCTACAGATATGGTAGAACTGGGTAACTAAATGTTGGGTAGAGTTGGACTCACTATAAAGAAAAAAAGAAAAAGAAAAAAGAGGGGTATCCATTTAATTGTACAATTTTGGTGTATTAATATTCTATTGGTTTGATATGATTTGAAGTATCCATTTAATTGCAAAATATTTGGGAAAATTAATATATTTATGTTCCGTTGTGATTTTCAAGGTGAAAACATTATTTGTGATAATTTTATTCTTAAGTTAAGGTCATGTTTGGTTAAAACATAATGAGAATAAAAATGTTAAAAGAAATAAAATTTAATCGAAACAAATTATTTTATATTTATTTGAACAGTAAAATCAAAATAATAATAACTATTAAAATAAAATTTATAAAATTATAAATAAAAGAAAATAATTTTTTATTTTTAAATGAGAAAAAATAATAAATGATAATACAAATGTTGAGAAAAATAAAACAATATATCGTGTTATTAAGAGGTGTGAGAGAAATATGTTGAGTTTTCCCTCTTATTTGGAGGAATCCAAAAAGACCCATGTGGTTTCATGGCTCATAGATAAATAAAGGTAATTTTGTTCATTTGTTCATTTAATTTCTTCGTTAATAAATTCATTTAAGGTTGGTTGAGAAAGATTTGAGAGTTGCAACTAGAGGTGTCCATAAACCGGACCGGGCCGGACCAAATCGTAAAACCGGACCGGGCCGGACCAAATCGTAAAACCGGACCGAACTGGATCGGATCAAACGGTTTTACAAATCAAACGATCCAGTCCGATTTTTATTACTTAAAATCGTTTCAAACGGTCCGGTCCGATTAAAGTTTTTTAACCAAAACCGGACTGGACCAGACCGTTGGACACCCCTAGCTGCAACAATAAGGGAATTTCCAGCAATAGTTGGCATAAAATTTTTCTGTTTTTTCCTTCCCCAGCAAACCTTCATCAAGTGCTCTGATGGAAGGTTGCTTGTGGTCCGATTGAGTTGAACTTTTGTAGGAGGTTCACGACTCAAGATTCTTCAATCTAAACGGTGGGATTTGGATTTGGCTCACTGGTTTGAGAAAATCTGGGCTGTGAACAGTGACTACAAAATTGGGTTAAATTTGTTTATTTTCTTAAAATAATTGTTAGTTTCCAAGAAGTTGTATTCTTGATGATGTTGTTGATTGTTTGCTTCTAGTTTTATTTAGATAAAAAAATTGTACAATTTTTTCTTGATAGTGGAAGTTTTGGAGATAGAGTGTCGTGGTTCTTTCCTTCCTACATCAGGAAGGTTTTTTATTACATAAATTGATTGTGTTGATTTTGTGCATGTTTCATTTTGAGCTCTATTTATTTGTTTCTTAAAAGATTCGCACAAAGAAGAAAGTAGACTTTATTCCGATGTTTAGAGCTTGATTAAGTTCGCATTGATATTGTGATTCTTCAAACAAAGTGATATTAGAAATGTGGTTATTATTGTTGAATTTCTTGTGTTGAATAATTGAAGCAAACTTGAGTAAAATGATTACTTTGAATGGTTTTAATTATCACACTTGGAAAGAAAAAAAAATGGAAGATCTTCTTTAGTCAAACAGTTTCATTTATCGGTGTTTGCCTTTGAGATGCCAGAAAAATTGTCTGAAGAAAAATGAACTTTATTACATCAACAAGTCTGTGGGTAGATGATAATGTTTTGAATTATATTAGTGGGGAAACACATGCACGGTCACTCTAGAATAAACTTAAGGAATTGTGTGCTTTGGAACAAACTTGAGGAATTGTATGCTTGGAAAATAGGAAATAATAAAATGTTTCTCATAAAGCAATTGATGGCTTTAAGGTACCAAGATGGAACTCTGTTGACAGATCACTTGAATATGTTCCAAGGAATTATCAATTAGTTAGCTGGAATGAGTGTCAAGTTTGATGATGAGATTCAAGGGTTATGTTTATTGGGTACGTTGCCAGACTCTTGGGAAACATTTAGAATGTCATTAAATAACTCAACTCCAAATGGTGTAATCAATACGGATCTGGCTAAGAGGAGTGTTTTGAATGAAGAAATGAGAAGAAAAATCACATGGGTCTTCTTAACAATCAGAGATTTTGGTTACCGGAAAAAGAGAGAGGAGTAAAAGCATAGGTTTCAAGAGCAAAGAAAAAGGAAGAAGCAAGTTCAAGAGGTTTGCTAATGTTGAGTGTCATCACCGTGGCATGAAAAGGCACATCAATAAATATTGTAGATAGTTGAAGCAGGATAACAAGAAGAAAGACAGAACAAGAGGGAAATGTTGGCAAAGAAAATGATCGAGTTGCCACCGCTAGTTTAGAAGATTTTCTCGTTGTTTATTATTAAGTGTTGTTAATGTTGCATGCCACGAGATCAATTGGGTTATTGATAGTGGAGCCTCCATTCATGCTACGTCTCGAGAGGACTTCTTTACATCCTATACAACAGGTGACTTTGGGACAGTAAAGTTGGGTAATGATGGCTTGGTTAAAGTCATTGGTATTAGAGATATGTGTTTGGAGATGAATAATGACACGGGGCTACTTCTTAGAAGGGTAAAACATATTCTTGAAATTCGTTTGAACTTGATCTCTGTAGGTAAACTTGATGATGAAGGATACTACAATACCTTTAGTAACGATAAATGGAAACTTACTAAAGGTGCTATGGTTGTTGCTCATGGGAACAAGCATTCTAGTTTGTATATACTATAGGTAAGACTCTTCAAAGGCATTATTAATGATGTGACAGATGAGAACACAACAAAATTGTGGCATAAAAGACTTTTTCACATAGACTTGGCAGTATAGAGTAAAAATAATCTTCTTTTTGGAATGAATGATGTTTGTTTAAGAAGATGTACTCATTGTTTGACACGGAAGCAAAATAGAGTTTCTTTCAAGAGTTCTCCTCCTTCAAGAAAACAATACATACTAAATTTGGTACATTCATATGTATATGGTCTTACGAAGACAAGAACTTTGGATGGTGCCAGTTATTTTGTGACCTTCATAGATGATTGTTCAAGAAAGTTATGGCATATACTTTGAAGAGCAAATATCAAGTATTAGATGTGTTTAAACAGTTTCAAGCCTTAGTTAAGAGACAAATTGTGAAGAAATTGTTGTGCATCAGAACATATAATGGGGAAGAGTATTCAGGTCCTTTTGATGAGTATTGCAGGCATCAAGGCATTCGACATCAAAAGATATCTTCCAATACTCCTCAGTTAAATAGGTTGGCTGAGAGAATGAACATGACATTGGTTGAAAGAGTAAGATGTCTTCTTTTGCATGCTCAGTTGCCAAGATCTTTTTGGGGTGAGGCTTTGAATATAGTTTTACATGTTCTTAATCTCACATCATGTGTTCCTCTTCAATTTGATATACCAAACAGAGTTTGGACTAACAAAAATGTTTCTTATGATCATCTCTGTGTTTTTGGTTGCAAGGCATTTATACATATACCAAAATATGAGAGATCTAAGCTCGATGTGAAGACACGATAATGTATCTTTGTTTGATATGGTCTGGATGAATTTGGCTATAGATTTTATGATCCAGTTGAGAAGAAACTGATAAGGAGTCGTGTTGTTGTGTTTATAGAAGATCAAACTATACAAGATGTTGAGAAGATAGAAAAATGAGTCCATCAGTATAGCAATGATTTGATTGACCTAGATCTGGTTCCTTTATCAATACATATGGAACAAAATGTTCAAGATAACCAACAGGGTTTAGATGATGCAGATACTCCTATGCAAGCTGAAACAGATCACCAGACTACTGATTAGTTGCTAGAACCAGAAATTCCACTGAGGAGGTCTACCAGAGACCGATGTCCTTTCAGACGGTATGATACATATGAGTATGTGTTAATGAAAGATGAGAGAGAACCTCAATGTTATGCAGAAGCGATGGCAGATGGAAACAATGCACAATGGGTTGGTGCTTTAGAAGATGAGATGCAGTCATTGTATGAAAATCACACGTTTGAGTTGGTAAAGTTGCCTAAGGGTAAGAGAGCTCTAAAGAACAAGTGGGTCTACAAGGTGAAGCAAGAAGAACACAGTTTACAACTAAGATACAAAGCTAGAATGGCCGTCAAGGGATTCACCCAGAGAAAAGGTATTGATTTTGATGATAGTTTCTCTCATGTTGTGAAGATGTCTTCCATACATGTTTTTCTAGGTCTAGCAACAAGCTTGGATTTAGAAATTGAGCAAATGGATGTGAAAACTGTCTTTCTTCATGGTTAGTTGGAGGAAGAGATTTATATGGAGCAACTAGAGGGTTTTTAGGTAAAAGGAAATAAGATTATGTATGCCAGTTAAAGAAAAGCCTCTACGGATTGAAACAACCAAGATACAAAGCTAGATTGGTCGTCAAGGGACTCAGTCAGAGAAAATGTATTGATTTTGATGATAGTTTCTCTCATATTGTGAAGATGGTCTTCCATACGTGTTTTCTAGGTCTAGCAGCAAGCTTGGATTTAGAAATTGAGTAAATGGATGTGAAAATTGCCTTTCTTCATGGTTAGTTGGAGGAAGAGATTTATATGGAGCAACTAGAGGGGTTTTAGGTAAAAGGAAAGAGGATTATGTATGCCAGTTAAAGAAACGCCTCTACGGGTTGAAACAACCAAGATACAAAGTTAGATTGGTCGTCAAGGGATTCAATAAGAGAAAAGGTATTGATTTTGATGATATTTTCTCTCATGTTGTGAAGATGGTCTTCCATACATGTTGTTCTAGGTCTAGCAGCAAGCTTGGATTTAGAAATTGAGCAAATAGATGTGAAAAGTGCCTTTCTTCATGGTTAGTTAGAGGAATAGATTTATATGGAGCAACTAGAGGGTTTTGTGGTAAAAGGAAACATGATTATGTATGCCAGTTAAAGAAAAGCCTCTACGGGTTGAAACAACCAAGATACAAAGCTAGATTGGTCGTCAAGGGATTCAGTCAGAGAAAAAGGTATTGATTTTGATGATATTTTCTCTCATGTTGTGAAGATGGTCTTTTATACGTGTTGTTCTAGGTCTAGCAACAAGTTTGGATTTAGAAATTGAGCAAATGGATGTGAAAACTGCCTTTCTTCATGGTTAGTTGGAGGAAGAGATTTATATGGAACAACCAGGGATTTTTGAGGTAAAAGGAAAGAGGATTATGAAGCAAGCACCTAGACAATGGTATAAAAAGTTTGTGTCAGTTACGTGGGAACATGGTTACAAGAAGACTACTTCTCTGATTGTTGTATTTTTGTGCAGAAAGTCTCTAATGATAATTTTATCATTTTATTCCTCTATGTTAATGGCATGTTGATTGTTGGAAGAAATCTTCAAGGATTGATAATTTGAAGAAGCAGTTGAGTAAGTCTTTTGGCATGAAGAACTTGGGGCCAGCAAAACAAATTCTTATTATTCGAATTTGTCGAGACAAGAAAAGAAAAAAGTTTTTCATTTAATTGCTTCATTAATAAATCCATTTAGGGTTGGTTCAGAAATATTTGAGAGCTTCAATAGCAAGGGAATTTTCAGCAGCAACTGGCAAAAAAGTTTTTTGTTTTTTTTTTCTCCAACAAGCCTTCATCAAGTGCTCCGATGAAAAGTTATTTGTAGTCCGATTGAGTTAAAATTTTGCAGGAAGGTTCACGACTCAAGACTCTTCAATTTGAATGGTAGGATTTGGATTTGGCTAACTGATTTGGAAAAATATAGGCCGTGAACAGTGATTATAAAATTGGGTTAAATTTCTCATTTTTTTTGAAATAATTGTTAGTTTCTAAGAAATTGTATTCTTGATGATGTTGTTGATTGTTTGTCTCTAGTTTTATTTAGAGAAATTTTTTAAAATTGTTTCTTGATAGTGGAAGTTTTGGAGATGAAGTATCGTGGTTCTTTCCTTCCTACACCGAGAAAAAAATTTCACGTAAATTGATTGTGTTGATTTTGTGCATGTTTTATTTTGAATTTTATTTGTTTGTTTCCTAAAATATTCACACAAATAAAGAGAATATGATTCATTCCGATGTTTAGAGCTTGATTACATTCACATTGATATTGTGATTCTCCTAACAAAATAAACATTCATGTTGCTACTATTGGAATACTTTTACATTTCATTCCAAATTAACGATTAAACAAAATATACGAATACCTTAAATCATTCCATTACTATCAACCAAGCATGAAGAGGTAAAAAGCAAAGCTAGTCATTATTAAAGACAAGTACAAACAATTCTCACTCACTCCCCGTCTTTATCTAGTTCCTTACAATTCAATATTTATGAAAACTAGCTAGGTTCTGGAAATCTAGTAATTAACATGATAAAAGCAACCACCAGATATGATTAATAGGGAAGTTCTTAAAAAAAAATTGCAGCAAAAGAATTTCAACCGAGTGAGAGAAATGTCACCACTCCACTCTTCTCTCTTCATGTAGCTGCCCATTCCTTCCTAATGTCGAATGTATAATTGATTTCCAAGTAGCACTTGTTATCATCATCAACAAACTGCAAAAAGAGTGCAAATGAGATTGTGAACCAGCAAAAAATTCCAATTTTCAAGATGATAAGAGTACTCTAAAATAGAATGGGTCCAGCTAAAAAACTAAGGACATCATTCATGGATCATGTTCTGAGCCTGAGCTTTAACATAAACTTTAAGAGAAATATGCAGAGTTCAGAGACAGAAAACTTGAAAAAATCACTATTTTCAGGGGTTTGGGCCATTTGGTTGTACAAACTACAAACAAATGAACTCCCTAGGAGTTTCAAGGTCAACTAAAAAGACCACATTTTCACCTTTCACCTAACACTTGAATTTGCAATTGTGAGATTGGAAAGTTTGTACTTGAGCTACGCTATAAAATAGTTCTAACCGATTATACGACATTTTTGTGCTCAGTATAAGGATGGCTATTTGAACCAAGAATTCAGTGCTTCATGAGAACCCAACCCATTCGGGTCAATTTGGTGGTTCAGTTCATAATGCATTTTTTGAAACACCCTTTCGGTGTAATTTGGGTCGGATATTAACTGTTTTGATATTTATTTTTGTATATTTTCATACTGGATTATGGTTAAAAATGGGTCAATGCTTCAGGCCGTTGGGATGCAGGTAATATCCTTACCAAACCATATTCAAAATTACATAAACAGTTTGATTCACTTTTCCCCCATGTCAATTTGGTTCAATTTGGGGCGGATCCAAATTGACCCATTGCCACTCCTCGTTCACCGGTATGGGATGTAGACAAAAACTATACTCAGTAGCCACTTCTATTGATAGCATTACCATTGAACTCAAAAGATGAAAACTAATTTCTCCTTGATAGAGTGCAAAAACTCATAAACAACAAAAAATCACAATCCTTACTCGTTCAACAGAAGGATCTTACCCTAGATCTTGCAGTGTATGATCCTCGAGCAAACGTGCCAGAGGGGGTGGTCTCCTCCAGGATCAGATGTGTGTATGCCTCTTCCTGGGGACTGAAGGTGCCAATCATCTCTTTTGTACTGTCCACTGAAATTTAGAACTTGGTGAGGGAAGTATTCAATTTAAGGGTTTGATATAATTAATTTTTTTTTTTGAAGGATTGGGAAACAGAGAACTAACCTTTCAAACCAGATTTCCAAACAGTGTTGGTGTACTTGAGACCAGACACAATGTTATTGTTTACATGGAATGAGAATTTGAGGTTATATCGACTACCTTCTTTCAATGTAAACCATGAACCCTTTGGTTTTCCATTTTCAGGAATTGGAAGAATAATGTCAGACCTACCAGGAGAAATTATTGACAGCTCAAGGATCTTTACTTCTGGTTCAAGTGTCTCTACAATACAACAAGCTAGAACAATTAAGAGAGTGATATAACAAGGTGAGAAAATCATTACTCTCAAATGCAATTGAGAAGAGTCATAGAGAAATGATATATATGAAGTCATGAAGCGAATATGTGATAAAGCAAGAACATGAGTTTGTGAAGCAGAAAAGTTTCACAGCCACAGACCAAATCCAAGGGTCTCAAATTCATTATGTCAATAAGACAATAACTACGAATTAGTGGCAAAAATGTTGTTTATTAAAAACCACTATCATATACATATGAATGCAGACTAACACATTATCACTCCAATATTCTATATAAATTTCTATGGCAAGTTAGGAGAGAAAATAGTAAATTTCTACGGCAAGTTAGGAGAGAATATAGAAGTATGAATAGCTGTCGAGCCTAAAAATTTTTTGAGCTAGAAAAAAAGGGAATAGTTTTCATATCATGAACAAATTAGGTTATACAAAGGAATATTAAGTGGATTAGTTATTGTACCTCAAAAAGCCTCTATTTATGAATTTAATAATCATTAAGCAGGCAAATAATAAGACATTTGAAAGTTTTAGACATGAAAACATAGCATCTTATAAAAGTGTTAAAATTATCCTCCTTGGTTATTCATTACCGTTTAGCCACATAAAACCTAAAGAAATTAGTAAAACGGTGAAGACTGTTGAAAACAATATCTGATTATATCATGTATGAGAATTTAGTGGGCAAAAGTACCTCCAACATTGTTTATGTCAACACACCCAAGGAGCTGTTCCTTCCACCTCCTCAAACTCTCGTCATCCTGAGTTATAAAGAATCATCGAAACAATTATATATTGATATAGGATAGTTAATTCTTCTGCTTATAATAAGATGGGATACATTTTACGTGTTACGAGATTGTCCGTTTTGGTCCATAACTGTAAGTTCAGTGAACTTACGACTAGGATTTACCAATTTAACGAGACCTCACGGAGAAACCTTAAAACACGTTATGTCATTAACAGAATACTCATCCCTTGTAAATACATCATTACATAATTTCCTATAACTTGGGAGATGTATAAGTATATTGCATCATATACTCCCATTTAAAGAATCTTATGTATTCGTAACATCACAAGTTCACATATAGGATATAGGATAGTTAATTCTTCTGCTTATAATAAGATGGGATACATTTTACGTGTTACGAGATTGTCCGTTTTGGTCCATAACTGTAAGTTCAGTGAACTTACGACTAGGATTTACCAATTTAACGAGACCTCACGGAGAAACCTTAAAACACGTTATGTCATTAACAGAATACTCATCCCTTGTAAATACATCATTACATAATTTCCTATAACTTGGGAGATGTATAAGTATATTGCATCATATACTCCCATTTAAAGAATCTTATGTATTCGTAACATCACAAGTTCACATATAAGTTCATGACTTTGATACCAACTGATAAAGTACGGTTGATTCCTCTGTTTACAACAATGAGCGTGATCTATTCCACATTATATAAAATTATCCGCTTTGATACATAAATACAAGTTCAGCGAGACTACGAACATAACATGACAGGTAAACAAAAACTGGCCTCTTTGCTTCTAGAAATAAATCACAAAACGCATCATATGTAGAAAATAATCACCCTTCAACATGTACAGTAACATGAAAAACAGAGGATTTTTCTAATTTTGAGTCAATAATTTGAGCAAAAGAAACAAACCTTATCTTTTTCAAGCTGTTCTTTGAGACTGTATTGAGGACCCAACTGCAGATTATTGGTACCTTCTTCATCATCATCCGCATCAGTTGCATAAGAATAAGCCTCACTCGTCCCTCTTCCTCCTGACTCATATCTTCTTTCATCCTCACTTTCTTCATTTGCATCCGCCGTTTCCTTATTTTTACTTTCGAAAAACCCCATTATCTCTGGACTTTGTTGTAACCAAACCCAACAGTCAAAGACAACTTGTCAGGTGGCCAATGGAGCAAGAAGTGTGAACATCATTTCAAAGAAATTCTTTCCTACGAAACCCAGAAAAGAAAGTCTTTTTTTATTATGGACAACAGAGAGAATGGGAGAAACCCAGGAGAAGAAAATAGATGTTGATCGTGAAATGCTTAGTGGAATGAAATCAAAAACCCGGAAAGGGAGAATCTTCTTATTTGTTTTAGGAAAGAGTGCAACAAATAATAGCTAAAACCCATAAAAAAGAAAGAGGAGATAAAAAGCAAAAATGAAGAAAATAGATTTGATTCTTAACTTTTTGTGGTGGATGGTTGTTGAAATTCTCAAAGGGTCATGAAAAATGGATGGGTTATTTGCCAAGTTCACAAACTGAGTAACAAACGGTCATGTGGTGATCCGAAATAAGGGAGAAAGAGAGAGAGAGCGCGTGAAGGTCACTTACGTTCTTATTGAAAAGACTTTATTTTCTTTCAGACTGTCAAAGGTTCCAATTATACGGAACGTTAGCTTAGTGTTAGCTGTGCAGTGTGTAAGTTAAAGTCACGTTCCCGCTTGACGGGATGAGTTCTTTCATAATCACCGACGACGAGCTGTCTCACTAGAATGAAAAGTCCTTAATTTCTCGATGAAATTTCAGACGTTGATTTAAAATTAAGTTTCATTGCAATATGCAGTTATTTTCCGAAGGCCCCTCCTCCTTTTTTTATTTTTTAATGACAATTTTATGTTTGTGTTGTATTTAATGCTGTAAAAAAAAATTTACCATTATAATTATACATCCAAATCATATTAAATATTATAAGAATTTTCATACCTTATAACTTACGTCGAGATATTAACACTTAATTATATCTCAAACCAAGCTCAGATAAAAAAAAATTCAAATATTTTTTAATTTGATCTGGTGACAATTTTTTAATTAATTTCAAAAACAAATTCGAAAACCAAGTTATTTGAAGATATGTTTGTTAGTAAAATAAGGTTTTAAAAAAAATAGGATAGTACTATATCGATCAAATAGCATGTTTTTTATTATTTAAATATAAAATTATTAATATAAAATAATAGAATAATAAATTTTAATTAAATTTTGATATATAAATTATTATATACATTACCTTAGGATAAAAAAACATTATACAAAATGTTGGTTAAATAAGATTTGTATAATCATGGAATTATAATAATGTGAAATAAATAGCATACACTAGGAAAAATGAAATCTATACGAGTGAATAGTATTCTGTTGGTGTATCACAAGATGTTTTTAAAACATATCTGTCCTAATCTGCGTACATCTATTTTTTTTTTAGAATTATACTGATTTATGATACACTAACGGTGTTGCTCTGACAAAATGTACACGTATATGCCTTTTATTACACTGAACATAGCACTAGATGAAATTTAGAGTTTTTAAATAATCTGTTTTTCGATTGGGATTTTCAAGACTTAATAAAAAGAATACGTGTATTTATTTAAGATTTTTTTTATAGAATTAATATATCATTTGAAAATTATTATTCATAGGTATATATATAATATATTTTTTTTATATATAAATACTTATTATTCATAAGATATTGTTTGATTTTTCATAATAATACAAGATTTCAATAATATGTTTGATATAAATGGTTTGTAATTTAAGATAAATTAACCTCTAATACATAAATAATGCTTAATGTATTGTATGACTCTCTCGGTAAAAATATTTTTTTTTTAAATGTTTAAAAATATGATATACACATATATTTTTATATAGTAAATTTATTTTAAAAAATGTTAAAAATAAAACCATATAAATAATTGGGTTATATAAAAGGTAAAAAGATTAAATAATTCTATTTAATATTAAAAATCTATATTTAACTTCTTTCACTTTTAATATGTTTTATAAAATTAAAAATATTTATGATTAAATAATTAGTATAATATTTAAATTCAATTATAATGATTTTTTTTATTTTTATGAATTGAGAAGCAAATATTTTTTAACAAACTATAAAAAATAAAAGTTAAATATATTTAATCATTATTTTTATTATATGTTATTGTATTATGAATAATAATAATAATAATAATAATAATAATAATAATAATAAAACATATCTAATAATAAAAAATTATTTTTGAGAAAATTATTTTTCCTTATATGTAAAAAATAATATTTTTGTATTATATTTTTGAGCTCAAAAATATAGATATTTTTCGTATATTTGAAAATTAGTTAGTAAATTAAAATATTTTTTTATTAATTTCTACGTACGTATATAATAAAAGAAATACTGATAAAAATAAAATTGCTTAAAATTTAAATACATTAAAAAAAATCATGTTTTAAAGAATTTTCAAAACTTAAGAATTTTTTTGAGATTTTATATATTTTTAGTTGACTTAGGAGTTATTGCTATATTTTTTAGTTAAGTTATTCCATAATATATATGTTATTTTCTTATTGAAATTTAATTATTTGTATTTGTTTTATTTTTAAACGTAGAAATGATTTAATATGATATTACCCAATCTTTAATGTTATTTTTACTAAGCTATTGTGAGAGTGGATGTTGTTAATATTATTTTTAAATTTAGGATCCATTTAATAATTAAAGAAATCCAAAATATAGATATGATATTTACCCTTTTAATAAATATTTTATTTTAAAATTAAATTTGACTCTAAATATTAAATTTTAATAAATACTCATTTCCTCTTACATATACGATATACGAGGATAGTATGCATATTAATATCACTCTCAAATTTTAGGCATTTCTTGCCACACCTTTTATCTCCATTTCTTTGCTTTGCGTTTCTTTTTATTTTAATTTTTGTGGTCTGCTTGGACGTTGGAGGCAAAGTTTTTTATTTGGACGAAACCTTTTGGAGGCAAATTGAGTTCAACTATAAAACCAGGAGTTTCTAACTGCTAAATGGTTTGAGTTACAGCAAAAACAAAATGGCTTCACTGGTAACAAAACCAACAAGAATAAGAGACAGATATAGAGATGAAGTGTACGTAGCGACAATGCCTCTGAGAGCCGCCAAAGGACCTGCCCAGTTGATTATGTCTACTGCTTACTCTTTTAATCTTTGGGATTTGCAACACTTCATGGTTATTATTAAACCCCATTCATCACCACCTCATTATCAGGTTCTTTTCTAACCTCCAATTCTCTCCTGGGTCTTTATGGTTTCTTCTTCAATTTCTGTTTTTTTTATAATAATAAATTGGAACACCTTTTGATTGTTTTTCTTACCCTTTAGTATCAACTTATTTTTGCTGTAATACTCATTGCAACCAGTTGGTTTTGTGTATGTTGTGCGTTCAACTCCACATACATTTTCCAACACTGTATGTTGTCCAAAGTGTCATCTTTCTAACAAAAGCCATCTCTAGGGCTAGAAATTCAACCACATACCTATAGAAATTGATGGTTCGTAGGGAAGGTATGAGTGTGCTTATTTTATAAGTCGTTTCCAGAGAAGTGGTTTATAATGAGATGTTTGGGATGAAAATGTTAAAAGTGGTTTTGATTGATACTTAAGTAATTATTTTAGGAAATAATATATCTATCCAAAACTACTTCTCAAATTAACTATTACTTACAACTCTTAAAAGCATTTCTCAAAATTTTGGAAGCATCTCTCTAATAGATTGCCAAACACCCAAAAAGTGTTTTGGGACATTAGTAACCACTTTCAACCAAAAGGAGAAACAATTTCAAATGAACCCATAATTTTCTTGCTTTAATACAAAAGTTGAATGTACTAATTTATTGAAAGATGGAGCTTCTCTTGCAGGCCTTGGTTTATGACTTTCAACCTGAAGATCCTGAAAATATATTTGTTGCACTTGCAGTTTTATCTGGTAGTGCAGTGAAAGGTAAGCTTAAGGAACTATTTTTATTAAATTTTAGTTTGAGAATTGATCCATGGGTCATTCTACCTTAGAAGATGTTAAGGTACATCCAGCCTTTTTTGCCTCAAACTAATCTGGTCCATCAAAATTTATTTAAGAAAAAAAATATTAATTTAAATAACTACCCAACATGACATGGTGTGTAATGTAATGTAAGATACATCATCTGCAAGTTAGAATTTTCCTTATCCATAATTATTTTTCAGATTCTTCAAAAAATAAATTATTTTTTTTTGGTTGTACTAAAGCAGGTAATTCAATATACAGCTCATGAAGTATTAAGCACAGATTGATTAGAATTGTCATGAATTTATTATGTTTTTCGTCTCCAGTTCTCACTTCTCAAGCTACTTTTAATGATATGGAAAGAAGATTAATGGAGCAGTTGTGTAAATGGGTTCTTTCTACAATTTTATACTACTCTCTGATTCCTAAAAAGTGATTGGTAACTATACAAAGGTCTCTGCCTTCTTTTCTAGGTACTGTTCTTGTAAGGAAATTGTCAAAACTACCAAAAGGGAAATGCTGGTTTGTTGGATCTTCCAAGAGGAATATTATTGATGTAGAAAGTCAGTTCAACGAAAATTGGGAAACTAATTTGAGAATTGGATCTCATGATTGCAGGGACTATACTAATGGTAAGTGGTAACTAATGGCTCTCCCTCCCTCCCCTCACATCTCTTTGTCTCTTTCAATACAACTTAAGTATGCAACATGTGTACACTCAAAAAATATATTTAGCCCTGCAATATGTGATGTAGGACAACTACAAATTTTTTGTTAACGGATATTTTTTATACATGACTTTCATATAAGCTAGAATCACAATACTTCTAAAGACTGATCTGTTACTTAGATATAGAGTTTTGTTCATCCCTTTTATTTGTTTAAGCATGTTTACCGATCTTCTTTTTGTCAATTTGAACTTGAAGGTTTGGTTGAGTACCTTACTGGAGAAAAATATGTATTGGAGCGCTTGAGAATAAGTACTGACAATCCAAGGTAAATCAAGCATATACACATTTTATGAAATACCGAAAAACAATCTTCTTTGTCCTTTCTGCAATCATGTGGCAGGAAGCTTTCCTTTACTGCTTTCTGATGTCTTAATTGGTGATAGAAAATATTTCCTCAAACATGAACAGAGAAATCCGATGTCTTTTAAGGAATTAACACTCTCCAACTTTTGTAGCACAAAATCAAAGTTGTATTAGTTTACAGTTTTTCTTTTGTACTACAAATACATGAACACAACCAATATTGCTCTTAGTGACATCATTGAGACATGCAAAGTGGTTATCTAGTAAATACCAATTTCTTTTAAAGCTCTTTAAACGCATAACATGAGAACAATATCTTTTACCTTTTCTTCGTTATGAAGCATGTGAGTCTGATTGGACAATGTTGATCATAATCTGAATCTCTAGCAGTCTGTCATAGGAAAAACTAAGAGCAGGCACTTTCTGAGTCCCGTAAATAAGATTTAGACCAATGCTGGGAGTCTGTGATAGAATGAGGAATGCGTAGAAATATGAACTAGAAGGCAACAATTCGACATTGACCTTTTTAGGTGGTTTTACTTCTGATTCCATATTCGTCTATGCAACACTATTGTATATATACGACCAATGTCATGTATAGTTGTAGATATGTGTAACATCGTTGTATATATACTGAGAGAAAGAAAAACAATAGTGAATTTTTTAAATTATTTTTTACACAATAGAGGTCTGTAATTGAAGGAAGAGTATGCAAAATGATAACTAAAATGAAATTGCTTAAATATGAAAATTGCTATTTAGTATTAGTGTATGACTCATTTTGGAGCATGACTAACATAATTGTGTCTATGAGGACAACTAATGAGCTTTGAAAAGATGAATGAAATTAAAAAAGCATAAATAACATTGGTGCCAACTAAATCATGTTTGTCATGAATCATGATAAAAAGACTTTTCCCTTAAATAAATAAAAATCATGAGTTGAATAATAGGGTTGTATAATGATAGCAATGAACAGGGGCCATTTAGGATACTTATTCTTATTGAAAAATGGTGGTAATAGGAGGGGAACAAAATTGAAAACTGACCTTTTGCACTGAATTAATTAGTGGATAGAGTACAAGTTCTTGTGCACGAAGTTCATTTCAAGGCATAGTTAATTGAAAAATCCCACAAGTATTGTAAAACACTGGAAGAAGATAACATACTTTGATTTTTCTGAAGATAAAATTCCCTCTTCTTTTTCAGATAATTCTTTATTTAATTGAGATTTTTAATAATTTTTTGAAGTTTTAAAATTAAGGTGTATTCAATTAAGATTTTATAGAAGTCTATAAAAAACTATACAATTTTAGGTATATACAATTAAGGTTTTGTAGAAATCATTAAAAATCTAGGTGTATTAAAAACAATTGTTGATTTTAAAAGATAATTATGTAAGAAAATCTCTATTTATTCTTCTCACAACTCCAAAGATTTATAAGAATTTTTAATGATTTTTATTTTTAGCTTATCTATCTATTATTTTTTCAACTATTAACAATATAAAATCCACTACAATTCACGGCGTCTATAAAATAAAATTCATTACAATGTACAACTCTCTATTAAAATATACCAAAAGTTCTTAAAAGTTAATAAAAATCATTCAAATTTATAACTATTTACAAATCTATCAAAATCATAATAAAATACACCCTCCTATAGCCTGATCTTCGTCTTTTAGTCCATGAGAGATAAATGAAGAAAGTATGCAAATCCTGCTATGAAATGATGTATAAAAGCATGATCCGATACAAGTTTTTAGAACTGGTAATGGAATTGTGCTTTTGTAGTTTTAGCTAGAGGATCATTTGGAGTTGACCTACAAACCTTCCATGAAAAACAAATTTATTTAAATCAGAAACCTGACTTTGGATTTGGAGGAAGACTTGTACGGTAAAAGAAAAGCAAAAACAAATTAAAACCAAGAATAGCCTAGAGGAGCATACATCATATACATTTAATGATTGTTGCAGATTACATACCAATGTAGGTTTGAATCCGATTGAGGCTACCAACATGAACCACTGTTTTAAACCAGCTAGGCATTCCAAAGAACTTAAGATCCTGAAATTCGTCGCTTTGAGGATCGTAAACAGGTAGAGCTGTGCTTTTATATTCCAACAATATCTTGTTATTCTTCAAGACACATAAGACACGAACAAACTTTCCCTTCGCAGCAGATTTTGTAATCTTGACTGAATTGTTTACTTGTTTTAATGCATTGGGGACATAGCTTTCTATGTTGAATTCCTTAACCCATGAATCCTTAACACCATAGTCCTTCATAACCCATACGGCCAATTTCCCACAAGTACTATATTGCACTACAGAAAGACAACCTCTTATTACCAACAGAGGATAATTAAATCTCCCCATTTCACAACCATCAGGTTCTGAAATCTCCCTGAATTGCTCATCAGCAAGGTCGAAGGAGATGAGAGTGTGACGGTGAAATGTTGGCTGCCAATTTAACCAATGAAGTCTTCCATTAACTAGGATTGACGCTGGCCATTGCTTAAGGCAATATGCTACTTTGCCTATACTTCTCCATTTGTTGCTTCCTAAAGTTAGTATTTCAACATCTGATTGCGGAGGAGTGAGGTAGCGTCCTCTGTTTCTATTTGCATAGTAGACAATTTTGAGTACCTTGTATTCCTTTGTAATTGGATGAAACCCAAATCCAAATACTATCTCTGGATTTGGATACTGATTAGCATTCTTAGGCAACTCTATGTAATCTCTGGCAAAGGGATTGTATATGTAAACACTATCATAGTACAAAGTATCAGATAGACATAGCAGACCATTAGATGAACCTACCACATCAAATTCAGGCAATGAGGTAGAAAAAGGTATGTCGATTCTCTTCACTCTCTTTTTCGCTATTAGCTGGGTAATCGATGAAGTAAAGCTGGTTTTTGATGGGATAATCACAGTGAAAGATAAGACATGGATCACTTTCTATGGTTCGAGAATTGAACAGCTCAACAAGAGCAGGATCTTGAGTCAATAGATGCCATGTTCTGCACGCATACTTAAATTGCACCAAAGATGAGATGGGCAGCTTTGGAACTATATCAAATATGATTTCAGGAGGAAGATTTTCCCATCCATTAGATGGTTGATCTTCTTTTTGATTGTTCCTGCTTCTCTTAGTACCATGTGTTTCAAAATCTAAGTCCATCGTAAATAACACAATAGAATTTATAGGAATTAATCACATATAGACGAAAAGAACACTTATAGGCTCATTCATTTGGACAGAAATTGCAAGGAAATATTGATATGTTGGATCCATACACTGTTTTATAATACGTCATGAATATGAACAAAACAGATCTCTTTCTTTAGTCTTGATTCCTTACCACTATATTGGCAACTGGCGTGTTGCTTTAATGATTCTGTATTATTTAATTATATTGACCAAAATATTAATACCTAAAGCTGATGTAACGGGGCAGCAATTACAGTGGCATTAAAGTTTCATTACAAGATATATGAATTTAAAGTTAGGAGTTCGACTTTTAGGATGTATAAATCTTGTGATGTTATTTCATTTAAAAAAAGCTGGCTTAATCGCATTTATTTATTTGTAGTTAATGCTTATATTGAAGTTGAAGAAAATAAAAATATTAGAAAAATACATCAAATAATATATATATATATATATATATATATTGACTAAAATTTGATTAGTCACGTATTCAATTTCTAACTACAAAAATAATAGACAATTTTGTCTATAAATAGACAATATTTTTACCTTAAAAAGATAAATAAAAAGAAGATAAGCAAAGCAAAACTAAAGAAACAATTTTCTTTGATGAAAAATAGTGTTCTGAATGTGAGATATTAGGAGATAATATTTTAGAAAATATTTGGAATATTTTTCATAAATAATATTTTTTTAAAGGTGAGTGTCAAAATAGTGAGTTTGGAAAACACTTATGTGTCATTATTTTATATTTATCTCAATTTGTTGTATTATCTTTCAAATTAAAGGGAGAATCACGTTAAATTATCAATGTTATTATTTTATTTTGTTGATTTTATTTTATTTTTACCCGTTGTGCCCCAACAACTAGTATTAGAGTTGGTCTAATAAAATTATTAGTATGCTATGTGATTGTAGATTTTTCACATCACAAAAATTTTATTAGGTCAAAGGCGTATTTATTTTCAGAAATAATAATTTCTCTTTATGGAAAATGAGGATGAAGGATATTCTCATTCAATAGAAGGACCATAAGGCGTTGTTAGGAAAAGAAAAAAGACAACAATCGTCATTG
The DNA here is from genome assembly GCA_037013495.1 of Hippophae tibetana. Classification (NCBI taxonomy): domain Eukaryota; kingdom Viridiplantae; phylum Streptophyta; class Magnoliopsida; order Rosales; family Elaeagnaceae; genus Hippophae; species Hippophae tibetana. The sequence goes on along the minus strand of CM072803.1, from coordinate 70,944,230 downwards.
AGGAATAGTGGAAGGAAATAGATGAGATTGCAGTCAGTACAATCCGTCTAAATCTTTCAGATAATGTATTGTAAACTATTGAATAAAAAATTACAAGACTACAAAAGAAACATGGAAGACGTTAGAAAACGTGTACATGTCAAAGAACTTTTTCAATACATTTTATTTGTGGAAGGAGCTATATCAGATGAGGAAGGAAGACAATGTGATCATAATGCAGCAAGTTGGTTGTTTCAACAGTATGTTTTCTCACTTTGCAAAATTCAATGTGAGTTTTAGTGATGAAGAGAAAGTTTGTGATGTTGTTGGCATCACTATCCTCGTCATATAATCATCTCACAACAACTTGGACTTATGCGAAAAACAAGATGGAGTTTAAAGTTGTTGTAGAAGCCCTGTTGTCATATAAGAAACAAAACATTGAGAGAGATTCAGAAACACAAACCCTTATCACAGAATTCAGAAGAAAAAGACATTACAGAGAACAAAAACCAAGAGGCAAGAATAGAGGCAAATCAAACAAATATGCCAATATTGAATGCCATCATTGTAAAAAGAAGTGCCACATCAAGAAATTTTTTCGGGTGTTCAAGAAGGAATAGGAAACAAACAAAGGCAAAACAGTGAAGAAAGACGACAACAATGATGATGAGCAAACAAATACCATAGATGAGTTAAATATCGTTTATAATGAAGATTTTTTCAATCTTGCATCACATGAGATGAGATGAGTGATTGATAATGGTGCTACAATTCACGCTACATCGCGTAAAGAATTTTTCTCATTATACACACCTGGAAGTTTTGGTGTTATTAGAATGGGAAATTAAGGCATGTCAAAGGTTGTTAGTAGATAAGATGTTTGCTTGTAAACAGAGAATGGAAACAGATTATTTCTAAAGAATGTTAGGCATATTCCAGTTTCCTATGATCATTTGCGGGTATTTGGCTACAAAGCATTTGTTCATTTCCCCAAGGATGAGAGATCTAAACTTGATTCCAATACAAGACAATGTATTTTTATTAGCTATGATCAAGATTAATTTGGCTATAGATTTTATGATTCGGTTGCAAAGAGACTTGTCAGGAGCTGTGATGCTATATTTGTTAAAGATGAGACTATTGAAGATATTGTCAAAATGAAGAAGGATTTTCTTAATTCTAATGATGACTCATCATATTTGGAATTAATTCTTCCAACATCAGTGCCAAGACAAGTTGGTGATGAAGACTAGGTTTATCCACCTGATGAAGATGATGCTCTCATAGAAGTTAGTTCTGAAGATGATGGCGATGATGATGTTCATTATCCAGTACCAACACCTGTGGCTTTTCCTGTTCCATTAAGAAGTGATAGACTGAGACGACGTTCTATCACATATCCTCCATATGAGTATGTAACTTTCACTAATGGAGGAGAACCTGAGAGTTATGAAGAAGCCATGGATGATGAAGCCATGCAAGATGAGATAAAGTCTTTACATAAGAACAAAAAATTTGAGCTAATGAAGTTGCTCAAAAGGAGAAGGCTTTGAAAAATAAATGGGTGTTCAGGGTAAAGTATAAAGAACACATTTCTAGTCCATGATATAAAGCAAGACTGGTTGTTAAGGGATTCAACCAAAAAAATGAGTTGATTTTGATAAGATTTTCTCACCAGTTGTGAAAATGACATCCGTCCTTATTGTGTTGGGGTTAGCAGCAAGTCTTGACCTGAAGGTTGAGCAAATGGATGTCAAAATTGCCTTCCTAACATGGTGACTTGGAAAAAGAGATATACATGGAGTACCTATAGGGTTTCAAGCAAAAGGGAAAAAAAGGATTTTGTTTTCAAATTGAAGAAAAGCCACTACGGCTTAAAACAAACACTGAGATAATGGTATAAGAAGTTTGAGTCTGTTATGAGGGAACAAGGTTACAAAAAGACTACTTTAAACCATTGTGTTTTTGTGTAGAAATTCTCTAATGATGATTTCATTATTCTTTTTTTCTATGTGGATGATATGTTGATTGTTGGCCAGAATATTTCTAGAATCAACAAATTGAAAAAGCAATTGAGTAAGTCTTTTGCCATAAAAGAATTGGGGCCATCAAAGCAGATTCTTGGCATAAGTATTATTAGATATAGAAGCGCCAAGAAATTATGGTTGTCACAGGAGAAGTATATTGAGAAAGTACTTCATAGATTTCATATGGACAAGGCTAAAACGATTAGTTGTCCTCTTGCTAATCACTTTGAACTAAGTTCTAAGCAGAACTCTTCTACAGACAAAGAGAAGGAAGAGATGGAGAAGGTTTTGTATGCTTTAGTAGTTGTAAGTTTGATGTATGACATGGTTTGTACACGGCCAGATATCGCCCATGCAGTTGGAGTTGTGAGTAGATTCCTTTCAAATATTAGAATGGAACATTGGGATGTAATGAAATGGATTTTTAGGTATTTTTGAGGCTCTTCAAAAATATGCCTATGTTTTGAAAATGAAAAACATGTGTTGGTTGGATACACAGATGTAGATATGGATAGCAATGTGGATTCCAAAAAATCCACTTCATGTTACCTAATTACATTTACAAGGAGAGTTGTGTCATGATAGTCAAAATTACAAAAATGTGTTGCATTGTCCACTACAAAAGTAGAGTATATAGTAGAAATTGAAGCATGTAAAGAGTTGTTATGGATGAAAAAGTTCTTGAAAGAACTTGGGTTACATTTACCAGTTAGTTTATGATAGTCAAGTGCTATCCACCTTTGAAAGAATGTCCCCTTTCATTCGAGATCAAAACATATTGATATAAGATATCACTGGATTAGGGATGTAATGGAAAAGAAACTACCATAGCTTGAGAAGATCCATATAGAGAAAAATGGATCAAACATGTTGACAAAAATTCTTTCAAAATAGAATTTTGAATACTGTCGTTTAGCTATTGGATTGGTAGAACCCTCTATGTAGTCGGGAGAAGGAGATTTGTAGGTCCTCTTCATGTAGAAGGGAAAGAAAATAAAATTTTTAAGTACAACCATATTTGACTAATGCATCAAATAATATATATATATATATATATATTGTGATTAAAATTTGGCCTGGCCAATTTTTGGTCACATATGGGATAGATAATTTTGCTTATAAATTGACAATGTTTTTGCCTTGTAAAGACATACCAAAAGAATAAAAGCAAAACAAAGTCTAAGGAATAATTTCATTTGATGAAATATAATGTTGTGTGTATGAGAGAGTGATAGAATATTTTTTAAAAAAATTTGAGATATTTTTCTAAAAGGGGAGTAACAAAATAATGAGTTTGAGAAACATTTGTGTGGTACTATTTTGAGTTTATCTTAATTTTTTGTATTATTCTAACTTTGTATCTATTAATTTTATTAATAGAAGAAATATTTTTCAAAATTTATCCCTTAGACTACATCTAAATTAAAAGATAAATTATATTAAATTATCAATATTATTATTTTATTTTATTAAATTTATTTTATTTTTATTCTATTATCAACATTATTTCTTATAACAAAGTAATAATTTGTATTCATTGGGGTTTCATTCACAGGAATATGTACATTTTTTACTTCTTGTCGTACATGGATTCCTGTTATAAAATTAAGTATGACTCATATCCATGAATGAAGTGGGATAGAAAGGGTACATATATAGTTTTCCATTAGAATATTGTGTGATGTGTCACATTGTCTTTCTCTATTCTTGTAATAAAACTTATTTGTACACGCTCTATGTCAATTCAGTTCCAGCCAGTACAAGTTAATAGATTTAACAAGGGATGACAAGAACTCGCATGCAAAAGTTAAAAATGATATCGATAAAAGCAAACTGATAGAAAAAAAAAGATTATATGAAAAGCAATTTGGATACAGTGACATTGATATTTGATAATGTACCAGAAATTATTATCACACTAAAAACTTTCACAATCGATTCATGAGAAATGCTTTAAAAGTGACATTGATATTTGATAATGTACCAGAAATTATTATCACACTGAAAACTTTCACAATCGATTCATGAGAAACTGCTTTAAAAGTGACCATCAAGACAAACTTTATTTATTTTTAACTCTTTTACGTTTAAGTATATATGTTTTGTCCTATAATATTAAAAATATTTGTTTTTCGTATTTTCAAAAATACAATACAATATTCTTTTTATAATATAAAAATATATTTTTTTAAATAGCGGTCAAAAGTAAAATATTGTGAATAACATTTCATATATTTAATTTTTACTGTTTATTTTTTTTATCTTGAAAATATTAATAAATATTTGAAATGTTTTATATATGTGTTTGATGCATATTTTTTAAATTTATTTTTTAATATAAATTTAAACTATATAAATATATATTATAAAACAAATACTGATCTTTACATCCATGATCAAAACATTCAAAAGAACTAAACATATGAGTATGTATCCAATAATTTTTTATAATCTTATAAAAAAAATTAAACAAGTGCAGTAAGGATATGTTTCTTAGCAGGTATATTAACTATCTGATTGTATAATTTTTACATAGTTTTATAATTAATTGAAAATTTTAAAATTATGTGTATTAATTTTTTTTTATCTCAAATTAATAATTATATTTTTTTAAAATGTAAAAATATAAAATGAATTAAATACTAATTTTATTAATTTTTTTGAATGGAATTAATTTGAATTAAATAAAATAAATTAATATTATTTTAACTGTCAATTATTCTAATAAATATATATCGTGTCATTAAATATTGTATAATTTATCAACTATATTTACATGTTAATAAATATTATATAAATTAATTACAATACAATTAAGTTAATAAAAGAAGGTACGGTTATTCGATTAACTCCACAATCTCAACTGGAACTTTAGAAGAAAATTTGTCTAGTGCTTCAATAGTTATTAATGGTTTGCATAAATAAAATAATTTGCTTTCATAATATTGATGTTATAGTGTAATGATATATGCATTTTTCAGATATTAATAAAACGTAGGTTTGAATCTATCATTACGTGTGTGTGTGTGTGTGTGAATATTTGTGGTGTTAGAAAAAAAAAGGATAAATGGTAGATATGGAGGATTGGGGTGAAGATTTGAACCTGAATGTTAGAAAGAATAAAAGACCCGAAATAGCTGCCTTTTTGGTCCTTAAGCATTTTTGCCATTAATCGATTCACGATGCCCCTTCTAATCAATTTTCAGAATCATTCTTTTTTTTTATTCCAATTAACAGTTTAATTTTTTTTATTTTTGCAATGATTCCAGATCATGTCATGTGACAGAAACACTTAAGCTTCACTAATTGGCTGTTAAGAAAGCTACACTTGCCAGTGGTATAAAGTAGGGACATTGCTGTGGTTGGCGAGATGAACACTGGGTTTTTTAATTTTTGCAATGGTCGGCGACATGTAATGTAGGTGTTGATGGCAGGGATTGGATAGGAGAAGAGTTTCGGTTTTGAAGGTGGTAACGTTGTTGGAGATTGTGACTGGAGAAGATGACGTTGGACTGATGGTGGATGACAGTAAGGGGTTTTTCTGTTTTTAATTTTCAGTAGTTATTTTCTATAATGACCATTTTTTCCTTACAAAAAAGGTCATATTGTAATTTTTGTGAAGACCTATTTATCCTTTTACAAAACTTTTGTGATATTTTTAACAATAAAAGAATTTAAAAACACCTTTCGAAAAACAAGTGTACCTATACGACCATCTTTTTGAATTCAAAAAATTGTTTTGCTCTAAACTGTAAGAGTTAGGATAGTTGACGTCACAATTCACAATTATGCTAGCACTACTAACAGAGCTAGCTTATACAACTACGATTAATCGCCTAATTATAATCCTTTATATGCTAGTCTTGGTAATAGACTTAGCTAGCTAATACTCAAGACAGTAACTTATATTACATAACCGTATTTTTAAGTCAATTATTAGCGAATTTAAAAGTCACTTTAAGTAAATCGATTTAAAACAATAAGATTTAAAATTTAAAATCGTTTCGGTAAGTGAATTAAATTTAAATTTAAAGTTAATTCAAACTGCAAACTTACTTTAAATTTTATATTTTGTTAACATATTTGTATATTTTATGCTATCATTATTATCTGTTTTTGATCACATGATAACAAAAAAATCAAAATATATTTAAAAGAGTTTTTAAATATTATATGAAAAATTAAATATTAATTAATTACTTGAGAATTAAATTTATTATAAAAATAATAATTTATATATTATATATATTTAACTTAAATTTTAAATAAAATAATAATGTTTCTTTTGTTATAGATTTTGTGATATTCTTACTTTAGTTCATGAAAAGTAAGTTTGTTTTGTTGCTTACAATCACTAGTAATGTCTCATTCATAATGACCATGAACTCTTTAATGAGATGAGATGTAGTTTGGACAGAAAACAAGTATAAATAACAATTCATTTCCCTAAACAACCATCAAACAAGCCCAAATTTCAGAGACATATGAATAGAGAAATCAAAATATTAAAAAAAATTATTATTGTGTTGCCATATGTTATTCAATATCATCAGATTCTTCTCTTGATTTTTCTTGTGATGTTATAATGTGAAACATGTGTTTTGCCCAATCTTCTTATAAATCCTCAAAAATTTGCATATTATAGCCGACTTTGTTCCAACCAAAGAACTTCATATATTTAAATTCAAAATAAGAATGTAATATCATGAATTCACAAAAAATAACTTATATATGTTAAAAATATATATTAGTAAAAGATATTACCACATCTTTAATTGGAATGTTGACATTTGAGGTGATTCTACTCATAAATTTCATGACAAAATAACCACACATGACTTCATCATTTTGTTGTAGAACTTACAAAAAATAAGTATACATGCTTTTTCATATTCAAACATCTTTATTATTCAATAATAAAATTTATTAAATTATTAATATTCACTTGTACATACCATAATTTTATCCTATATAAGCTTATGTGATTTTTTTAAGAGCAATGCCCAAACACTTGTTCCAAGGCTTTCATGCCCTATCAAAGTTTAAAACATTTAGTTCTTTATTAAATATTACAAAGAACAATAAAAGAAAAATAAATAACTATAAATCTTACACTTCAATAATTGTTTTTGTGTCTTTACTCAATTCTATGGAAGCTGAGTCACACTACCAAACATAATTGTCATATAAATCAAAGATTATCAACATCCAATGATCTTGGCCTTGTTCAAATTTTAGTGGCCAATGGATTATCAACTTCTGATTTCTCTTATGTGTTAATGCTTCATTACATAATTGTTTAGCTCTGATGTTAACAACATGTTCTTGATATTGATTGACAAATGATAAATCATAGAACATTGCTAAATGTGATAGGTGATTAGCTTGAAGTCGATAATAATATGTCTTATATAAATATATATATATATATATATATATATAATTAGATAATATAAATATAATTATATGTTATACATAAATGAAAATTATTTATAGATTGATGACTCACCTTGTCCACACTTGAATTATACTTAAATTGATCATTTAAAATTCAAACAGTTATAATATGTACTTGATCAATATATATGTTTTCCCAATGTATACACCAAAAATTTCTCTAGGAAGTGGCATAGTCCATCCATCATTTATGTTAGTCTTGCTTACAACAATAGTCATCAAAGAGCCAATATTTCTCCTAAAGTTTAAAGCATATTCATAACTATATTTTTTTCACGGTTTCTTCTTGAATGAAAGGTACGCGATGATTGTCCACCAGACATAGATTTCCCATGAGATACTTTCTTTGTAACTCTTAAATGTGATGCACTTACTAATTCTGGTATAATATACTAAAGAAGATGCATTATATATGTTAGTAACAATAAAAAAATAATAATAATATAATAGTAGTAATTTTTTTTATCTTAAGTAACAAAAATAATATTATATCAAAATTTATCAGAATTTGATTTGACGACCAAGTCATATATTGTCCAACAAATTCTTGGACTGTGGTAGCATCAGAAAGCACATATAGTGGACAATAATTGATCAATTACTATTCGCTAATAATTTAAAAATATTGATTATGAATCATTCAATCATCACTCAATTATTGTACTATTCCAATAGAAACATAGTCCATAGATGATGGATGTTTCAACAAACGTTTCATATTTTGTAAAAAATTTAAGCGTTCTATATAATAAAAAATAAAAATAATAGATTATCTATATAAGCTTTAAATCTTACCACAAATGATTCATCAAGTAGAGGAGGACTCCCATGTGAGGTAGCTATCGTAAGAAAATTATTATCAAAACATTCATCATATGATGGATGGTAAGAATGCACAGATTGCATTGGAGATATTGAACCACTACCTGATTGTATCTGCATTTCTAGAATAAATGAAGGACCAATAGGATGACTATATCTCATAGAAGATATAAGTTAGGTGCCATGAGATTGCATTTGTGGCATGGTTGACATAGATGGTGGTATACCTGGCATGGATGGTGGCATGCCTAGCCAATGGGACATACCTTGATTGTAGTATGTTGCTATGCATCACATGTGTTGTGATTGATACTACTTTAAAGTGAAAATCTCACTTAACATTGAGGTTTTAAAGGAGTTCAATTCTTCTTCAATTTTACAATACTTCTTCTTATTGATCATCTGAGGCCTTTGTTTTGGAATATTAAAAAAATCCATATAATTATCATATTGGCTTCCTCCCCTAACACAACCAGGATGCTCATGTCTAAATACATGATATATCGCATCTTTCCCTGGTTGTTCAATTATTTCACTTCTAACTATTTGTTCTTGAACATCTCTCTATAAATAATAAAGCAAAAAAACATATCATATATACATTATCATATCAATATGAAAAAATCATAAGGACTTTGTATCAAGTTAAATTACTAACTAACTTATTGAGTTGTTCTTCTCATCATTTAGTCATTTTTTGTTTTGGGTGTCTTTGTTTCTATATACAATTTAGATCGGTTAATCGGTCTACCCAATTAAGCTTCTTACATAAATTAAATAAATTTACTAACCATGAAATCAACTTAAATTTGAGAAAAATAAATATAAAAATAATTATAAATTAACAACTTAATAATACCATTTTTTGCCTAACTTCAGGATGTGATTACCTCCCAATACGATTAGAAAGAATATTCTATATTTGTATATTCCGATGTTCTTTCCTAATGATTTGAAATTCATCTGTATGTTTATAATTCACGAAGTTTTTCTATACTTGGGGTTCAATCCATGGGTATTCTTCAGGAACTTTGTATAGATTTTTTTCACTAAGTCGTTCCAAGTATGGAAACACATAATTTCAAGCCGATTCGAAAGTTTTGTATTCCTTCTACGCCTTATTTGAAATCTTGTAACACTTGTTCTTCCAATTATTAGAGACTTTAAAATGATCATATAAAAAATACATTTTAGATGAGATATAATTCAAAAAATATATAATATATATAACCATCAGAAACTTTTACACCTGCCAACATTTACAATACACATATTTCTCTTTTATTGACATTATATATGATGCTGGTGGAAATTATGTTCGATTCTTATCATTTTCCTTTTCACCCATTTTATTAGTTGACCTCATTCATTTTCCTCAATCAGTGAGTATTCTTTTTTTCATCTTTCCATATCGTTTGAATGTCATACCATTCAATTGCCTTAATATCTCAACTCCTCGCAATTTTCTTGGTGCAGGATCATGGTCTTCTTCATTGTCGAAAGGTTTTTTTGTATCTAAACTTGTGTCTAGATGGAAAAAAATCTTCTATGTCTTCTATAAGACATCTTTCATTCATGAACAAGATAAGTTGCAAAAGTGTCATCACAAATAGGGCATCTCATATAACATTTTGTTGTATGTCCTAATAAGTTCCCATAAAAAGAAAAATCATTAATTATCCATAAAAGGACCCCTTTAAGTTAAAGTATTCTTTTTTATGTGCATCGTAAAAATTTATATCGTCATTCCACAACGTCTTTAAATAATCTATCAGAGGCTGTAAATATACATCAATATCAACTCCGGGTTGTTTCGGTCCTGAGATCAATAATGTTAATATCATGAATTTTCTTTTCATACACAACCAGGGAGAAAATTTGTATGTTATCATAATTACTAGCCAGCAACTATATCTACTACTAAAGGAATTGTGTGGATTAATTCCATCAATAGAAATGACAAGACGAATATTGTGTGGATTAGATGAAAATTAAGGGGATAAACTATCTACTACTTTCTAATATAGAGAATCACAAGGATTACGTAACATCCTATCATCAAATTGATTATTTAAATACCAAGTCAACATCTTTGATGTTTCTTTACTTTTGAACAACCTTTGAAAGCGAGGAATCAAAAGAAAAGACCAAAGAAACTTTACGAGCACACTTTTTTTTAGGTGTTATCTCATTTGTAGCATGCTTTCATCTTGATTCTTTACACATCGAAAAATCATCTAATGTCTTATATTCTTTTCTATAAAAAATTCAATCATTTAGACAAGCATGAATCTTATGATATTTCATGCTAAATCGAATAAGATATTTATTCACTTTATACATTGAAGATGAAAATTCATTACCCTCAAGAAACATATCTATTAGTACATTTAGTAATTCTGTGAATCCCTTGTGAGGAAAACCATTTTTTTTCCTTCACAGTGTACAAATTAACAAATCTTGACATTTTAGTATATTTCTTGTACTCTGGATATAGCGGTTTTTCAACATCTTTTAGAAGTTTTTTAAAGATTTTGAGATCATCCTCATGTAGTTCATCTTCAACAGCATGAAACATATTTTATGTTAGACATTTTGATAAGATGTATATAATCCACTCATATTCTTATTTATCTCTTTCTCATGAGTATTATCAATATTTTCTTTATGAAAATATCAATATTTATAACTCAAAAGAATACCAATACAGATAAGGTGATACTTAATCTCATCAACATCATGAAATTTCTCATTTTTACATTCATTACTATTATTTTCTATAGGCAAATTGCAAGAAACTTTCAACTCCATAAAATGTAATCCTGCTCAATTCTATAGTTTGACATCTAAAATTTGTACATTTTCTATTAATAACATTAAGTATATTAAATATGTATCTAACCAATATATTTTAGATATTATTATATATAAATTCTCTAATTATTAGAATATATATCAAAACATCATATAAAAATAAAACATATAAAATTATATTTTATATTTTATATATGTAGATATATATTTCGTGTACATGTAAATAATTTTCAAATAATTTAAGTTTAAAATAAATTAATATATATTAAAGACCTAAATACATAAAATTATTAAAATAAATAAATGAATAAAATATCTTCTTCTCTTCTAAGCTTAAATAAAAATACACCATTTATATAACACAAAAAATTATATACATAATCAATAACACATAATATACATTAAAATAAAAAAATATGAATAATAAGTGTAAAATAATTCATATAAATACTTACAAGAGTAAATGAAGTGACAAAATGAAGAAAAAAATAGTGTTTAATAAGTGAGAAAGTGAATGAAAATAATTATGAAAAATTTGATTATTATGCTAAAAAAAAAGTAGTGGATCTAGAAGAAAAAATATAAATAAAGAAAACCCATTAAACGGTGCCAAAAATGATAGTCGGAGGTGGCCGAAAAATTAGAAAGAGTATGGAAGAGGACGATCAATTTTTTTCAAGCCGCATGAGTAATCTGTTTGTAAAATGGGAGAGAGAAGAGATAAAAAAAATGTAGCATCAGTTGACACGTAAAACCAACATAACGTTTTGCGTGTAACGTTAATATTACGTGTCAATCGACGCTAATTTTTATAAATTTTTTAAGTCGAACTATGAACAGATTGAATTAAAATTTGTTATAAGTTGGTTTTATAAAAAAACGATTTTAAATGCTGATTTAATTGCATTTTATTGTAATAGTGTAAAAAATTAACAAAATTTATCGATTTAATTGCATTTTATCTTAGTAGTGTAACAAATTAACTTTCTTAAGTCTTAACAGCTCAGCTAATTACTTGGTCTAATGCAGGGTAGGGTTACTAGAGTACGTGGAAGGTACTATTAAAAGTGTAAGTTGTATAATATGTTCCTTGAGAATGTATTATTGATATTATGGCATAAGCTAACAAGGTGAATCTTGTGACAAATTCTCCACCAACACCAAACATTTCGATAGTGACCTACATAGCGCGTTTCTTCCAATAACTGAGATTTTGAAAGTAATATTTATCCATTTTCAGGCACTCAATGAGTTGTTGTCAGTGTTCATACCAATAATTATTTCTTGGTGTATGTTAATCTTAATTTATTTGAAATTCCTTTTTCATTTATGTATGTAATATTATAATATAATTTTTAGGAATAGATGCGGTATTTTAGAGTTACCTCATTTAAAGTAATTTAATGTCTCTATTATTTTTGTAAGAGTTTATCTTTTTATTATAAAAATGTTATAGCATAAAGAAAAAAATCAATTTTTTTTATCAATTTATAATAATTATTTTTTATTACTGAATACAATTTATAAAATACATATCTCAAGTTAAAAATTATTATAAAAATAAAAATTAATTAATAATTATTGTTATAATTTTTTTTAAATAAAATGATTAAACTATTATAAAATTACATAAAAATTAAATTATTTTTTAATATAACTAAAGAATTTGTAACTTAATCCACTTATTTTAAAGTGTATTTGACTCAAATTTAAAATAAAAATTCACTTTGATTTGCACATGGAGCTTTTTATTTTTTCTTTTAACTTGCAATTATTTTTGATAAAAAAATATATTTTTAATAATTATATATTAATAAATTATATAATATATAATAATAAATTAAAAAATAATTAGTTTAATTAATAAATAATTATTATATCATTTATTATTTTCAACAAATACTCATTTTTATATGTACTCAAAAGATGCAATTCCTTCCAGGTGTTACTTTATGCCGATTATATTATATATATATTACTCTAATAAATTGTGGCATACGTACAATAATAATGTTCTCCACATTAAATATCACTATTATATATATATATATATATATTACTCTAATAAATTTTTGCATACCTATAATAATGACGTTCTCAGACATTATATATTATAAAAAATCAATTTATATTTTCATAATTTACCAAAAAATTATATTTTCGTATAAAAATGATCTTATTTATTTTAACAATATCATGTTAAAAATTAATTAATAAAATTTATTTTTAATATCAATATATGTTTTTATATAAATTAATTTATTTTATTTTTAAATAATATTTAATATAAAAATAATTGATAATATATATTAATTATTTAAAAAGTAGGAATAAAACTACAAAATCAAGATACTCTTAAAATAAATTATCTATACAAGATAATCAATAAAATTAATAATAATTATTTAATACGTGAATATGTTTAAAATTTATGAATTTGATTTTAGTAAAAATTAAAACTTAAAAATATTAAAAGCCTTATAAATATTATACTCATACATACTCTCATATTTTTAAAATATATTTAAGTTACATCAAAACTTCTTAATAAATTTTTAAGAATTTTTAAATTAGTAACTTTTAAATATATATTTCATTCACGACATTAATTTTTATAAATCAAACAATTACTTTAAATTTCAATATTCTTTCTTGTGTGGTTGCTTTTCATGAATTATATTTATTTGTTTCTATGTAGACCGCCGTCGTCGCACTTGATATTACATTTTTACCCATCTTCTTGCTGTGTTCGATCTTTTGGGTGGTAGTTATAGTTTTTACAAACAACTTTCACCTTACCGTACGTTGCCGTCACCGTCGCTCCCACCAGTGTGGTAAGTGATAACCTTAGAAGGGAGAAGAAGTGGCTCACAAGACAAGTGAATTCTTTTTTTCAAACTTTCCAGATTCGTTATTCTAAAAGTTTGATTCCTTTTTCTTATCTAGCTTCTTGCATGTGGAGTTCTAATTAACCATATTAATTTGTATCGAAGTGAGGTTCCAGACACTACTTATTTCTTTTACCAGATTATAGACTAGCACTACTATTTGAAATGGCCTAGCTAGCTAGCACAGATGCAATTGACGTTGAATTCAAGAAAAATCTTATTCAGTTTGTTGGGTCTTTGAAAAATAATGTAGTTGTTGAATCTTCTTTTGACTTGCTGGCCGGAAGTAGTGGGATGCATGTGAGATTAATTTTTCTGGGCAGTGGCCACTGAAATTTCTAATTACTATTACTGGTTCGTTGAGGTTGGGAGTAATTCTCCTCTCTAACTGCTTAATTTTGTTGAATTTAAACCCTTGGGTACTGAAGAATACATATATATTTTGACATATCTGAAACCACCATTGTTTTTGCAATGCCACAAAGACATTTTAATAGTTTATAGTACTACTACTAAATTAAACATCACCAATAATCTTTTATGCCATTTATATATAATATATCTAGAAAAATCATTTAATCTAAATTATTTGTTTTAGAAAAGTTAATGCATGACTCTTAAAACACTTTCCTTTTTATAAAGTGTAAAATTAATATATATATATATATATATATATATATATAAATTGTATTATAAAAATCTTTTTAAATATTAATTAATAATCAACGTTAACATTTAATGCATGCGTTGGATGTGACATGCATTATAAAAAAAATTATTTAAAATATTTACATTATATTAAGCTTTAAATTAATAATGATGATTAAGACTAGAAGCATAAACCAGGTTTTAATAAAGAAAATAAGAAGAGAATAATCATATATAAATTCCATTTTAAAAAAGTTCAGTTGTATAAATCACACTCTCGAGAATTCACAGATAAGATTAGGTTTGACGAATTATGATTGAATGTTACAGCTCAATGTGGTATTCAATTCGGTATATATACTCCGTAAATACCCTTTAATGCTTGCTGTGTATAGCTCTTTCACCATGTAATCAAATCTTTATGCTTTAAAAATTCTGTTTTTTTAAATTTCAACTTTCCGTAAATACCCCAACAGAAAGTTGCCATAAATAAAAACATCCATGATGACAAAATTATCTATTTTTGAAAATAATTCTAACATAAAATGAATAATGATATTATCAAAATTAGATTTTTTATTGTTATAATAATTTTATACATTAATAATAACATTTAACTGTAATTAATAGTATTTTTATTATGATAATATCATAATTTGTCGGCATGTTTTGCTTGTATATATACACAAAGGAAAAGTAAAAGGAAAAAAGAAATCAGAGGTTTATTTATAAATATGAATGAAGGTGCTCAAACCGCAACCATAAAACCATTTGTAGATAAACACTAGCACTAGCAATTCCACGCCACCACCAACATCTACCATTATCAAAAGCCATCTAGCACATATATAGTCTCTAGTTAATTACTCGGCCTCTTCCTTCTTCTTTTTCTGATCAATTTTACTCATTTTCTTCTCTAATTCGAAAACCATTTACTTCCCAGATTCATCAAGCAGCAACTTCGAAAACTAGACTTTTGGGAACTTTATATTTGGGTGATTTTAAGAGAATCATGTGGCGTATCTTGGGAAATCTAAGGCAGAATTTGCAGAACATAAAGAAAAGCCCAAAAGTAGCTGATGAAAGCATGTTTAATGATTATAATGAAGCAGTTGATAATCAATTAGAAATTTTTGGGAATAATGAAATTGGAAGAAGATCAACAACATCTGGGTGGAAAGTGTTTTCCATAATATATGAGATTGTTATTTCTCCATTTTCTGCTTTCTCTTGTTTCTCTCAACCTCATGTTGTTAATGGTTCTGATGCTGTAGTTTGGGCTTCTGCTGAATTTGCTCACATGTCTGAAGTCAATCATCTTATGGTAAGTGACAGCTTGCGCTATGCTATTTTAATGTAAAAAAAATTAAAAATTAAAAATAAAAACAGAGAGAGTCGTATATTAATTTTTGGATTGTTATATGGGAAACTAAGCACAGGGTTTTAATTTCTTCTCTACTTTTTTTTTTTTTGTACCACTTGATCTATGTATACTGTTGTTACACAAGAACATGATCTATATGTGAATGGAGTTTCTGTGACATGAACTTTCCTAACTGTTGTGGCGTTTTCATGTTTAATTTTTTTATTATATTAATCGATCTTGTTGCATACGACAGCTTATTTCATTTATATTAAATATCTTTTATGATTAAATAATTAAGTAATTAATATAATAAAATTTAATTGATTGGTTACTTTATATGATAAAATTTAATCACAAAAATAAAAATATACTTAATTAAGTAGAAATGAAATGAAAATCTGTGCAAATTTACGTAAAGAAAAATATTTCAAGTAATTTTACATAAAATGAATTAAAATTTAAGTATATTGAAATTATTTATTTACCCTTATAAATAATGAATTATACATAGTACATGAAGCGCACTGCGCACTTCTAGTCTTCTAGATAATAAATAACAATTAATCAAGTGGCAACCCCACATTCATGTCCTGGAAAAGACCTTTATGTTTTAGCATTTTGTGTTCAACTTGATTACTTTATAAGCTGAACTTGAGCTCATGGTTTCGAATCGCTTAACTTATTAGGCGCGTTATTTCTCTTTTAAAATCTCAGTCTATACATTTCATTCTCAAAATTCAAGAACCAATTAAGATGCTGAAGTGTATAAAGGTGAACCTAATTAAATACATATTTAGAACACATTTAAACTACTAAAAAGGGTTCTAATTAATTAAAAATGGTTTTTTAAGAAGTTTTTTTGTAATATAAATAATTTTATAAGGAAGTAGTTGCTAGCTAGTTTGACCAAAAAAATATTAAAAAGAAAACACTTGTAACTGTTTGAAAACAATATTATAAAAATGCTTGTGTATATTGTAATTATTAAAATAATCCTAATATCGTTCATATTGATACGATAAAATTAACTTAAACGAAAAATTAATATAATTTTATAAAAATAAGTTATATATGCTTTTAGTGGGTCATATGACTTTAGGAGAACTGATTTTTTTTTTAAATTACTAAAATAAACATATTTGATTTTAATCAACATTTTATGCTAAATAAATTTAACTTTATAAAAAATCAATATATGTTTGTTTTACTTTCTCAATTTTACAAAATTTTTATACAAAAGCTAGATTATCATAAATGCATATGTATTATAAATGTTAAATATCAAAAATAATTTTTAAATAAATATATGATTTAACAATATATAAGTTGTTTAGATTAAATGTTGCTTTACAAAATTAAAAACTATCTAATGTAAGTTTATTTTTTTTACCTCAAGAACCAAAAACACGCACTTAGACCTATAATGAAAAACTCAGTTTGGTTAATCTTATTTTAATTGGGTCGGTGTGTTGGTTTATCAATTATCATTAACATCATAAAAGCAGTATGTATTTCAAAATAAGTTGTTGTAATACATATAAAAACACTTTTAACCTAATTGTAACAAATCTTTAAGAAAAATTAATGTGAAAATGAAGAGGTGTTTTTTGAGATTTTATACTAACTAATTTAACTATTAAAGTGCGTTAATTTTATTTATATGTGCAATTTATTAGAAATCTAAATTACTTATAAAAGAGCATTAAAAGTGTTGCAAAAGTAGCTTTTATCTCAACGGTTACGAATTTTTTGCAAAAGTTATGTTTAACAACATTTTTTAAGTGCTTTCATTTATCATTATATTTTTCTCATGGAAAAGGAAGAATTTTCATTGAAAAATAAAAACATACAAACTTAAAAAAATACATATTTTCAAGATCATGATCAATCTATTTGCAAAATTAATAATTAGATTGTGAACTCTTTAACTCCCTAGTGATCCAGCAAATGGAGGTGATCATATTGAAGTGTTGTAGTTTTGCGTGTCTTCTTGTAAAATGACATCCTTAGCTTTATTAGAAACTTGTTTCCATTTATCTTTCATCAATGCTTCAACGATGAGTTTTTTTTATCATCTTCCACATAAATAGCTTTCTGCTTACTAATAAGGGCACGAAAAATAATAATTTTATTAAAATATATCTGAAAATTCTTATTTCGTTTATAATCAACAAAGTGATCCTTCCAATGATCGTCCTTAATCCAAGGAATTTTTGGTGTCCTTGCCGATAAGACCTCACGTAAAGAACATTAAGTTTCATTTTTTTTTTGTATAGTTATTCTATATTGAACTCTCTATCCTCGAGCAATATATTTCCTAATGCTTAGGAAGCTTATATTTAACTTGAGAAGGTCGTAATAAAATTATAAATACCTGTATTTTTTTATAAATTAATGTTACTACATTTGTTGTAATTTTAAAGTATTATTTTCCAAATATTTAATTTATTAGATTTGTAATTTTTCCGTTAAAAATGCACATAATTATACATAAATTTCATGTTAATATTATTCTAGAATTCAAAATAAAAATAAATTAAAACTACTTGTATTGGAATAATCATACTTCTATACTATTAATTACTTCTATAGCTCGGATGAGGAGAGAAAGAAAATAAAATCATAAATGCAGTCAAATAAAAAATAAAATATATTTAAAAATAAATTAAAATATTACAAGAACAATATTTTTCTACATAACCTAATAGTTTATAAATTATTTCAGCATAATATTGGTGTTTGGTAAGTACAAAAATGAAAGAAAATAGGGAGAAAAATATGGAAAAAACTTGTAAGGCTAGCTGATAAAAAACTTGTACAAAGATGGGGAAAAGCTTACTAATGTCATGGCTATGCCTCCTGGTTTCTTACTAGTGTACACAAAAGATATAAATTTTTAATCCGAATAAATTCCATTGATTTTTTTATCAGCTAGCCTTACTTTTCCAAGACACCATTCTAGTCGTACCAGTTGACAACTTTCCAGCATAAAATATATAAATTATTTTTTCTTTTTCTTTCTTTAGTAATTTATTGATCTCATAGTTTTGATTCTCACAGTTTTCCATATTTTGCCTTTTCTTTTAACTTATCTAACATTTTTTAAAAAAATTAACGGTTTTTTTATAGATAAAATTCAATATCCTAAAATTAATTAAATATAAATTACTTGAAATAAAACAATTTAAAAATTAAATATTTGATTTGTATTAAATTTATTTATATAAGTTACACCAAACATTAGATTAAATATTAGTACACAAATTTTAATTACTCATAAGTTCATGAATTACAAGTAGATTAATGATAAGATTAGTTGATCTTTAACGAATTGGCATTTGTTTCAAAATGTTAATTATTTTTTCAATTAGTTAAATAAACAATCCTATGTATTCTAACAATCATCGATCAAAAGAAAGAGTGTAAATTCTAAAATAATTAAATAACTAAAGTAAAGCAGATAAATTGTAATCGAAAAAATATAGATGAACAAATATGAATAATTAGCTAGCTATCTATTCATGAAAAAAAAAATTAAATGTTTTTACATTATGGTTTTAAAATTTAAATTATTGATTTTTTTTAAATAAGAGAAGCCCCAAATGACCATGATGAGTCCCCAAAATTTGATGCACAAATTTTGTATTTAAAAAATGGCTTGCAAGTACACGAATTACTTTGTAAAAAATAATAAGTATACTTCCAAAATTGATCTAAAGAGGAACTAAATGGTTTTGAATAATTCAACAAATCTCTTAAAAACAAACACAAAATGTAAACCTAAATATTTTGTCACAATAGTTTGGGTTTTGAAAAGTTCAAACTAATAACATAAAATTAAATGATAGAAATAAATTGATTCAAATAATTTTAGATAGATAGATAATTAACACTTAAGGGAGAATTTATGTGAATTATTAACTAGTTAATCATGTTTGCTTATAATTAATTTGGTTATTAAAAATATAAATTAAGATTATTACTTTTTTTCTTTTATGTATGAAAAATCTTTCGACGGAGATCAGTTTTTTTGTTATTCAAATCAATTAAAGTTTTTGATAGGGATCATTAAA
Organism: Hippophae tibetana; assembly: GCA_037013495.1. Classification (NCBI taxonomy): domain Eukaryota; kingdom Viridiplantae; phylum Streptophyta; class Magnoliopsida; order Rosales; family Elaeagnaceae; genus Hippophae; species Hippophae tibetana. Next base: position 70,924,153 of record CM072803.1, on the reverse strand, counting down.
TTATAGGATTAAATTATGCTTTCTTCCTAAAAAAAATAACAAACCATCTAAATCGATAATGTTGGTAGAGTTATCAATTTAGACTCTTATTTAAGGTATAAAAAAATCAGATCCTAAAACCCAATTTTCAGATTTTAATTCTATTACGAAAAATATATTGTAAATATGTTTTTTAATATTAAAATTTGTATAAATATTGAATAAAGAAATAATCTCAATTTATTTTGTAAAATATATTCACCTAAATTTATTTTTATAAACATGACAACATAACTAATATCTCATATAAATATTCCACCATACATGCTCAAATTCAATACATTGTGAGTATATCAAAAATAGTATTTAGAAAGATACATAAAAATTAAACCTTTAAATAATATAATATAATTAAAATAAAATACCTCACTGTATTATTCAACTTACAAAAGTTTTTTTTAAGGTTTTATGATCTGAAAAACCTCCAAAAATATTTGTCTAAATTATTATTGAATCATAATTATTACAAAACTAAGAAAAATAAAACTTCTACAACAATTTCTATTTGACCTTTCTTTTCTCTTTGATTTTGGTGTGCTTAAAAAAAAAGAAATGAGACTCTTTTTATAGCTAAAAATGGTAGATAATAGTAGACCGGGAGGGATAATTATCGCTTGCCGTAGTCCACTTTTATCCATGCTACGATTGCGTTTCGTTTTGGCTCACCTGATTTTGTCCAAAAAGGATCGTGTTGTGACTAACATTTATTTACGCCTCGACTCAAGTCAAATTGTTTGTTTCCACTTATTGTTTCACATCTTAAAAATTGGTTGGATTACATATAAGCCTAATATGTTTTGTTTTTTTAATATTCTAAATTGAAAATGAGTACTTCAGGCATGATTTATTAAGTGTTTATCATTTCAATCAATTTGAAGCCAAAAATACCTAAAAAATAACAAAAAATACTCATGATTTTGAATTCATAGATTTGCTTAAATAATGATAAAATCATGCAAATATAAATCTATTTGTAATATTTAACTACAACTAAATCACATAATATTAGTATTTTTAAGTACTCATCACAATCCACAACCAAATTCTTGCTAGTTTCTAGTAAGAAAAAGGATCAAACAAAAAACTAAAGTAAATAAATTAAACTAACCTAAATCATTTTTGTAGATTGACATAGTTGCATTTAACGTATACAACAAACTTTTAGACCCCTAGGTTACCCAATAGGATGAATTTAAATCTCGTGAGGGCTTTCAGCAATGATACTCACAAATATCCTACTAAATGCAAAAAATAACAAAAATAAATAATAAATCATAATAAAAACTAAAATTAACAAAGTAAAAACTAAAACGAAATATAACAAAGTAAAAATTAGAACAAAATTTTTAATGCTTTAGTCTCTTTTAAGTTCACAATCAAAATCTAAAAAATAAGCTACATCAACATCCTAAAGATTTGTAGTCTATTGTAAAAATTAGTTTCAAATCATAAATTCATATTCCGTATAAAAAATATATCAATATTAACTTACCCAATTTCAGTGTTAGAAATATGAATTCATTTTGACTTTAATCTTCACAAGTCATACTTTCAATATTACATTGATCCTATGGGCTCAAGCACTCAATTAGCGTTATATGCAAATAAAAGTTATATATAAAAAAAGAATTAATGGGATCCCATATGTTTAAAGAATAAATGCTCAAAAATTGTGTAACATTTGATCTTATGAAATGAATCAAATGATATGATTTATAAAGAAATCAAATAATATTTTCATGCATAAATTAAAATAATAAAGTAATAATATCAAGTATATGCCTTTAGAAATGAATGAAAATACAATGACTTTAAAGGAATTATTTCCTATTTTTTTTAATAACCATTCTCACAACTTTAAAGAACTTTTAGGTCATCATATTCTTTCCCACTTTTTTATATACTTCTTATATATATTTTTATATATTAAAGAGTAGATCCATGTGTGTATTTGGGGAGTGGCTAATTTTTGGCCTTTGTATTATCTTTAAGGAATCCCAAATATATTTTATTTTTGGAAATATATGTATGAATGAAAAAGGCATACACTTTCAATTTTTAATAAAGTTATTCAATTTTAGGAATAAAAATAAGTACATGATATTTCATTAGATGTTAAAAATCCTAATATTAAATTAAAAACACATAGAGATCATAAAATAATTTGTAAGTTAGTTCGGAATTTTTTTAAATAAAATAAACATAATATTAATCGCTAAATTAAAATAAATACTAAAACATTGTAATAAGATAAAAAATAAAATAACATAAAGGAAAAATAAATAAATAATAAAATAGATAAAATAAAAAATAAAATTAATTAAAAAAATAAAAGTAAATAAAAATAATCCAAACAAAAAAATAAGTAAAACAAAATAAATAACTGGCTAGATTATAGAAATAAAAAGAAAATTAAGTAAATAATAAAAATAAAATAAACAAATAAAATAAATAAAATAAACAAATAAAAAAAAGAAAGAATTGAGTTAGCAATTAAATAAAGAGAAATATATAAAAGAAAAAAAATATTGAATAAGTTAAAATTAGTAATTGAAATTAGCAAAAACAAATATTAAAAATAAAATACTAAAATCTTAATTTAATAAATAAATTAATAACTAAATTCAAATAAATAAAAGAAAGACGTTAAAAATAAAAATAAATTGAAATATATTTTTTGATTATTTTTAAATTTTCAGATTTTTAAAATTTTTAAATTTTTAATGTTTTGATTTTTTTAGATTCTTAAAATTTTCAATTTATTTTGAATTTTTTTTAAGATCTTTTGACTTTTTTTAGATCTTTCGTTTTGATTTTTTTTTTTAGAAATCTCTTTAGATTTTTTTATTTTTAAATAACTCACAAATTTTTAAGATTTTTAATAATGAAAATTTAAAACACTATTTCTTTCCTAAAATGACACCAAAAACTTGACGCATAAATTTTGTATTTATAAAAATAGTTTGTAAGTGTGACATGTATACTTTTAAGACAAGTCTAAAGAATAAATTTGTGTTTGAAATAATTTAACAAATATCATAAAAACAAACAAAAAAGTAACCTAATCATTTTGTCGATTTTGAAAAGTTTAAACTAATAACATAAATTTATAAGATAGAAAGAGAATTAATACAAATAATTCTAAGCAAATAGACAATTAACATCAAAAGGATAATTTAAGGAAATTATTAGCTGGTCAACCATATTTACTTAGAATTAATTCAGTTATTAAATATATAAATTCATGTTATTGATTTTTCCTTTTATGTATGCAATTTTGTTTTTGAACAGATTAAATTTTTTATTAGTCAAATCAATTAAAGTCGTTTGGTAGGTATTAGTAACTAAAATGATTAAATTATGCTTTCTTTCTAAATAAATAAAAACAATCTAAATCTATGCTTTTGAAGGGGCTATCAATTTAAACTCTTATTTAAAGTGTCAAAATCAAATCCTAAAACCCAACTTTCAGATTTTAAATCTATTATTAAAAATATATCGTAAATATATTTTTCAATAATAAACTTTGTAGAGATCTTGAATAAAGAAATAATCTCAATTTATTTTATAAAAATATTTATCTAAATTAATTTTCACAAATATGAAAGCATAACTAATATCCTATAATAATATTCAGACAAACATATTTAGATTTAATAAATGGTTAGGATATCAAAAATAGTGTTGAGAAAGATACATAAGAATTGAATTTATAAATAATAGAATGCAATCACAATAAAATAGCTTTATGTATTCTTCAGCTTACAAAACTTTTTATAAAATCAATGATATGAAAAACCTAAATCTTCCTAAACTGTTTATTGAATCGAAATTATTACAAAACTAAGAAAAATAAAGATTTTACATCTATTTCTATCTAACTTATATTTTCTATTTGATTCTGGTGTGTCCAAAACAAGAGAAATGAGGCTCTTTTTTCAGTTAAAAATGAGATAGAATAGTAGATCATAAGGGAATAATCATCATACGTTGTGACTGACATTTATCCACGTTGCGACTGTGTCTCATTTTGTCTAGAAGAAATCAAGGTGAGGTTCAAGTCAAATTGTTTGTTTCCCTTTAGTGTTTCACCCCTTACAAAGTAGTTGGATTACATGTAAGCCTTACATGTTTCGTTCTTTTAAACTTTAAATTTGAAAATGAGTAATTCAAGCATGATTCTTCAAATGTTTATCATTTGAATCACTTTAAAGCTAAAAATATCCATGATTTTGAAACATAGATTTGATTAAATAATATTTAAATCATACATATTCAAATCTATATATAACATTTAAGAGCAAATAAATCACATAATATTAGTGATTTTGAAGTACTTATCATTCTTCCACTCATGGAAGCAAAATTAAAATATCATATATAAAATTTATCGTAACATAATTAAATTAATTAAAATTAATTCAGTTTACAAAAGATATGTTCAGAATACAGAGAGAAAGATGATCTAATAGTTAAAATACCCTTTTGATATGTGATCTTCAAATCCTTGAATTGGTTGAGCCCTTTTTTCAAATCCATGAAAAATCTTTACAAATGAGACTTTTCAAATATAATATTTTTTGTTATGGAATGGAATTTTAGGCTATAATGTCTAGTTTTTTTCTAGAGGGATTTTAGAGTGGATTTATAGGTTAGGTTTTCGGGAAAAATGAGTAAAACATGTCACATATGTGTACTAAGGATTTCTGGCCATTAAAAGCACACAAGAAATGACATGCTTTTATTACACTATGACATGATTCAAAAATGAAATCCTCTAGGGTAATTCAAGACTAACCCATCGCGGCATACATATTTCTATATATTCCTCAACACATGAAGTCAAATTGGCCACCATGTTACAGTTCGAGAGCTTTCTACTGTGGCGTACATATTTCTACACCTTGGCACATGAATTCAACCTCGTTACTATGTGACAATCTATGAGCTTCCCGCTATGGCATGCTTATGTTTGGACTACGGATTGTAATATTTTATTAGTGGTCTAATCGTAGTTCATTCTAACCTGTTTGAATTTCTATTTCTAGTCCCATTTTCATTTCTTTTACTCATTTTAGCTCTAGATTCTTCCAGAAGAAAATTAACTTTCAAAACATGAAAATACCTTCCAAAATAACATATTCTAAAATAAAACGTAAAATTATTGCTTAAAGCATAACAATTATAAGTTAAAATAATATTATCAAATTCACCTAAGCCTACATTTTGCAAGTGATCAAGCAAATAAAAATTTAGAAGATAAATAACAATACTAGAAGAAAAATTACAAACTTAAATCAACAAAAATTCTCATGCTTCAGTTTCTTTTCAGTTTATATTTAATGCTTAAGTGCAAATTCATCCAATATCTCAACACATCAAGATTCATCGTGTAAATCAGTTTTGCATCACAAATATGTGCCCTATTACTCATAACATATCAAAATGAATTCCCCGAGCCTATTTTTTAGAATCTATATTCGCTTTATACACTCTTAATTTTACATTTATCCTATGGGTTAAACCATTTCAACAAAGTATATGCAAACATAGGTTTTGTAAAGAAGAAAGTGATAAGTCTTTTAAAGCACTGAATATTACGTCATTTATATGCATTTTAATGTCAAAATAAATTTATATGTTCATACTTTTATTATAATTTTAACATATCTATTTTTTTAAAAATGCAGGTTTATTTTGTTATTTTTAGGTATTTTTGGCTTCGAAATGATATAATGGATAAATATTTAAAGAATTCTTTCAACAAATAAATACTTAAAAAAAATTCTACGTGAAAGCACTCAATTACAATCAAGAAGAATAAATAATAACTGATCGCCACACACTTTTGTGTGTGCAATGAATACGCAAGTATACGTATCACAACAAGTAATATATTGATAAGAAAAAAATCGTTCCCACAGAGATTATTTTATTAGAAACTAATTTTTAAAACTAAAAATAATAAAAATCAATTTTGTTTTGTGTTTTTATATTTTAATGAAGCAAAATTAAAATAACTAAAATTAAATAACAATAATTAATTAAATAAAATTTGGTAACGAAAAAGATATATGAGAAAATATCTAGGAATACTTAATCCCCCAATTTTCTAAACATACAAATCTCTAAAATCTTCTTAATATAATATCAATTAATTACATGATCAATTGAATCTAACCTAGTATGTATTCCTCTTTCAAGGAAACTACATACCATATAGTAATTAATTTAATCACACTCTCATGTCAATTAAATTGTATACTACTTATTAAGTTCATCAATTATTGATCACATACATAAGAATCATACATATGTACCTAAAAACTATCCATGTTATTTAATCAAGAAAAACAATTAAATAATTCTCTAAAATATATTTAATTGTCTTTATAGATAAATTTTTGGCCAAACAATTAATAGCATAAAAATCAAATTAAATAATATAATTAAATTAATATTATAATTGAGAAAAAATTATTAGATCATCACATGATGAAAATTGGGTTCATAAGATCCCTAGATTGATAAATTAATTACACATAATTATGTTCATAAATATCATATTTTTCATAAAAAAAACATAAAATTGATAAAGAAAAGAGTAGAAGAAGAAAAATAATCAATCTCTTGATTTGTAGAATTAATGTCCTCTTGAATCTCCACCAAAATTGTATCATCTTTTGAATTTCTCTCTCTTTTTAGCTCTAAACACTGACCAAAATTATGCTAATAGAGGCTACTTAGGGTTTATGGAGTGATTAGGGGCTTAAATAAAGCTTAGGTGTAATCTAGACCGGCTGATCAGTTTCAAATCAAGGGCTACCATCAAAACAAGTAAAACTGACAATTTTAGCCAATCAAAGTGCGACATGTGGCATCAGAAATTCATTAGGTGAATCAAGGAGCGACACATGGCATGTGAGACGGTTAGAGTCAACAACACGTGGCGTGACGTGATTCGTAGGAACAGATGGTGTGGTGCATTGGTGGAATGCATGGAGCAATGGCATAGTGACATGTGGCATAACATGTTGACTGATTTCCAAACTCGGATTGAACTCAGTGTTAACACATGGTGCATGTTTCATCCTCTTGACATGTGGCGCGATGTGATTCGCTCTTTGTTCTTACGTGGCATCTATGTGGCTTACCCCGTGAGCTCTTCTACTTGTGTGGCATGCCACATCACAACTTTTGATTGGTCTTGTGTTAAAAGTTTATAAAAAATCCAAAACAAACCCAAAAATAATATTTTTTTCACCCCTTTTCACTAAAAAACTTATATTTTAATTTTTTTTGGCCATAAAAATACTATTTATTAAATAAAATAAGTAAATATTAAGTAAAAAATGCGTCAATGACTCTATTTTCATAGAGTCATCAATAACATATGTAGGCTTTAAATATGTACTAACCAAGCCTGTAAGGGGTTGAAATAAAAAGAAGGTAGAAACATGTAATTTAACATTGACCGCGGTGGTGATTAATGTGTGACATATTGCAAGTGCCTCGAATCATAATTGAATCACATACTAGATTGATGCTGGTTCCAAGGGTGTAATAAGTATCCCATGGTGCCCGACCATACAATCCACAGTTCTCTCCTTTTTGTAGCTTTTTCTCACCTATAAAAGGACCCTTTCATCCCCTTAGAAATATATCCTTCTCAACTGCTCATTTTTGAGTTCTTATTTTTCTTTAGTGTTATTCTTAAAGTTATTCTTTTAATTTGGAGAGTTGAACAAGTTTTTGTTATATATAGTCATTTTCTATTCAATAAGCTGTTTAGAGAGATCTATTTATAGGTTTTCTAGATATAGATCAGTGCTAAAGTTTTGTGCACTAAATGATACAATTGAGGTATTAATTTTAATTGTATTATTTTATCTTTAGAATTAATTTTATGTACTATTTTACTACTATATTTAATTTACTGATTATTTATTAAATATAAGCATGTCTAGTTGAAAATTATTAGGTGATATTAGTTATGTTGTCGTACTTGTGAAATATTAACTTAGAAAAATATTTTTATAAAATAAATTGATTTTTTTCTTCATTCAAAAATTATATAAAGTTTATTACAGAAAATATATTGACTACATATTTTTCATAACAAATTTTATATATAAAAGTTAGATTTAGAATTTTATTATCTGGATATGATTTAGAAGCATACTCTATAATATTGATTTCATTGGTAGAAAGTGGGTTGATTTAGTCAATCTATCAACAACAACCCAATTGAAATCATGACCTTTTTGAGTACTAGGAACTACCATTAGGAAACCCATCATGATGTGTTCCTATTTCTAATTAGGGATAGGTAGTAGTTGTAATAATCAAGAGGGTCTTTGGTGCTCTACCTTCACTTATTGGCATATTAAACACTTGGAAAAAAATTCTGCTATTTCTCACTTCATGACTTTCCTCGATAATTATCCTTCTAGATTTGATACATTTTAGTACTTCTTGGATGTATGACATAAGAAAAACTATGAATTTCTTCTAGAATCTCCCTCTTTAAGTACTTATCATTAGTAACACGTAATCTATTGTTAAGAACTAAAGCACCATCATATTGAAAGGTCAAGTCCACTCATGAACTATTTTATAACTTCACTATCAATCAAACTAGCATGGGATCTTGAGATTGAGTTTCATGAACTCAATTAATTCAACTAGGTCTTACCTCAAAACTAGCAAGCAGATCACCTGAATCATCAATTGATAAATGTAAATTTGTCTTCTTCAACTCGATAAGTAAAGGAAAATACCTTGTCTTTTTATGAGTTAAGGAACTAACTGCTTTTATATTAAGTGCATTTTCAACCACATTGGCCCTTCCTAGATGATAGTTAATAACACACTCATAATTCTTGAACAATTCCATCCATATTTTCTATTGTAAGTTAAACTTTTTTTTAAGTGAATAAACAAACTTTTGTGATCATTAAAGGCATGATATTTCATCATATAAGTAGTGTCTCTATAGCTTTAGTTCAACAACTATCACTAATAGTTCTAGGATATTAGTAGGGTAATTGAGTTCATTTGGTTTGAGCTATCTCAAAACATAAACAATGACGTTAACATTTTGCAGGAGGACACATTCCAATCCTTGGTGAGAGGCATCTTTAAATACTACGAATATACCATTACCTAAATGAAGGGTAAGTACTAGAGCAAACGTTAGTGGATTCTTCAATTCTAGGAAACTCCTTTTGTAGTCATCAGTCCATTCAAACTTTATATTTTTCCTTCTTAAGTGAGTTAATTGTAATGCAAGTTTTGAGAATCCCTCAACAAATCTACAATAGTATCCAACTAATCCTTAAAAAATTGCGCATCTTAGTCACCTTGTGAAGTATTTCCTAGTTAAGCATGACCTTTTTTTACGTTCTACAGTCAATACTCAACCTTAGGTACAACATTTCTATACAAAAGAAAACAATCCTAAAAATTATATATAAATCATTTAGGCCTCACCTATAATTAAATAAGCCTACTAAATACACTTAGAAACAAGATCAAAAGAATAACTAATTTATATAACCCAAGATGAAACTGGATTAGATAAAATCATCCTACAAAGAAGGTTAACTTATTTAATCTCAATAACATTTCTTCATGTAATCATATTCTCCATATTTACCATGTCTTCCAATTATATACTCCATCCTTCAATGTAGACATCACTTCATTGTTGTGTAGCATGTTCAAAGTACCTTAAGAACTACTTTTGAAATGCATGGATAACCACCTACATAATACAATGCTTACAATGAAATAAACATGGAAACTAAGCAATTGACATACTTATATAATCTAAACTTTCTCCAAGAATCAAAGTAATTCATATTCTAAAAAGATCATATACCTTAACCTTATATAAACGTGAATATATTCTCTATCAAGGTAAGGTAACATTCTTTATTTATTCTTCTTCTTGTTATCATAACTTTATAAATTCTAATCTTTACTTATTAATGTATCCATAGACAAAATCATAAATACTATCTCTTCTTACTGAGAAATAATGGTCTCCATAAATGAAATAAGATTTATTCTCTATAAAAAATTTAACCCATAAAATAGTTACTAAATCTTATGGGTCACCCATATTATAGCATTTTTTACACTAAATCAAAAAATCATCACCCTAACACTATCAAATACCATACTTAGGTTGTTCCCTATCTTTATGATCTAAAACCTATGCTCTGAAGCCAAATTGTCTAGACCCACTTCAAGTTCACTAGTACTTAAGGAAGTCTTAATACATATTAGAATCTATGAAAATTTGGCATGGTCTCTCTTGATTTTGTACTCTAAATCAACTTGTATAGAATAGAACATGACATCTATTTGTTCATAGTGTTCAAAACCCACCACTCATATAACTAGTCATAAAAGAAGACAATGGTGACTAATAGTTGATAACAGTCCACAGTCATTAAGGAGTTATAAAAAAACTTTTAAATAAATAAGTCACCAAGAAACTAGAATAATATTTCAATAACTCCAAAAGAATGATAAATCATATAAGGTAATATTAGTGAACCGATTTAATCATCTTTCAAAGATAGTACTTAATTCGTCAATCAAAAACTACTAATGCCTGAGAGGAAAAATTATAAAAATTTAATAAAATTAAATATTATGAACATAATAGGTTGGTACTTATAAAATTTGAGTAAAATGTGTCTATTCACAAAGCCAAGTAAGCTCCACAACTCAAGATTGATCTGTAAGCTTTGTGGATGTATCATATGCTATTAATTACACAGTAGTAAAATTAATCATATACAATTTCTAAGAAAGTAAACTTTCCAAACACAACTCACACTAAAAACTAGGATCTAAAATAAAATTTCATAATCTCTTTCTAAATCCTCATAAGCTTTAAACTAATATCATATTTACTAATTATCCAAAATTACAAAAATTAACTAAAGAGTAATATGTACTAAAAATAATCCGTTTGCATAAAAATGTATAAGAAGATCAACTATATAATTATTACTCATATTTTTCAAAAATTGAAAAATGGAGGGTTTTTAAATGTATGATTTTTCTCTAAAATAACTAATATAAAAAAATAAATCATGGGTAATGACAATATAATGATGAGAACATAAAATCCATACTTATTCATGAATTGAAACTATCAAAATATGATATTTTGACATGGGTTTTAAAAAAATTATAAGTAAGAAAAAGGATGAAAAGAACTTTAACTTGGTACCTTAAATGCTATAAATGATGAAAAATAAGTAAAGATTTGGTGAAATATGGTATTAGAATCCACCATGCGGTGCCTTTCTACTATTGTTTCTAGAATCCACCTCACTTAAAAGATGAAATTATTTTACAACCAGGTGAATTGTTGAACCTAGCATATTTTGATGAGCTCACTTTTGGTTTGAATATTGTTCCATGAGAAAGAAAAGTCATTCCTTCATCAAAACTATCCATGAAAGAAAAATTTCATAATTTTGGGGAAAGATTGAACTATACGAAAGAAATCAAGTGAAAGATTGAACTATATGGAAGAATACTAGTATGCCCACAGTAATCAACAAGATACATTCTTGATTAACAACATTGTGATCAGGTGGAACATAATTGTTTAATGTCTGGCTGCAGCTAAGTCATCTCAGGATGGATACAAGTCACTTGGTAACACCCGAGTATCATAATTTTTATTTTACCTTTGTACCTTTAGAAAGATCACAAAAAGACCTAAAGAATAAGGTCCAGATTACATCGAGGAGAAGCTTTAAATTTTGATTTGGAATTTTATGTTTTTATGCATTTTGTTTTACTTTGTTTTATTTTATGTTGAGAAGTTTTTATTATTTTTGGATATTGCATTTTCTTTTATTTTATGATAATTATTTTATTTCCTATCATGTGAATATTGTGTAGAATTGTTAATTTTATAACTCTTTGTTGAAATTTATGTGAAATACACAGTATTCTATCTCTTTGAAAGTTTTTTTGATTGATGGATGTACTTGTAGTTGCATACTAATACATAAGCATGTTCGGGTAGCTTTTCCATTATTTACTCTTTATCTTTAATTTACAATTGTTACATTAAGGATAATATAAATTCTAGGTTAGAGATAAGAAAAGTTACATTATAAAATTATGCTAATTTGAATTATTTATATAAATATATGTTTAAATTTGTACATTATTTATATTTTTACCTGTTTTGTGTGCTTTATATATTTTTATTGGATTATAAATTTTTGGTTAACTTTTAATTTTTTCTTACAAAATTATCATGTCTTTTAATTAGTTTTAAGAAAATAATTATGTCTTTGCATTGTTAGATTAATTTCTTGAATATATCATGAAGTAATACGATAATTAGTTAGTGTTTGTTATAATTAGTAATTCATGATAAAATGTTGAAATTGTGATAAACCCAAAATCAGTTTTTTGGAATCAAATAGTGGAGTAATATTAGCATGTGAGAATATATTTTGGTCCATTATCTTCACATTCTGAATAATAATATTTTTCTACTCTTTTAAACATTCTTATTATCAACTCTAAATTGTTAGATTATTTCTATAGGTTTTTGCATTAAATTTTAGAACTTTTGAATCTAATAAAGTGTCATATATTTATTTTTATTGCTTAAATTAAATGACTTAAGTAGAAATTGAAAGTATATTCCATTTTCTTCTTTAATGCATGACTCCTAAAAAAGACGTATACGAGTTTACCTAAACCAATACAAAAGAAAAAGACACAAATTAGTCACTCACTTTATCATACAAAGTATGTACTACATGGGTCATCTTTAAAAAAAAGTATCTTTTAAAAAAAGAAAGAAAAAATAAAAAAGGAGAAATGAATAGTATAAACGAAATACTATGACCTAATATCCTTCAAAGGTATGAGAAAATGATATATATAAAAGAAAGATAAGAAATAATTCCCCAAGGAGTCATTTGCATTTTCTTCATCTCTTTAAAGGCATATTACTTGAAATTTTTATTTGATGTACTTGATTTATGTATGAAAGTGGTATATGATTTTGAAAATTTCCATATCTTGGAACAATTACATGAAGGCCAATTGTTCTTCTCACTTAAATAGCTAATCGAGACCTAGATGAGGGGTGGAAATGCCAACCCAAGGAATCTTTTTGCAAGCTCTATATTAGTTTGGCCAAGCAAGCCACATAGTTTTAATTAAACAATTAACAAGGCAGAAGTATAAAAATATATGCTCAATTTAACACACAAAAAAAATAACTAGTAGATACAATAATAAAATTATGCAAAATACACACTAGTGATGAAGTGTCTCATAGGCTCCCGTCTAGACTAGTAACTTGCACATATGGTAAACAATACTTAACCTATGGTGCATGCATACATGCTAAAAAGCTTAAAGGATCTTCAATCACTACAGGACCTCGTATGTAGAAACATATTTGATAAATAATAATTATATTTTAACAGCATGTAATCAAACATATATTGTAAACCCTAATAAAAATTCCAATACTCACACATCCTAGATAGGGATATGGAGACTCATTACAAACTTACACTAATCATGTATGTAGATAAAAGGTAGATTATACTAACACACAATCTAAACATGCATGTCTACTAAGAAGAAGTCTAAGACCCGATACATAATTAGGTTAAAGAGATATTGACTCCTTAAGGACTCAACCTAACCTCATAAGCATTAGAGATAAAGAAACTGATAGATAATTATAGCTACAGTATAAATAAATACAAACAAGAAGTATAATAAAGTAGTAAATATAGAATTCAGTAAATAGAAAACATGTGAGAAATATTAAAAGCTTTCTAATTTGAGTTTAAACTTTAGTATGTAGAGACATACACCATTTAAACTCTTATTGTACTAGCCATATATTTGAGCATGCATAACTCTAGATATAACGAGGTAAACCCATATCGAAACCCTATCTATATGGTAACATCCTCGTGTTGCTTAAGGAAACCACTCAGTAGCAAATAGCCTACTAAATAATAAATCAGTTACAACTCTAAATGAAATAAAATACTATTACCTCTATCGATTATGACCTCTATCCAAACTACTTATTGCTACTTTTGCTTACTGCCTCCACAATAACCTAGTCACAAACCAAGCTCAAATCAAAAGCCAACACTATCTAATGTGGTATGATTAGAAACCCCATATCAATAACCAGAAGTGTAACTACTTCCAATCTTGAGGACCACCCTCAAACTCAAACAACCTATCTCCTATTGAACACAATAAGAGATATAAGAACTCAAATCATTTAACTTAGGTCACTCTCACAATGAGGTTTTCACAAATAAATAGTTGCATCCAAGCAACTCCCAGTCGACACACGACTTATATACAACTCACTTGCAAACACCATCTCAAGTACTCACCATTCATAAGCATGGTTTTGCTCATATAATCATGAATCACTAATATTGAAAAATTTACTAGGTATTAGTGATCTTGAAACAAAAAGACCGAGATGTCAATTTGACTGAACTTTGTTACATTTTTTTTGGATACCAATTAAGAAAAAAATGGGGTATTTATAGAACTCAAATATACCACCTCGCCAGCCACCTTGCCAATCACCTCGCCTAGGGTGGTGGTGATAATGGTAATGAAGGTGGTGGAGAGGTACTAAAAAGTCACATTTTTTGTTCCAAATATTGCGGAGTACTTTCCATAATCACCCATTTCCAAAATGAACCAAAAACACAAGTGAAAATGTTGGCTTGTTCGCACGCTCACTCATCAAAAACCAACACTCCATTTAGCATCCACACTACAAAAACTAACCCTATGGTGTGTGTAAACATGATTGCATACAAAGTGTTCCTAACTATGTACATATGTGTATTAGTAATCTACAGTAAAAACCTTGTATAAAGGATGATAGAACACTGAGTAAAGTAAAATAGATACCTTATTTTGTACATAAAAAGCCAACACACAGGCACAAGAACAATGTGACTTAATGATTTTCTTATAAAATCCTTTTATTTGATTCCTTTAGTAAGATCAATATTACACACCACTTTGAACTTTTTATTCTTTATACATATGCTAACCAATTGGTTCATTTCTTTAAATAAATCCTATTTGCATATAGCTTTGATTGAGTACTTGAAACAATAGGATCAATGTTATTAATAGTATGTCTTGTGAGGATAGATCTAAATCAAATTCAAATTTCATACATTGAAATTGGATAAATTTAATATTGATACATTTTTTATTTGAATATAAGAGTGATTTTCAAACTAATTATTATATTAAACCATGAATATTTAGAATATTAAAATAACTTAATGATAATTTTTGTTGTTCTTTTTATTTTTTTATCATATTTTTACTTGGTTTTAAATTTTATTATATTTATTTATATGTTATTTTTTTGGTTTTGTTTTTTATTTTTTATATTTTATATTTCAAAATTTGATGTTTGTGGGTATCTGATGAGCGAAAATCGGCATCGCCAATTCTTGCCAATATTTTGGTTTTATATTTATAAAACTCTCGCAAGTGCACGAATCATTTAGAAGAAAATGATAAGTATACTCCTAAGGTCGATCTAAGGAAGGAATGTATGTAGTTTTTAATTTATTATTGAAACTTTTAAAAACGAAATTAAATCTTAAACATCATGTCACGATAGTTTGGTTTTTGTGTTTCTAATCTAATAACATAAAAATAAACATAGATACAAATTCAATAAATATAATCTAATAACATAAAAATAAACATAGATACAGATTCAATAAATATTTATGCAAATTTTATCATTTATAATAGTGGAGTATTTGTGGATATAATAACTAAATTAATTATGCTTGCTCATATTATCTAGGTTATTAAAGATATAAATTGATATTTTATTGATTCTCTCTTTTTTATATGAATACCACCTTTGGTGGGGTTAGATATTCTTTGTTAACTAAACAACTCAATTAACACCTATGGGTGGGGTACATAACTAATTTGGTTAATTAAATTAATTCCTTTTTCTAAGAGATTGAAAATGAACCATTTAAATGCCACCTTTGGTGGGGTTAGACAATTTAAACTTTATTCAAGGTGTCCAAATTAAACATAAGAATTTAATTATCCGAATACTAACTTTCAAGTTTTAAACCCACTACTGAAAACATGTTGTCAATACATTTTCACATAATAATTCTTATAAAAACTTTTGAAATAGAGTTTCACTCTAACTACCGGGCGATTGTACCAACAAATAAAATAACACTATTCTAAATTAGACCGGATAACTAAACCTTAAAATATAATTTTCAGATTTAAGTTTGTAATGAAAAATAATATATTTCTCTCTAATATTCTTAATATAAAATCTTAAATAAAAATAAAATCAATTCATTTTAGACATTTTCACCTATTTAATATTTCGTAAGCATAAAAACGTTGTTATTATATCATGTTTACAAACAGCCAGCAGAGTTAAATTTAATCACACACAAATTAAATATAATATGTAAGAGTAAAGCATAAAAAATAACTGTAAAGAAAATAAAATCATTACAGAACTTCGATGCTATTCCCGTTGCTGGAAAACCTCCAACCGGAATTTGCACTCCCATTTATTGAATCAAAAAGCTAATAAATTACAAAAACATAACTAGTTCTTCTCAAAAAGAGAAGAACTCTAAAACTAAGAGAATTTAACTAAAAACTAAGAAAAGCTTAAAAACTAAGAAAGAAACTAAGAAAAGCTTAAAAACTAAGAAATGAGAGAAAGAAAGAGAAGAGAAGAATGGTTTTGAGGTGTGTTTAGAAGTGAAGGGAAGTGGGGTATTTATAGGTGAGGATTGAGAGAAAAAGTGAGTGAAAAAATGATAAAAATGGTGAAAACGCGGAGTGCAATTGCTGAGGTCATTGATGATGTCAACATGACGTCATAGAGCGGCTGCGCGCAAAAATGGAGCGAAATGGGCGTCGGCGCGCGCGGAAGGGCAGGAGCTGCGTGCGCGGGCGCGTGCGTGGCTTGGCGTGGACGTGGGGCACTGCGCGCGCGGGGCTCAGCGCGGCGGCGCGATTTGCTTCTTTTTGACATTTTTGACTCATTTTGTCCAATTTTTCCATATTTGTTGACCTTTCGCCATTTATTTATTAATATATTTGTGATGTATTGCTTCCAGTATTCCTCTTTGAGTCTTTAAGTTACGTTTTTAAGCCAAAATACCTGAAAAACAATAAAAATACTCGTGATTCCGAAAAAGACAAATTTATATAAATATATGATAAAACATATAAATATATATATTTTTAATCAATTAATGTGCATAAAATCATGGTAATTTTAGTGCTTTTTGAGCACTCATCAGTATCATCTCTGAAAGCCTTCACTAGACTTAAACTTGTCCACTAAGGCAACATAGGGGGTTAAAGGCTTGTTGCATATGCTAAGTACAACCATGTCAATTTATAAAAATGATTTATGATAGTTTAATTTATTTTAGTATTTGTTTTTAACTCTTTGCCTTTCTTATTAAGAGGCAAGCAAGGAGCCAGTTGGTGGTTATGATGAGTGCTTAAATGCACTTAATATATCATGATTTTATGCATATTGAATGATTAAATTGATTTGTATTTGCTTTGTTTCACTATCATTTTAAATCTATCTTTAAAGAATCAAGGGTATACTTTGTTGTTTTTTTAGGTTTTTAGCTTAAAAAAGATAAAATTGATCAACACTTGAAGAATATATCTAAAAGCACTTCATTACAATCATAAAAGCTTAAAAGATAACATATGAAAAGAATTACATGTGTTCTAAAAAGGATATACAAGAAAATATGGGTTTAAAGTTGATTAGAATAATGTTGGCCATGTCATGAAAGTTTTATGTGCTGCGATATAAGGCTAACAGAATGAATATCACACTTCCTGGAATTGATGTCAATCGTGGCATGGAAATTTTGGGTGCAACATCACGTGTGTAATGGTTTGTGTTCCAACCAATTATAGTTTTATCATGTCGCGGCATGTAAAGAATTATGCCGCAATGCCAGTCTTCTAATATATCATTTTCTCCCTTTTTATACCTACAAATACAACCACATTTTCATTGTATTCCTTATCCATTTCATCCATTTTTCTCATCATTCTCAGCTTCTCTCTAATTTTTTTAATTTTTATTTTATTAGTTTAAAGTTATTGTCTCAATTAAGAATTGAATATAGTTATAATTTATGTAGTAGTTTAGTCTAAATTCAATAAATAATAATTGGCAATTTTGTTTGGTGATTTTTCAATTACCCAAATAATACTTAAACTCTATTTTTGGAAGGATATACTTGAGGTATAATTTAAATGTATTCTTCTATTTTTAGATTAATTTATGTGTTATTTTTAATGTCATGTTTAAAATGTTGGCTATATTGTTAAATGAAGCATGTCTGGTTGAAATTACTATGGGATATTTGTAAATTTGTTATGTTTGTAAAATATTAAAATATGTAAAAATATTTACAAAGTATTATTTTCTACTCAAGAATTCTAAAAAGTTTATTAAATAAAATATAGTGATGTAAAAATTTTCATAATAAACTTAAAATATATAAGTTAGATTTATGTTTTGATTATCTAGATCTAATTTAGGGTATTGCTCTTTTATCTTTGATTTGATTCATATGTATACTTGGAGTGTAAATTCTATTTCACAGATTTTTACAATAACTTATATTAAAAAAATATATTGACATCATATTTTTTGTAGTAGTTTTAAAATCTAAAAGTTAGTTTCCACGTATTTAAATTCTTAAATCCAAGTTTGATACCTTGAATGAATTTAAATTGTTAGAACCAATTGAAGGTGCTGTTTTTATATACAAGGGGGAATCAATAATCTTTACTCAAATCTTTAAGTAACCTATTCAATAATAAGAAAGCATAACTAACTTGCTAAAATATCTCACAAAATTTTCACCTAGTATAAATGTTATTTGTCTAATATTTATTGAATCTATCTTATTTTTATGTTATTAGCTTAGATCTTTCAAAAACCCAAAACCTTATGACAGAATGTTTTAGGTTTGTTTTCATTTTTAAGAATTATTTGAAGCATAATTCTTCTTTAGATCGACCTTCGAAGTTTTTTTTTAATCATTTTCTCTAAGTAATTCGTTCACTTGTGAATAAGTTATAAATATACAAAATTTGTACACCAATTTTTGACACATCAAGTTTTTGACACTATTGTCTAGGGTATTGGTAATAGAAACAAAGACTAGCTAATTTTTTTACCATCAACCTGTACTCGAAACAAAAATAAAGAAACACGAGCAACAATGTTGGTTCAATTACATGTTCACTAGTCAAAAACCACAACACTCAACTTAGTATGCATACTACAAAAATTAATCCTATGATGTGTGTAAACATGCTTACATAAAAAGTGTACCTAATTATATGTGTGTGTGCATTACTAATCCGTAGTAACCATCCTTACATAGAGTAAGATAGAAAACTAAGCAAAAATAAACAAGCATTATGTTTTGTACACTGGAAGCCAACAAATATATATAGGGTGCAACAAGAATTGTGTTTTAGTTTTCATTTTTATTTTAGTTTTTAAGAAATTTGAAGAATTATCCAAAACAATGTAGTTCCTCTTGAGAACGACCGTGGGAGTACACTTATTGCTTATTATAAGTGTCTAATGCACTTGGGAGTTTGTTTTATAAATTTCATGCACTTGGGATCTTTTTTTATAAATTTCATGCACTTCAGAGCTTTTTTTATAAATTCAAAATTTGTGCATCAATGATGAAGCCAAATAATTCAAAGGCTTTCCTTAAAATTTCTTATGATCTTTCTTATTCCTTGTAGCATTATCTTTAATGAGTCCGTAAGTGGCTTATATTGTGTATTTTCAAGCTTGATTTGATTAGGATTTGAGTATACTTGATCCAATGGCCATGATTAGAAGGTTGTATTTAAAAATGCTAGATTTGCATGGTGATTAGATATCTCGATCGATCTAATTATTGTAATTTCCATACTAAGATCACTCAAACAAAGCTTGATTGATTAATCTATATCTTAGTCGACTAATACCCTTTTTGGTTAATCTATCATCTATATTCATTATTTATTTGAATTTTCAATTAAGCTCAAATGAACCTTGATTAGTCAAATTCTTTGTTCTAAATTTCCCTGTAAGGGCACTTGATTGATCATGTTCTATGCTAAATCAATCGAGTCTCCTATTTCTACCATAAATACATGTTTTTCTCTCTTTTGACTCAATTTGACCCTAAACACCTATATAACATAGAAAACACATATGAGATTCTAATTTATTGTAAATATATGGGAATTGATGTATAAATATATGTATAAAATTATACCAGTTAAACTCCCTACACCTCATGTTTTCTAGTCCTCAAGCAAAGGCAAAACAAAATTAGTTTCCTGGCATTGCCTCAAGAGCTTAGCAACACTATGATTTAAAATTTTAATTTTCATTCGATATAGTCTTTAGTAATTATTTAGTTACAACTCTATTACAACAATTATGCTCAAAGTGTATGCATGATTTTGTATCCATTAGCAATAGTTGAATCTTATAACTTAAAGTAAATTATTATTTGGTTGTAATGTGGCTAGGCTTTGTTGGTTCAATAAAATGAAAAGGAGTGGGAAAAGAAGGGGTTCAAAAGCCATGAAATAAGAGAAAGAGATCAATGAATAACATTGTCTTAAGATCAATTATATCAACAAACTAGGGTTAAATTTCATTATTATGGATCAAATCTATTCTTTCTTTTCTTGTGTTTTTTCTGTTCTTTTTCAACAATGGACCCCATTTTGGATTTTGTTTTCAACTTATCTCCTATTTTTTGTGTTGATATGTGCCTAAAAAAAAGCATATAAGAATGAATTAGGATAATTAGGTTTTAATATTTCATTTTTACCAAAGAATTTTATAATTTGTTTTTCTAAAATCATAGGGTATCTTTTGTTGTATTTCAAGTATTTTTGCACGTTAAAAGATGCAAATGACAAAGGATCGAACAATTCCTAACAATTATGGGCATAATTATCATATAATGGATAACCTAAATGCAAATATTTGTATATAATAAATCAAGGATGGGTGAAAATTTTAAATTGGGAAAAATATGAGCGCACCATGGCATAACACTATTGGAAGGAATTGCAAATAATTGATAATAGTCTGGCACTACAACATGAGTCTACACAGTCTGCAGCTTGAACATTTGGTTTTGTACTTAAACATCGAATTTTTAGTATGTCTCTATTCAAAATGTTCCAATTTTGTTAGATTTGCATTTTAGTTATTTTAAACATCTATAACCCTAGCTCTAAATACATTTTAACCCTTTTACTATAAGTATGTAGCTAGGTTTAATAACAAAATAGCCATAGATATTAGACACCAAAATTTACAAAAAATATACAAATTTGTAGAGAATTTGAAGCTAGAGGTAAGATAGAATTGAGAGAGGCAATTAAGGAGTTGAAATCAGCCATTGAGATTTTTCATTAGCTTCTTCTTCTTCTTCTTAATTTTCTATGATTTTAATTATAATTCTTTCAGAATTCATGCCTTGCTAATTTATTATGTAATTATGGGGTAATTTTCAAGCCTTAAATTATTATTTTAATTAATATAATGTTATGATGAATTTTTAGATTCAATCCTAGTTTTTTATGTGCTTAACTCTACGTTTAAGGGGCATAAATGCACATGTATGAATTAAAGTGATTAACTAGTTTATTATATGAATATGTTAATGTTGGTGTATGACGTAATTAGTATATATGTAAATGTTTGTTTTCTTATTTGAAGTGGAACCTTGTGGCTTTTATCTAAATTTATAAAACCTTCAGACATGTCTTTCTTTGATGCTAAATCTTCAACATCAAGAATTGAATTGGTACGACCTTCTGATCCTACTTTTTCTATTACTCATTATACCAAAATTCAAGAAAATTTGGGTTATGAAAGATTTCGTTTTTTTGGTCAAATGACCGTCTCTTTTTCACCTAGGGATTTTTATATTGTGCTTGATTGATCTTATGTGAGCATGTTAGTTTGATTAGTTCAACTTTTTTTAATTTTGAATTTAGTCATTTGATTCTTGATTTTTTTTTAGTAAATTCAAAATTAGTTATTTTAAAAAACATCACAATTTCAAAAATTATTAGGAGTAGAATTGTCCTAACATTGAAATAAACCCAAATATTATTTTGGATAAAAAATATAAATATTTTACAGAATCTAATTTATTTTGATTAATTATGTATTGTACGATTAAGTATCTTATTTTGTGAATTTTTATTCTTTCATATATTTGGTGATTGATATTTGACTAGAAGTCATTCACACACTCATTAGACATATAAGTATGTCATGCTTGAAGTTTATAATTAATTATGTTATATTTTAAGGCTTGAGATAAGCTTTACTGTAAAAATTATAGTTGAACTATGTCTTTCACTATATGAAATGATGATATAGGAGAGAAACCTATTTTTTTAGAGGCATACCTACTATGATGTGTGAAAGCTATTATAATGAACGGAGGGAGTTATCTCACAACTAGTTTGAAAGTCATCATATTAGTATATTGGTTCGTGCATATTTCCTTCGTAAAAGAAAAGTATTAAGATAAAGGAAATAGCTATATACAAAAAAAATAATTGAATGCACAAAAAGAAAGAGCCACAAATGATTATATAAAAATAAAAATAAA
This sequence comes from Hippophae tibetana, assembly GCA_037013495.1. NCBI lineage: Eukaryota > Viridiplantae > Streptophyta > Magnoliopsida > Rosales > Elaeagnaceae > Hippophae > Hippophae tibetana. The sequence goes on along the minus strand of CM072803.1, from coordinate 70,901,330 downwards.
TAACTGATCTCTCATAAAAAAATAATTATTAATTAAAAATATTTTTTCTTAGATAAATTTTTATTACATGCAAGTATGTATTGAGAAATATACGTGTGCTTACTAGAATACTTATGCATGCTATGAATAATCTAATTTTATATATGATTTTGATTCTAAAATTGATTACTTGAGTGATGTTCATGTCTAAATAAATCTACTATCTTTTTTCAAAAATATTATAAAAATAATAATAAAAAAATTATTTTTTAATTATTTTTGTTTATTTTTATTTGAGTGTTTATTTGAAAAATTCATTGACACTAATTTTAACCCATTGGAGAGAGTTTTTATCATTTTTAGAAATTAAGAATGTCAATAATCAAGTATGAACTAGATAAATTGACTCTAATCTTGATAGGTCAAACAAGTTCAGTTTATATAGTCATCTTCATTTTCCTTTCTTCCCTACGAATTTTAACTCCACATACATAGCCTCTTTATACATTTTGTATTGTAGAGAAAATTAAGTGAAGTACTCAAGACACAACGTATGGAAAGGTGCCTAAAGCATCCCCCCAGGACCTACCCCTCAACCTAGAGTAGAAAATATCATCAACTATACATAATGAATTAGTGTGGTATATTGATATCCTAACATCTAAATAGTAAGTTTATTTTCCAAGAATGTATCCTAATTTTTGATCTAATTCTTCTTTTGATGATTGATTTAACCTCTAATAAAAAATTATAGATCTTGATTATATTTCATCATTTCAATAAGTTTAGTAACGAGCATAATGATCCTATTATTCTAATGGAGAAAAGACCCTATAATTATCTTTTTGGGCAATTTAATTCCAAACGAACAATTTCAATTTTTTATTTCACTATGTTCAACTTTATATATTTCCTTATCCATAGAGTACATTGAATATAAGAAATGGATACAATAGATTTTATATCTTTGTATTAATAGCTACTCTAGGAGGAATGTTTTTATGTACTGCTAACGATTTAATAATATCTTTGTAGCTCCAAATTTTTTTAGTTTATGCTTCAACCTATTATCTAGATATACCAAGAAAGATGGATGGTGTAATGAGGCTACTATGAAATATTTACTCATGGGTGGGGCAAGCTCTTCTATTCTTGTTCATGGTTTCTCTTAGCTATATGGTTCATTTGGAGGAGAGATCGAGCTCTAAGAAATAGTGAATGGTCTTATCAATATACGAATGTATAAATCCCTAAGAATTTCAGTTGTTAATATCTTTTCTAGCATCACTCCTTACAAAAATCATCAGATTTGAGCAAAATTCAACAAAATCGAGATTCCCTATTTTCCCTCACTTTCTCACCAAAAAAACACATTTTCTAAGATTGTTTCTAAAATTTCTTCCCAAATTTTTTCTATTGATCTTGATTCTACAATATTTTGGGAAAAAGTTGATTAGTTTGGTTAAATTTTAGTCAAGGGTTATTTTCATCTTTTTGGGATGTATGTTGGATTTTTTACATGGCTACATGATAATGTGAACTTTCTCCATTTGCTCTCGCTCCATTATCATCACAATGGTAGGATAAAAAATCCTATTTGAGGTATTGAAACACTTTATCTGAATTCCACAAAATTGGAATAACCCTAGTCATTAGGGCTCTTGGTTAGAAAACATTGTTTACTCGTTCCAAATTATGCTACCCAACCCTGGTCCATGAATTTTGTGCAAATATTCATTCAAAATTTGTTACCATAGGTTAAAGAGTTACAAAATTTTTATCCAGATAAAACCATTGATATCTCTATCCAAAGAATCTACAATGTTCTATCTATTCGAACATTGGGGATGCTAGTTTCAACTTGACCAATATGTCATTCCCTATGAGGAGTTATTGACCAAATATTTTTAGTCAATCAACATCAATCGCAATGCCAAAAAATGACATATATCAGATGAATTTACTCTCTTTTATTGGGTTTTAAATTAAATAGGGTGTGCTAAACTACTGCCCTCCAAGAACTCATCTGAGATTGGATATCTATATGCTAAGATTCTTTATTGTATTGGAAAAGGAATAGCATTCAATGTAGGTACAATAATAGAGGATGAAATAATAAACTAATCTTACATAGTAAACCCAAGGATTGGGCTTCCCTATTGCTACCTCATCACCTGAATGATTCTTGCTATGAGTGTACCTCAAACAAGGGATTCAAATTTGGTTGAATTGATGGGTGACATTGGAAAGTCAACCATCTTAAGATCATCTTACTAGAAATCAAAGATACATAGATCCATCGATGTTGGAAAAAGTGGTAGACGAGTTACATATGATATTTTTGGAGATGATGAAATGGAAAATATACATGCTTCTCAACCTTCTTGTCAGGAATTGTTTGAAAAAGAAACGTGTACGAGAATGGGAATGTTGGAACAATAAATGAAAACTATGAACGAATGTCAAGATGCAAGGTTTTCCTTGATTAAAGACATTCATTCACATTATAGATTTCCTTGTTTAGGAAAATAATTTATTTTTATTTTATTTTTCTATTTTGTTCTATTTTATTATTGTGTTTGCAAGTCAATATAATTTTTTGTTTCATATTTTATAGTGTAATTGGTATTTACTTGGGCTATATTAGGATCATATTAATCAATACACTACTTTGTTGCATATGATAGTTAGTGTTTCATCTGTATATTGCTTATCTTCTTGAATTTGCTATAAGATTTCACTTTTATTTTAATTAAAAATGCAAAAAACAAATTTGGTTTATTCGTATGACAAAAATGGAGTAAAAATTGGAATACTAAATTTAGGGAGAGAATCAACTTTGGAATTTTTTTAAATATTACATATAGGGAGAGTAATGCCTTTTAATTTCTATTTTATGATTAATCACTCTTATGAATATTCTTCACTTTTTATATTGTTATATATAATGAAAAAAATGAACAATGAGTCTTTCAGGACAAGTTGTTTGGGTATTTATGTTTTTCACTTTCATTGTATGCATGAGCTTTCAAGATTTAAGTAAATATGGTTTTACTGGATCATAAGATAGTACCACTATATAAAAATTTAATTTTTATATAATTTTTTTTGTAATGATAGAGAGATTTTATTACATGAATATGCCAAATGGGAAGATTGTAAGGTCTATATTTGTGTTGGAAGTATTTATGAACAAAACATACAAATTTAATTTTAGTTTCTAGTTGTGTTCTTCAAGAATATTTTTAATCGGAAGAAACTATCGAGCTCCAAAGATCACAATTCCGGTATATCTTTGTTCTTATGCACACTAGCTTTCAAATTAGACATGTAGGAACATTTTGAGATTAAGCTACTCGATTGATCGAGACATTTCTAGATCAATCGAGTAATGTAAATTGATCAAGAATCAATCTTCTTAGTTTTAAAAGTCCTAAATTAATTAACGATACAAATTGAGTAATTAATAGTTGATCGATCTAGCACTAGATCAATTGATTAACCCTAGTTGAGAATTAATTATTACACTGAATTGATTATAAATTGAATGGATTGATGAAACATATTTTAATCACTATATTGGATCAATCGATAAGGTCATTCGATTGATTGAACTATATACTCAATTAATTGAGAATATGTTAGATTGATCGAGCGACTAGGGCTTTGATTTTGAAACCTATTTCTTACTCGAATTGAAATGGCTTTCACTACCTCGTCCTTTTTTCTTGAAGCTCATTTAACTGATTTTATAGACAAAATAGTAATATTGTTTTGTCCTAGTTCTTCAAAATATTCTATTTTAACAAACAAAAAGCACACAAATTTGTTAACCACATAAGAGCATTATTCTCTTCATCTTATTCTCTCTCTCTCTCTCTCTATTATTTTACAAAAAATATTCAAGTAGACATTTTCATTGAGTTTATTTATCAAACATTTGTGGTTAGGTTTGATGGATTGACAAGCCTACAATATTTGCAATATTATGCTTTGAATTGATTATTGAAGGGTTGTAAGATGATTTATTATTCACTGTTATATTCTTGAATCTTCTAATTAGGATTTTTCATTATTGAATCTACTATAGGACTCACATTTCACTTGTATTATTGTGCTAACTTTTCAATTACCAAATCGTGTGACTCAAGTTTATTAGAACATTGGTTTGGATTTGAACACCTTGCTTGTAAGAAAGTAGGGGCTTGTAAGTAGGTTACTTAGAGGCATCATCGATATGACCTAGGTTGTTTCTACCTAAAAATCTCATTTGTTGATTTATATTTCTACATTATTTTATTTACACATGATTGCGTGCTTGGTTGTTTGCAAAAAAAATATTATTTTGTCATAATTCCATTGATTATCTATTCACCCCTAGCTAATTAGATTTGTAAACATATAGAAACTTTCATGTACTAGCTATCTCTACATGGGAAATTATAACCAAATTATTTTTGGAGAGGTATTTTTCATCTTCTAAGGTCGCACAAATCAAAAAAGAAATCTATGGCATAAGGTAATTCAATAAGAAAATGAATATTGGAAGAGATTTAAAAGGTTATATACCAGTTATCCTCACTACCAAATTATGTAGAAACTTCTTCTCCCATATTTTCTATGGGGAACTAATTTCATTGGAGAGAATCATGGTAGGTGTGGCTAGTGAAAGAGCCTTAGCAATCAAAACCGCATATGAGGCAAGGAATTTAATTGCAACTATGGCAACTAACTCTCCAAATTTTGGTATCTGTAGCAACTTACAAGTAAAGGTAAATAAGGTAAGCACTAACCCTAATCTTGATGTGCAAGTTAATAATCTTTTTATTTTAGTGCAATAATTAGTTAATGGATAGGTTTAGGCTTGTGGCATATGCACATCAGTGAGAAATATCACTGGCACATGCTCTACTCTTCAAGAAAATAATTATAAACAAGCCAATTTTGTTGGAGGCTTTTAAGCACCAAGACCCAGATATGATCCTTTCTCTAACACATATAATGCAGGATGGAAAGATTGTCCAAATTTGAGCAATTCAAACAATAGGTCAGCAATATTTTCAAACAACCAAAAATGTCCACCTTGTTTCCCAAATTTTGAGTCACCTGAATAGTATCTACCTCAAAAACCTTAAGGTAAGTCTCCATAGGATATGGTTCTTGCTTTAGCTAATCATGATGCTAAAATTTGGTAGGACACCAAAGCTTCAACTCATAACCTAAAGACTCAAATGAGTAAATTAGCCACAATTTTGAGATGAATTGAAGCACATGTATATAGTAAGCCCTTTTCATAAATTATGATAAATCTTAAGAAGAATGTCAATGTTATTGTTATGAAAAGTGGAAAATAGCTAGAAGGTCCTAACCAAGACTTCTCATATGGTTACAGCATTTGATAGGAGTTACATCTGTCGGGTTAATAACGTTAAACTAAGTACTACATGGAAGGCAACCAATTGATTTGTCTTTCATCTTACTTTCATTTGAAATTTTGTTTTTTATTTCTTATTATATTTACTATTATTTTTAATTTTTGTTAGTTTGTGTTATTTGATGTAATGCGGATATTACCTGAATGAGGTTAGGGGTGGAAGATACGTGATCATCAAAAAATATTTTATTTAGTAATTTTTCTTACTTTTTATTTAATTTTTGCAAAACTAGAAATCTAAAAAAATTGATTTTTTTTGTATGCATGGTGTGACAAAAGTGTGTGCATGACACAGTGCAATTCTCTCAGATCAAGTAGTAAGAATGTGTAATATCATCATGCTATGTCATGATTTTAAGTGCATTGCGACACACTATTCTCAAGTTGGATTATGAGGATTAATTTTTCTATGTGCACCATAGCATGATTTTGTGTGTGCCGTGGCTCTTTTACATTTTTAACAAGAAAACCCTCCAATTCCATCATTCCATATTAAAACACATATTTTACAGATTTTTTCTAGTTCTAACATCTTCAACTCTCCCGTTCCCCTTTTGAAAAAAAATAATAATCAATTTTTATCCAAAAATCACCACTCTTCTTTCCAATGTTTTGCATCTACATCTACTTTTAAGCATGCTTATGATTAGATATTTAATGTGTTCAATAAATATGCAAGTATATGTATCACAATAAATAATATAATGGTAAAAAAAATATTGTTCCCACGGATATTATGTTATTAGAAACTAATTTTTAAAATAAAAAATTAAAATCATTTTTTTTGTATTATTATATTTTAAGAAAAAAAATTCAAAGAAATAAAAATAAATAGTAAGAATTAACTACCTTAGATTTGGAAATTAAGAAGATATATGAGAAAATATTTTAGAATATTTAATTCCCCAATTTTCTAAACATGTGAATTACTAAAATCACCAATATAATTATCAATTAATTAGATGATCAATTAAGTCTAACCTAGCATGTATTCTTCTCTCATGTCAATTAAATTACATTTTATTCATTAAGTTCGTTAATTATGGATCACATACATAAGAATCATACATCTCTACCAAGAAAAAATACATGTTATTTAATCAAGACAAACAATTAAATGATTCTCTCAAATTTATTTAATTACTTCTATAGATCAACTGTTGGCCAAACAATTAATAACATAAAAATCAATTTAAATAATATAATTAAATTGAAATCATAATTGGGATAAAGTATTAGATCATCAAACAGTGAAAATTAGGTTTATAAGACTCCTAGATTAATAAATTAACTAGACATAATTTTGTTCTGAGACTCATATTTTTTCAAAAAGAAAGACATAAAAATTGATAAAGCAAGGAGAAGAAGAATAAATACAAAAAATCTCTTGAATTGTAATACCAATTTCTTCTTGAATCTCCACCAAAATTGTATCTCCTTTTGAATTTTTTGTGTTTTTCTCTTTCTTAGCTCCAAAAACAAATATAGTTCAACTGGAATCTAAACTATCAGATCAGCTTTAGATCAAAGGTTGAGATGAAAGAAGGAAAAATTAATGATGCCAAGCAATATGAGCATGACATGGCATGTGGAATTTATTGGATTAATCAAAGAGTGATGCATAGCCATAGGAATGATCTCGGTCAACATATGGTGGGGGCAATGGTATCAATCAAAATTGCACAACGTTGAATCATTGGGAACATATGGTGTTGCGTGATTTGTTCCCTTTTCTTGCATGGTATCCACGTAGCTTGCTTGATCAGCTCCTTGACTTACGTAGCATCCGCATGGCAACTTCTGGTTGGTTTTATCTTACAAATTCCTAAAAATTCCATAAAAATCCCAAAGAATTCCAAAATATAGATTTTCACCCCTTTGAATAAGAAAGTTTATATTTTAATATGTTTAACCCTAAAAATACTATTTATTGAATAAAACGAGAAAATATTAAGTAGTAAAGTTCACTTATGACTCACCTTTCATAAAGTCATCAGTTTAGTATCTTTTTGAAGAGATTTTTGAAAAATATTAATTTTTATAGGTCATGCACAAAATTATTGCCTACATATTTTGTATGATTTATAAAATAGCTCATAAGTGTATGAGTCACTTACCAAAAATGATAAGTATACTTCTAGGGTCGGTCTAAAGATTAATCACGAGGTTTTAAAATTATTCAATAAATTATTTAAAAAATTAATAACCTAAATATCATACCATAATTGTTTTGGGTTGAGTATCTAAATTACTAATATAAAAATAAAGATAGGGTCAATAAACATTTAAGAAATTAAAATTTTATTATACAATGGAGAATTTATGGGATATATTAGTTAGTTAATCATGATTGCTCAATATTAAGTACGTTATCAAAGATATAAATTAAGATTATAGATTCTCCCTTTTAAATAAGAAAATATCCTAAGTGATGCATACCCTCTAGGCGAACAACCTTAGGAACCCACAAACTCAAAGGAATAGGAATAATCAATTTGCTAGGAATGTGTTGTATATGATCGAACTAAAACCCTAAGGAAACAAAGTCATTAAAACTTAACCTTGAGATGCCACAAAGGATGATCACTCCTTTTGATAAGTTGAATTCAAGTAGTCAATCAAGAACACAACAGGGGAAAGTAAAAAAAGGTTTCTGAAATGAATTTCATAACTGATATAAGGGCTGCCTCCAAATTACATAGTTGCTGCATTTTTATAACAAAAACCCTAGACAAAATGGGTCTATTTAGTTATAGATTAGGCTTAATCCATCCTTAAAAAAAATAAAAAGACTAAAGAGACTTATGATAAATAAAACATAAAAGTCTCACAATTAACTAAAACAAAAAAAATACTTCCTAAATTAATCCTTACACTCAACTTGATCTTCCAAATCAATCTCTCGCATAAAAAGATAATAGAACATCCTTGGTGTAGGTTTGGAATCTTTGAATTTAGTCCTATAATCATCTAGCACAACCTCTTTGGACCTCCAATTCCTTGCAAAGAATCTTGAGAATATTTGGGAACATCCACTTGGTAAGCACCTTGATCTTCATTATTAATGTTAGGATAAAATTCTATTGTTAATTAAACCTTAAATTGCCACAATGAGTGGGGCTAACATGTTAAGAACATAATTAAGTTATGTTTCATTTCTAACAAATCATTTAATTGCTACCTTTGGTAAGGTCGACATGTTAAACTCTCATCAAATTGTCAAAAATAGGTTTACGATTTAAGTATCTGGAAACTAACTTTTAGATTTTAAAACAACTATGAAGATATGTCGTCAATATATATTTTTAATAATAATTCTTGTAAAAATATTTGAAATAGATTTCTAATCAGATCCATAATATTTCATCCAACATCTAAGAGTTGACTCTAAATTAGATGTAGAACATTTAAATATAAAATTTAACTCTCTTGTTTATTATGAAAAGTACTTCGTTAACATATTTTCCTTTCACAAACTTTTTTTAATCTTGATGAAATAATAAAACTTAACATTCTATAAAAATTATTTAATCTACTTTAATATTTCATTAGTGTAATAACATTACTAATATCCAATATTATTTATAGTCAAGCATGCACTGTTTATTAAATGATCAATAAATTAAAAATATAGCATGTAAAACAACACTTAGGGATAATTTGAAAAGAAAAAATTTAAATATACCTTAACAAAATTCTTAGAATTGGTTCTATTAAGGAAAACCTCAAAAACATTTTGTTGCGTTATTTATTGAATTGAAATTAGAAACTATTATATAAACTAAAATTTTTCAACTCTCAATTGAGAGAAGAGCTTTAAATTAATAAAAAAGCTTAATAAAGTTAACAAAAACTAAAAAGTAAAGGATTAAGGGATAAGGAATAAGATATTATTTTTTACAATAGAAATACGGTCCTATTTGTAGGTGGAGAAAAGGAGAGAAATGTGGAACTTTTAGCTTGATGCCATGGTGGCATACACATGCTATACATGGTTTGGATATAATCCACTATCCTTGTTGCCTCGCACTACGACATACTAAACTTGCATGAAACGACACATTTTTCTTTGCATCACTTGAGACCTTTTATTTGTATATCTTCATTTAAATTTCTGAAACATAATGTTTTACATATTTTATCTTTTTAAGCTCAAATATTTGAAATGAAATGCATCAAGTATATTTCTTCAAGTTAAATAATTTAAATACAATAAATAACTAAAAAAATAACGAAATATACCTACAGTATAAAAAAGATAGATTTACATAAAATGATATTATACTATATGAGAACTTCTTATTCATTTTCTATATCACTAATATTTCTTTTAAATCAAGTTCTTAAAAATAAAGTATCCATAAAAATTTAAGAAATTATAGGACAAAATTCATAAAAATTAATCCAATGAAATTTCTCTTCACCCTCTTTAGACCAATTTAGGGTTTTGGTTCTCTTAAATCCAAAATTTTAGAAATAACTCACAAAAAATAATCCAAGTAATTATTATATAAATTTTTTCCCTTTGTTGAATAAGATGAAGATTTGTGGAACACCCATTTAAAAATATGAAAACTTGAAGAACTTGTGGAAGATTTGAAAAAACTTGTGAAAATGGATTAAAATCACTTGAGGATAAAAATACGAGAAGAAATTGGAAAGATTTGGAGAAAAATATGTAATTTTGGGAGATTATTTTGTGTTTAAGGAAAGGGAAAAATAGAGCTTGAGAAAAAAGAAACGAAAATATGAATTGGGACTTGTCTGTACTCGTAGGTTGGGGTTTTTTAGGGTAAAAAGTTGATTGTGGTTTATCATGTAGTTTATTTCATGTCATAACCCGATAGAAAAAATGACCTAGTTAAGAGTTATCTACCTATATGAGATTATTTTTTTGATATTGCTATGTTTTTCTCATGTGTTTATTATTATGTTTTTTGTGAGTTAGGGATAAGTCCTTAAGGTGTCTATATCTCCTTACCTTGGTAATGAACTATGATGGGAACTCTTTCTATTGGTATCAGAACGGGTTCACCCTTTTGGGGCTTAATTACTCTGGTGTTGATTCCTTTAATTCATCTTTCACACATGCACTTTTCTCTCAGATGGATTTGGGAGAATGAGGTTGTGTAGGTATGATTCCACTCTTCAATGGGATAAATTATGCCTATTTAAAATCTTAAATGAGGGTCTTCTTATGGTGTTTTGGAGACTATGTTTGGTTATTGGTTGAGAATAACTAGAAATATCCAATGAATACCCTCCCTGAAAACATTGTAATTCCTAAACCCATTATTGAATGGATAAAAGAAGAAAGTAAAGAATCTGAATGGAATATCAAGGGATTGTATGCAATCATCAGGGTTGTTGTTACACCTAATGAATATAAAAGAATTCAGAGATGTACTACTTCAAAACAAACATGGGACATTATGGAAATTATTCATGAAGGAACTTTTTCTATCAAGAAATCCCAAATTCTAAAGTTGAATAGAGACTTTAAGCTTTGCATTTTGCAAGATGATGAGACATTTGATAAATTTTATGTAAGGTTTTAAAATATTGTCAATTGTTCTTATATAGACAAGGTCTAAACTCCCAAGAGAACCTTGGTTGCAATGAACTAGATTTATTATTATATATCCTTCACTAACTAGCCTATATGCCTTAGCTAGTAGAGTTTCGATCATTATCTCTATATTGTTTTGGGAGTGTTCTTTGTCATCACCAAGTCTCTCTTCTAAATTAATGCATCTCCACCAAATTTCATTACCCATATTCCAACCATCCACCACGCTACAAACTTATCTAGCTATACTTGGTGAGCTAATAGAGTCCTTGAAACTTACTTGTATGAACATCACAAGCTCCTCAAACGTACATCCATACTGATGATGCACTTCTTGCTATCATCACACTAGAGCCTCTAACCATCAACACCACTTGGATAACCCAAGAAAAAACATTTTAGTCACTTCTTTTCTAACTTTCTATTCCTATCCCATGCATAAACAACCCAATCAAACACTCTCAAATGGTTGTGTTTGACAAGACATCAAATCCATACTTCTTCGGGTGCTTTGAAGTCAAGAGATATTGATAAGCACTTATAATTAAGATACTCAACTATGAAAAAAACTTCAATAAAAAATATTAGAGGTAAGTTCGGGCCAAAAATCATATATTCAACTCTCTTAAAAAGAGTCCTCATTATCCTTCCTACCAAAGGCTTCACCACAGAAAACCAAACCATATTCAATCATAAGGTTCTTTATCTTTATCCCTATTTGGTTCTCAACAAAAACCTTTGCTCTTGAAACTTCTCTAAAGCTTTATGTTTACTTTCAATAAATGTACCCAAAGGTTCCTAAAGTTGTCATAAATAATAGAAATAATATACCTAGCACCACCCATTGATGGTATATCTTCTTGTCCACACAAGTTTTTATGCATATACTCTAATATGTTATCTCTGTTATGCCTTTCCATGCAGAATGAAACTTTCTTGTCATTGCTAATTTTACAATGATAATACAAAGTCATCATATTAACCAACCCATCACCAAGAGATTTCATCTTTTCTAGTTCTTTCAACTCTTGAGTACTATTAGAGCCTAACCTTTTCTACCATCAATTTTAGTGTTCATACCCATAAAATATTCAATCTCCACAATTTCATTAAGGATATACAACTCATTCCTTTACTTACTACAAAATGTACTAATGTTCCCTTACACATCTTAATTTGACAACATTCACCTTTGAAACTAAAACCTATGCTACCCAACATACACAAAGAAATTAAATTAGATCTTCTTCAAATATGAAAAATTTCTCACATCCCTAAGAATGAACATTAAATCTTCACCAAGTCAAAAATGTAGCGTCCCCATGCCAACAAATTTACAAGGATGATTATCCATATATTCATAACACCACCTATCAATGATTTATACTCAACAAACCAACTCTTATGTTGTGTAATATGAACTAAGCACACCGAGTCCAAGACCCATGTACAAAAATCTCTACCATCCATTAAAATGGAAAGTGCTTTAACATACTCACAACTTATCTCCTCATCCACCACTAAAGTTCTTCCATTGCTTGATGCTTCCATCTTACGTCCTACTCTTTCTGAGATATCTTTTCTAATGTAAGTATGATTTTGAAAATGATAACACGACACATTCCTCTTTACTCCCTATGATATAGATTGAGAGTAAACTTATCATTCAATGCTTTGCTCCTATCACCTCACTGATCATGGGTAAATAATGCAACACTTTTATATCTGCCATCCAAATTTAGACCTTCCACTTCAACTACAACTCTTATATTCTCAAGTGAGAGAACACTTGCTCTAAAGTGAATATATATATTCTATACTAGAGTCCCATCTTCACTTCATGATAAGACTCTAATAGATTTTGCAACAAGAGATGTGTAAGATTCTCTTTATCAAAACCTTCTTCAATATTGGCCATGAGACTAGAAATCCTTCAAAACTATAAAAGATTAGACTCTAAGCTCTTTGAAATATCCATCTTGAAATTGAACAAATGGTTCTTTCAAATGGAATTTTTAAGACAAAGTCTTTTGAGTATATATCTCATCCAAACTCTTCTATATACCCTTTTATAAACACTCACTTTGCACCTGACAAATTATATCATCAAGAAATCATAAATAAATAATGGTAAAAGCAATTGCTTCCAATTCCTACATTTGATAATTGGTGAAACCATTCAAAATATTTGGATGACTTTCTAAGTCTTGTACTAACTTTTATTGAACCAAGATTCTCTTCATCTTTACCTTCCATATGTAGAAGTCACTAAAAACATCACATTTCTCTACCTTAACTTTACTAATAATTAATTACAACAAAATTTTCTACAACAAACCACGAAATTTAACAATACACAAACCATCCAATCCAAAAATTTTAAGCTCTAATACTACATTTTTCAACGAGGATCTTGTTTAGGCCCATAACCAAGTTTCTTTGTGAAACAATCATTACCCAATTAAATAATGAGTAAATAGAGAACTAAATAGAAATCAATCCGAAATAACAATGAAAAACTCAACCACGCACCAATCAATCGATAAGGAAAATAACAAGCAAGAATTAGAAAAATGAACACCAAAGATTTAACATGTTTCTTCTCCAAAATAATAGAGTTTTTATGCCAAACTTAATCACCCAAAAAATATTCCACTATGAATCAAAGAGGATGAAAAATACTATTCAATATAAATACAATCATGTATTCTCTTTGTTGTACAATCTTGACCTAATCCCATTTTAGCCTTAAGAATTCCCCCAAGTCTCCCACCTTTAATGAATATATACTTAGATTATAATGCTTACAATGGATTGAAGAGGGGAGAATAATATCTTAGATCACTTAAATACAAATATTTTTCCAAGAACACCAAGCTTCACTCATCACCTTCAATGAAGAAATGCCTTATTCTTCCTTGCTTCTCTTTTCTCTCTAAGCTCTGTAAATTCTCATAAGCTTTCTTAAATGATTATAGGGAACAAATTTGTGCTTATAAACATCCCATGTTTCATTTACCAAAAATTCTCATTCAGTTTTGAGTCCCCTTGTGTAATTTTCATACCTATACTAATCATTTACTTAGGCAACTTTATAGGCTTGATCGTTTAACTCCTTGCTCAATCTATCAAGCCATTGAAATGAGGAATGAAAATTTGGATAAAAGCTCCACATGTGAAGCACAATTGACACTCAATCAATTGACCGTCAGACTTGATCAATCTAGGTACTCATAGCTCATTAAAATCTTGATGTGTAATGCTCCTTGTCTAAACCTTTTATGCTTGATCATCTATAGAGATATTCAAGCATCCTCAATGTATTTTCATCACATATAACAAGTGTAGTTCCTATAATAGCTATGATGTACCAAATTTGTTAAGAAAGGTATAGTCTTGAGAAATTCCACTAGCTAATAGCTCTATTTAATGGAAATATGTTGATAGTTCCTTTAGAAGATATTCCTCTTATATGGAGAAATTGAAAGGATATTCCCTTTAGCTTATTGGATTGGATCTAATGTCAATTTTTCATGATGGATGATTAATTTCCCTAGTCTACGGCTTCTTATTCAATCCTGCTTCTGTACTCCACTTGGGCAACACATCCAACAAAAGACCATACTTTTAGTCGAGCATGCAAAGATTTATTTACATTTATATTTTTATATGCTATTTTAAGTGGCTTAATTAATTTACAAACAAGTGGATAAAAGCTTTAAAAAATAGGTGTATAAATTAAGGCGACTTTTAAGAAGAAAAAGGTCCATAATTTCAAATACTTTTGTTGATATAGTTGTCATGTAATGATGTCACATATCACAACAAAAATAATTACAAGAGATTTCGAATCAACATTTATCATTCACTAACATATTGATAAGTGCTCAAAAGCACTTAGTATATAGAGATTTTATGCATGCTTAATGATTATATAAATTTTTATTTGCTTGTTTTACTATCATTTTATCTAAATTTATTTTTTCAAAATCATCGGTATATATTTTTTATTTTTAGGTATTTTTTGTATTAAAATAAATCAACTTAAATAATTATACTTGAAGCACTCCATTACAACTTGGAAGATTAAAAAAAATATTTTTAAAACATTACATATGTTTAAAAATTGGAAAACAAATTACTTGAAAATTAGGGTTTCAAAGTGATACATTTTAAAGTGTGATGCAGCGTGAAAACATGATAGTCATGGTGCAAGGCCAAAGGAATCTATTCAAAATCAATATGGGCCACAACATAAAAAAATTTATGTGTAATGGGGAGAATAGAGTGGATCATGCTTAGAACGATGTACAACTGTGTATGTCGTGGGTTAAAAAAATATGATGTGCTGCCAAGTTAAAAATTTTACTTTTTCCTCATTTTTTTACCCTATAAATAGGACCTTTTTATTGTAAAAATATATCCAAAATCCCACGGCTCTCTTAGCAATTAATTTCTTAGCTTTCTTTAGTCCTTTTATTTGTTTTAGTAGTTTAAAGTTATTCTCTCGTTTAAGAGTTGAACAAATTTAATTAATGTAACAACTTTTAGTTTCAATTAAATAAACAATGTATTAATTATGTGTGAAACTTTTCCAGAAACAATTTTAAGAATTTTGTTGAGGTATATTTAAAATGTATTCTTTTTAGAGTACTTTTAAGTGTAGTTTTAGTATAAGATATTAGTAATGTTGTTACACTTGTGAAATATTAAAGTAGATTAAACATTTTTATGAAATAAATTAAGCTTTATTTCTTTATCAAGATTTAAACAAGAGAGTTTGATTTATGATTTAAATTATATAAATCTGATTTAAAGTTGTACTCTTAAATCTTTTAGTCTATATCAACTGTATAGTTATAGTGTGTTCTATTTCAAAGATTTTTATAACAATTATTATTGAAGATATATCCTTCATAGTAATTTTAAAATCTAAAATATAGTTCTAGATACTTAAATCATAAATATATTGTAGACACCTTGATATGAATTTAAATTTTTAAACTCGGCCAAAGAAGGAAATTAAATGGTTCACTATCTCTTAAAAAAGAAATATAATTTAATTAAAATTAACTGCTAGACATAACCAAATGCGGTAAGTGAAATTAATTAATAATAAATAGTAAACTTAATTAATATTCTATTTTTAAATGCAAAGAAAATCAATAAACTTAATTCATATTTTTATATAATATTTTGTTTAATATTAAACAAGCATAATTAACTAACTAATATGTCACATACATTCTCTAGTGCATGATAAATATTTAATTTCTTACATGTTTATTGAATCTATCTTTAGGTTTACGTCCTTAGTTTAGAAACTCAACCCAAAACAATCGTGACTGGATGTTTAGAATATTAATTTTATTTTTAAGAATTTTGTCGAATTTGAAAATATACTAGTCGTTTTCTATAGATAATTCGTCAACTTGCGAGCTAGTTTATAAATTATATAAAAATTTTAAGTAGCAATTATGTTAATCAAGTTTTTGACACTATTACTAAAGAACCGGAAATAACAACAAAAACTCGTCTAATTTTATATTATTAAGTTTTTGGTACCATTTTTAAGAAAATATAGCATTTTTAACAAAATCTAAAAAAACATTTTGTATTGTAAATAATATGCTTTTTATTTTATTTTATTTAAAAATTTAAAAATAATCAAAAAATAACAATAAAATGAACTTAAATTCAAAAATCATTTAAAATCTCATTTACTATTTGAATTTAAAAAAATAATTCAAAAAATAATTCTTTAAAATTTTTTGTATTTGTTGTCAAATTTATAATTTGATTTTTCAAAAATAAATTAGAAAAAGTCAAAAATCTAGTTGTCATATTTATTAATTTATTTTCATAAAAAAATTCAAAATTTTTTTAAATAAAAAATTTAAAATTTATATCAACTTTAATAGTTGACTAAATTTAAAAAAAATCTATAAATATATTAAATTTTTTAACTATTTTTTAGTTGACTTAAATATTAATTATTAATTTAGTTTGTTTTTAGGATTATTTTTAGTATTTTTTAGTACTAATTTAAATTTAAATTTAATTTAATTTAATTTTGTTTTTTAAATTTTATTTATTAATTTCCTAACTTTTATTTAGTTTTTCTTAGTATTTGTAATTAAAAATATTTTTCTAAATAATTTTTATTTCTTTTTCTTATTTATTGTTTATTGTTCTTTTATTTTTTGTATTTTTATTTTATTTTATTACGTCTTTTTATTTAGTATGTTTTTATTTCTTATATCTTTTTTTGTTTGTTTGTTTTTTTTTTGTTTGTTTTTTTTTTAGTATTTTTATTTAATTTTAAAATAATTAGTTGAGGCATGGTTTTTCTAATGGCTTTGGTGATACAATTAAGTTGAAGCAGAAAACATGTTTTTACATGGGTACTCATTTGAAAATACTTTATTTTCCCTGCAATGAATTTTTAAACTTAAAAAAAAGAGTTTCAAACAAGTCCCACACAAATTTTATCCTTTTCTTTTTCTATAAACACTATTTTTTCCATGCCTCAAATACAAATAATTTTAATATTACCACCAAAAATTCTATAAATTTTAATATCAATATCACCATTAGTGATTAAAAATAAAAATGAGGCAAATGCTATGTTAGATATAGGTACAAGTGCAAATATAATTTCATATTCATTATAATTGTAGCTAGAAGTGGGTGAATTAAAACCCACAATGTTCCTACTTCTAAACAAATAAATCTTTAATATACATATGGCATAATAAATTATTTAAATAGCACGTGTAGAAAAAATTATTATGCATGTAGATTTTGTAATTTCAATAAACTTAATTACAATGGGAATATTGAGTATATTAAATTCTAAAAAAAGGAGATCCTCCCAAAAAGCGTATTGCATTAAACTTGGGATGGAAGGCAACTCATTATTATAGATAATGTTATTTATATCCTGTTTTGTAAACATTACTTAAAAATGTTAATTTTATAACTTTTTGTTGAATTTATGAGAAGTATAGCTATGTAAAATTTTAATATATTTAGATTGATGGATGCATCTATAATTCCAAACCAACTCTTGAACAAGTTCAAACAAATAGGTAACCTTCCTCTCATTACTATTTATCTTTGATGTATAATTGTTACATTGAGTGCAATGCAAATTTTAGGTTAGGGGTAGGAAAAGTTATATTTATAAAATTATGAGTTAAAATTTAAATTTTATGTTCACATGTTTACATTTTTACATTTTTGTGTGCTTTTATTTATTTTTATTGAATTAGAAACTTTTGGTTTATTTTTAAATTTTCCTTACAAAATTATCATATCTTCTAAAGTTAATTTTAAGAAAATGATAAAGTCTTTTCATTGTTAGATTAGTTTCAAAAATATTTCATAGAGTAATGTGACAATTAGTTAGTTTTTATCATAATTAGTATTTCATGATAAAATATTGAAATTGCAAGAACCCAAAATCGATGTTTAGGAATCAAATTGTGGAGATACCTTTGTGAGAATATATTTTGAGTTATTATCTTCCCGTTCTAAGTAATAATATTTTTTTCTACTCTTTAAATACTCTTCTTATTAATTCTAATTATTAGGTGATCTCTATAAGTCTTTGCATTAAATGTTAGGATTTTTACATCTAATAAAATATCGTATTTATTTTTATCACTTAAATTGAATAAGTTAAGTAGAGACTAAAAATATATGCATTTCTATTTACTCATGCATGAATTTCAAAAACGAGACATATATGAGGTTATCTAAATCAATAAAATAAAAAAAATCACATATTGGCTACTCATTTATCATACAATATATATATAATATGTACATGGGTTACTTCTCTAAGATAAAGAAAGTGGTAAAGAAAAATAAAAGAGAGTGAAACATGAATGGTATAAACCAAATACTATAACTCATTATCCTTCAAAGTTATTAGAATTAGCTAAATACAAAATAATATATAGAAAATAATTTTCCAATAAATTATTGCATTTTCTTTAACTTTGAGAAGACATATTACTTGATATTTTTTTATTTAATGAATTCGATTGACGTCTAAAAATAATATGTGATTTTTGTAGATATATTTTACTTTGATTCTTTTCATGAGATCAATAGAATACACTATTTATTGATCTTCTCTTCTTTAAACATATGTGAAATTATTAGTTCATTTCTATGCATAAACTCTTTCACATATATCTTTGAATGAGTGCTTGAATCAATAGGATCAATGTTATTGAGAGTATTTCTCGTAAGGTTAGAGTTGAAATGAATTAGAATTTTTTGTACTGACATTGGGTAAATTTTATCTTGATACATTTTTTATTTGAATATAAAAAGTAATTTAACTAATTATTACAATAAATTATGAATGTTTAGAATATTGAAATGACTTATGTTATAGATTTTAATTTAAGACTTAAAAGAAAATTTTAAAGAATGAGAATTGTTGTTTCATTCTTTTATCTTTTTACTTTGTTTTTAAATTTTATTTATTTATTATTTTTTGTTTTACTTTTGATGTTTATGGAAATCATACCTGAAAACCTCATGAAACTTAAACTTATCCACTAGGATAACCTTGGTGTTTAAAAGCTTGTTGCATATACTAAATGCAACCATGATAACCTACGAAAATGATTTAAGATAGTTTAATTTTTATGCTTTGTTTTTAGTTTTTTGTCATTCTTGACTAGCAAGAAGTTAGTTGGACGTTTTCATAAGTGCTCAAAAGAACTTAATATATCATGATTTTATGCATGTTTAACGATTATATAGATTTGTATTTGATAATTTTACTATCATTTTACTTAAATCTATCTTTACGGAATCATGGGTATATTTGACTGTTTTTCAAATATTTCTTGTATTAAAATAAATTAACTTGGAGAGTTATACTTGAAGTACTCCATTACAACTTGGAAGATTACAATAAAATATTTGTAAAATATTACATATGATTAAAAATAAAAAAGAGAAATTACATGAATATTAGGGTTTCAAAGTGATGTAGTTTGAGGTGTGTCGTTACGTGAAAACATTGTAGGCCGTAGAGTGAGGAAAAAGAAATGTGTCTAAAAAAATTTAGTTAATGTAATAGCTTTTAGATTCAATTCAATAAATGACGTAGTAGTTTTTTTTGGAGGTTTTCCATAAGCAATTCTAAGAATTCTGCTGAGGTATATTTAAAATGTATTTTGTTCATATTATGTGCAAGTATTTTCTCACATATATGTTTAATTTATTGATCATATATTAAATATATGCATATCTAGCTATAAATAGTATGTGATATTATTAATGTTATTATACTTGTGAAATGTTAAAGTACAAAATGAACTAAATTTTATTTCTTCATCAAGATTAAAACCAAAGTTTGTAAATGAAAAATATATTGATGAATTATTTTTCATAATAACCAAGAGAGTTAGATTTAAGATTTAAATTATATATATTTGATTTAAAGTTGCACTCTTAAATCTATTGGTCTATATCAACTATATAGTTCGAGTGCCTTTATTTCAAATATTTTTATAATAGTTATTATGGAAGATATATTGACGACATATCCTAGCTTCATAGTAATTTTAAAATCTAAAAGTTAGTTTCATATACCTAAATAATAAACCTAACTTAAATACCTTGATATAAGTTTAAATTGTTGGACTCGACCAAATGCATCAATTAAATGGTTCATTATCTTTTGAAAAAGAAGCATAATTTAATTAAAATTAACTCCTAGATCCGATCGAATGCATAAGTGATTTTAATTAATAATAAATAGTAGACTAAATTAATCTTATATTTTTAAATATAGAGAGAATCAATAATCTTAATTTATATATTTATATAATATTATATTTAATATTAAACAATGATAATTAACTAACTAATATATTTCATAAATTCTTCACGATAAATGTTTAATTACTTAAATTTTTATTGAATCTATATTTATTTTTATGCCACTAGTTTAGAAACTCAACCCAAAACAATTATGGCAAAAAATTTAGGTTATTAATTTTATGTTTAAGAATTTGTTGAATAATTTAAAGACTATATGATTCCTCTTCCGACCGACTTTGGAAGTATACTCGTTAATTTCTATAAGCGATTCGTACACTTGCAAATTATTTTATAAATCATAAAAAATTTGTTCATAACAATTTTGTGCATTACATAGGATTGTAAAATTCTAAGAGTTTGCATGGAACTCAATACACTTATATTCACCATAATTGTCATAATTATTCAATATGAGTGTTGTCAACCAATGTGGGAGGTTGAGAGATTTCATGGAACTTGGGATCCTTGGTAATAAAAATAAAAATATAATTTATTTATATTATTTTAATACAAAAACTAAAGGCTACCTTCCTGTTTCGCCTTATCCTTCTCAAATGAGTTATATTTATATATACTTCCACGTAGGACCCTAGTACTAAAAGATGATCAAGCAATAGTGAGACATTGAGCTGGGTTCTGTTTGCCACTCGTAATAGGCTTTATATTTTTACATTTTGATGTAATAGGTCCTTGATTTCCATTATATCTTAGATTAATGTCTCCAATTTCGACTTTATCACATGGAGTACCACGACTGCAAGTAAGCTGCACAGCCATTGCTGTGCTCGTTGTACCGTATACATTCTTTATGCTAATGTTGCTAAGCTTAACTTTTGATGGAACCTGAAAATTAATATAAAAATAAAATATTAAGTCCACCAAGATTATATTATCTAACATTAGAATTTTTTTTTTATAAATATTAAGATTTATTTCAATTAAAACTCATGATATTAAATGTAAAGCATATGGGTACCTTCAAATTACATTTATTCCATGGACAATATTCTTGATCTATAATGATTGGATTGCTAACATTATCCATGGTGATATGTTCATAGTGCAAGTTTGAGACTTCACCAGGAAAAGAATCTGGCCAAGTTTTGATTCTGATTCCATTATCAGTATTTTTAAATGTACAACTTTTAACTGATATTCCTTGCACCGGTTCCTCATTTTTGAACTTTCCAAGGCTTCCAACACTAATACCATGGCCAGGTCCACAAGTAACTTTGGTAATTGATATTTCTTTACTACCATCTCCAATAGAAATGCAATCATCACCTGTACCAATGTTTGAATTGGTGATATTTATCTTAGTTGAACGACCAATATGGATCCCATCAGTGTTGAGGCTCTCAATCGGAGCTCTGATTGTATAATTTTCCAAGGTAACATTGTTGCATCCAAAAATATTGGTATGAAATTGTTTACTATTAAGTGAAGTTATGTCTCGTATTATTGAATTGGTGATGAAATCTAATCTAAGATTCTGCAATTTGTTTTTAAAACATATATTAGTTACATAATTAGAAGGTATGGGAGAAATAATTGTTAAATTTATAAAGTCATATTTGAAATTAATAAACTTTACCATAGGAAGATTTTTGCAATATTGGCTTTTGGCACAACCATGTGTTTTACCCCATGCTGTTTCTCCCTTTCCATCAAGAACTCCACCACCATTTACAGTGAGCTTGTCTATGCGTTCCAAAGTAACCAAACTATCTCCGTTACTATGACCATCTAGAGGTTGCAATGTTGCTTGAAGATGAATTTCAATAGGAGCTTTACAAGGACCAATTAATTTTACTTGCTTCAACTTATATGTACTTTTAGGAATTATCAATTTACTGGGACTTGTGGATGCACAAGCATCTTTCCATGCATTGGTTATAGCCTAAAAAATTGAGTTAATTAAAAACATTAAACATTAATAATAAAACTACTTCTGATCAAGTGTCATATTACAAGTTATATATAATAGCCATTATTATACCTGAGTGATATCACCATTGGGTTTAGCTCCGTACTTTTGTAGGTTAAAATCTACAGCTTTGGCCATGGATGCAAACAGTAGTAATAAAGATATCACACTTGTTGTGCTAAGCAATTTAGGATCCATTATTCACTCGACTAGGTTATTCAAAGTATTTTTGTTTTTATTTTATGAAAAATAATTGTTGTTTATGAACTGTTTATATAGTTTTATTAGAGTACATTACTACCATTAAATTGTCAACCATACATTTCTTTTTAAATTTGTATAAGGTGGAGAGAAAGTTGCTCTCTTTTAAATTTAACGTTTATTCTATAATTATCCTAGCCCAAGAAAAATTCAAATGATTGACCAAAAAAAAAACTCAAATGATGTAAAAAATAAATACGTATTAAAAAAAATTGGTATTAATTTTTCACCACAAATTTCCCCGCTTTTTTATGTAATTATTATTTATTAGTCATGATCATTTAAAGTACGGACAACATTGATTTACGATGAAGGTGGAATTTTTTGCAAGATTTGTTCTTTGTAAACTTCTAATGAGTTAATTGAAAAACTCATAATGTTACTATCTATTACACGATCACGCAAAATTTAGTTAAAGAATTATTGGTTTCCAAAAGAAATAGTAATCTTCTAACTGTCTAGCATCACTAAATAGCTTATTGCAGTCATGCTTATCAAATGCCAAAAAGGCTAAGGCTAACAATATTATATTATCACGCCATAAATTATAAAGTCATTATAAATAGAGCACTACTATTATATATCACAAAATTTTGATAATTTCAAAGAATGCCTTAGTATTTTATTGTCCCTTTAATAATTTCAAATAACGTGTTAATAATTTATTCACCCTTTTATTCGAGCTTAAATTCTTGAAAAACAACAAAATATACCTATATTTCAAAAAGCTAAGTTTGTTTAAAATGATAATAAAACTAAATAAATAAAAATATATTTAATCATTAAATATACATAAAATCACGAGAAATTGAGTGCTTTTAAGCGTAAAATCACTTATAATAAGAAATAAATATATGCCCAAGGTTGGTCTCAAGATAAACTACATGGTTTTAAATAATTCGATAAATTTCTTAAAAATGAATATGAAAATAAAACCTAAACATCCTATTACAATGATTGAATGATTGAAAATACTAACTAATGAACTAACTAAAGATAAATCTGACTTTATAAGGTTTATGTGACCATTGGCAATATTCGTGAACAAAACATTTGTATGTAATATTAGTTTCTAGGTGTGTATGTCACAAATATTTTCAAGCCAAAGAAAGTATCGAGCCTCATTGATCACATTTAAGTATATCTACCTTCCCATGCACATTAGATTTCATATTCGACACATATGAACATTGTTTAAATAGGTCACTAGATTGATCGAACTTAGTTAAAATTGGCTGAATTAATTTTTAATATGGCTAGATTGATCCACTTATGTCTAAATTAATTAATTTTCACTAGATCAATTGAGATTTAACTAGATTGATCGAACAATTCATAGTCAATCGATCGATCGAGCAGCCGTACTCGATTGATTGAACTAGTTCTAGATCGATCGAGCGATCATGTTTTTAAATTTAATCTAATTTTTACTCAAGCCAATTAGTATTTTTACTATATTGTTCTTAATATTTTTAAGCTCTTTTAAATACTTTTAAGAACAGTTTTATAATTAACCTTTTACCTAAGATTACAATTTATGCTATTTACTCATACTATTGGTTCACAATTTTGTTAACCACACAAGGGAATTATTGAGTATTATTCTCTTCAACTTATTCTCTCTTATTTTGTAAATATAAGATCATAATTCTTTAGGCTTTTTCATTTAGTTAATCTAGAAAACATTAGTGGTTGTATTTGATTAATTAATAAGCCAAATTGATTTATGATATTTTAATCATATGTTATTATAGCTTCTTCTTTATTTTCATTATTGAATTGTTAGAATAATATGTGTATCATATCATAATTATTTGAATATTAATCTTTAAAGAAGCTATCTTTAATGAACTTATGCTTAAACTGATTATTCTAGGGTTGCTTATTGATTTTAATATATATGATATATTTATTAAATCATCTAGTTAGGTTTATTCATTATTGAATCTACTCTAGGATACACATTTGTATTTGTGTTATTGTGTTAACTTTTCAGTTACCAGATGTACGTGTTCGATTAACTGGTGTAACTTGAATTCATCAAATTATTTGTTCAGATCTGAATGTGTTTCTTGTAAAGACTATGATGAAAGTAGTGGTTTGTAAGTAGATTACTTGGGAGCATTATCTTGGTGAGTATTTTGAGTCATAACATTGTAATTAGACCTTACTTTTCATAGTAGATAGTTAGGTGGTCTGGTGGACTGGTTGTTTTCATCTTAGGTTATTAGTATGGCCTAGGTTGTTTCCACATAAAAATTCATGTGTCAATTTTTATATTTCTACACATGTGATTGCATGCCTAACCGTCTACAAAAAAATTAATTTTTTATCTATTCACCTCGTAAATAAAAAAAGGAAACTTTTAATTAGTATCAGTGAAGTTACTAGATACACTTAGTCTACCTAAGACCTTGTTATGAATCATTTAAAAAAGGGTGCTTCCACTACTTGTACACTTTACTTTGATGGGTCTAACTATCCATATTGGAAAGCTTGCATGAGATCCTTTCTATTGTCTATAGATGAGAGTGTTTGAAACTCTATACTTTATGTGTGGAAACCACCTACATTTACCAAAGATAATATAGTTACTCCTAAACCTAGGAATGAATGGACCAATCAAGATAACTGAAATCAACAAGGTATTAATGCTATTTTTAGGGATATGTCAGCTGATCAGTTCGGTCATATTTCTCATTTCGATACTACTAAGCATGCTTGAGATATTTTAGAGGTTTCCTATGAGGGAACAACACAAGTTAAATGAACTAAACTTCACATGCTTGGTAGTCAATTTGAAAATCTTAGGATAAAAGATTCTTTGAATTTAATATTAGATTATGTGATATTACTCATACCTTTACCAATCTTGGAGGGAAAATTAATGATTTTAGAATAGTTCAAAAGATTTTCTGCTTATTAATAGATCGTTTCTAGGCAATGGTCACTTCTATTAATGAAAACATGGATGTGCACACCATCAAAATAGAAAAACTCATAGGTTTACTTTAAACCTTTGAGATGAACTTTCAAAAATCTCTAAAGAACGAATGTATCGCTTTCAAAACTACTATGATTAAAGATAGTGAAAATGATGATGAAGGACTAGTACTCTTAATCAAAAGATTGAACAAAATCTTTAACAAAAAGAATCCTTAAAACCAAGGATAATCAAGTTGTCAAAAGGATCATAATTTATTAGAACTTAAATCTGTGAATTCTAATGGCAAGAAATCTAAACCCAATGGACTTCAATGTTTCAAATGTATGGGTTTTGGTCACTTCATAATTGATTGGGAAAATAAGAAAAACCAAAATGGAAGAGCTTTCAATGTTAACACTTAATGACTCTGAAAGTAATAATGATAATCTAGTTGAATCAAACAATAACTATATGGTATTTACTACAATTGTCGGTAGATAATTTAGTGAGTTTGACATTAATTCAGATGATAAGGATAGTGATATTGATTTTCTACTTAACAAATTTAATATCAATAGTATTAATGAAATATCTATAGATTATGTAAGATGTAAAAGGGAAGTAGCTAAACTAATTGACAAACTTAAATCCTTTGAAATAAATTCCTTAATTATAGAAAAAGAAAAAAAATGAAATATTTGAATTTGCCAATGTTTTGAATTCAAGTCTTACAGATGTTAAATAGGAAAACAAGAATTTTAAGCAAGAAATTAAATAGTCAAAGAATCTTATGTTGCTAGGCAGGAACAAACTTAATAGATTTTTCAATCACAAGTGCAACTACTCTTTGTGTATAATGGGTAACATAAGAATTAGGGTTAGAACTCCTTAAAAATGTGGTTTTTGATGTTGAAGGAGTGGAGCTCTCATTCTTATAACCAATGTTATCATATAAGGAGGACATGTTTACATGTTTGACAAACTTAGTTGATTTTGTAGAAACTAGCTTAGTGTGCTCATCTACATATCCTAGCCCTCACTTATCTCTAGCTAGCTTTCTATAACCTATAAGTGTTACCCCTTATGTTACCCGTTATACACAAAGAGCAGTTGCACCTGTGATTGAAAAATCTATTAAGTTTGTTCTTGTTTATCACCATTGTGGTATGAAATGTCATATTTGACCCAATTTTAGATTTTTGATAAATGCTCCAAAATATAATAATACTTTCCATACTTCATATAGTAGGACTCATAACCATCATCTATCTATACATGTTGCATAATATTGCAGGATGAATGGAAATTATGGTAACATGTTCAAAAATCCTACTAGAAAGCATAAAGTTTTTGGCTTAAATAGGCAAGTAAAATTCAATTCATTTAATTCTAGGACTAATTATCATTATCCTACCATGCATGTTGCATGTTCATTTAAGATGAATGAAAAATTCCCAATGTAAGTCCAAGAATATGCCAATAATAACTAAGGTAGTTGATTTCCAACCCAAATTTATAAAGGAACCAAAATTCAAGAAAGTTTTGATTAGGAAAGATTGTCACTTTTCTGTCATATGACCATTTTTTTTATTGATTAACCCTATTAGGTGAACGTCTTTAGTTTGATTATTTTCTTTTATTTTTATTGAGTTTCTTTAGTTAAAAAAAAGATAAAAAAAAAGTGAGGGAAGTAGACATGCTTTAACATTGACATGATTATTACATACTCCTTTCATATTTATTTTGATTAGATGTACATTATACAAATAGATATTTTGTGCACTTACATATTTATCGCATTTGTCAATCGGTGTTGACATGAACTTACTCATATACTCATTGTACACATATGCATGTCATGCTTAAAGTTTATGATTAATTTTGTGAGATTCTAGGGAATAAGTTAACCTTGACTACAAAGTTGTTTTAGAGACTTATCTTCCACTTTCTAAAATGTTATTATAGAGAGACACTTAGTTTTGAGAGGTCTACCTATTGTGATGTGTGAAGCTACCACAGTGAGTAGAGAGGGCTATGTTACAACTAGTATGAAAATCATCATACTAGATTTTTACCTCGTGCATATTTCCTTTAAAATAATAATAATAATAATATTGAAGGAAAAAGAAAAGGACAAAAGCTTTTACATGCATAAAAACTTAGGACCTTTGTATTTAGTTATATTATTTGTTTTTCTCTCTTTTTTTAAGACTTTTAATTATTTTGTTTAGAGAATGGACTTATACATATATATGTTTTGATAAATGGTTATTTTAACTCTTTTTGTTGTTCTAAGGGACCTCATATATATATATATATATATATATATATATATATATTTCTTTCTTTTTAAAAGTCATGCATGAATAAAGATAGGCACACATTTTAAATTTTACTCAAATCATTCAATCTAAGAAAGGAAAGTAAGTACATAATTCTTAATTAGATGTTAAAAATCCTTATATTCATTGCAAGACCTATAGAGATCATTTAAAAATTTGAAATAATAAGAAAAGTATTTAGAGGAGTAGAATAAAATTCATCACTCAAAATAAAAATCTTTAGGTTCCAAATTATCTCATTATATAGTCTCTACTATTTGATTCCTAAACATCAATTTTGGTTTTATCTCATTCTTAACATCTAAGCATGACACACAAACTATGAATAAAAAATAATAATTCTTACAATAAACTATGAACATGTTTAAGACATCAAACAAATAGTAAAAAGACTCAATTATTTACTTTAAATTAGCTAAAACTAAGATAATTTTGAATAAAAGAATTCCTATTATATAGACCTAAATGTCCCTAATTCCTAACTAAACCAAACAGTAGAAAACACATGTTTAATAAAAAATTTAAAATGCATAATTTCATATGTAACTTATCTTCCACCCTCAATCTAGAACCTGCATTTCCTCAATGTTTCAAAAGGAAATCAAAGATGAAGAAGAAAAAGAAAAAGAAAAGAAAAGAAAAGTTTCTTATTTATATTAACTCAATGTGATTAAGTTGGTAATATGGTTACTAGATGATGCATTGATGAGTGCTCAAAAAGCACTAAAATAACCACGATTTTATGCACATTAATTAATTAAAAATATATATATTTATATGTTTTATCATATATCTATATAAATTTGTCTTTTTCGGAATCACGGGTATTTTTATTGTTTTTCAGGTATTTTGGCTTAAAAACGCAACTTAAAAACTCAAAGAGGAATATTGGAAGCAATACATCACAAATATATTAATAAATAAATGGGAAAAAGGTCAACAAATATGGAAAAATTGGAAAAAATGGGTCAAAAATGTCAAAAAGGAGAAAATCGCGCCCAGTTGCCCAACCGCACGCCCCAGCGCCCAGCAACCCCTTCCGCGTGCGCCGATACCTTTTCGCCCCATTTTTCACGTGCAGCCGCCCCATGACGTCATCAATGACCTCATGTGACGTCATCAATGACCTCAACATTTCCATTACGCGTTTTTACATTTTTTTAACATTTTTTTACTCATTTTTTCTCTCCATCCTTACCTATAAATACCCCCCCTTCCCTTCACTTCAAAACACACCTTCAACACCCCCAAATACATTCTTTTCTCTCTTTCTCTCTTTTCTTAGATTTTTAGTTTTTCTTAGTTTTTCTTAGTTTTTAGTTAATTTCTCTTAGTTTTAGAGTTCTTCCCTTTTTGGGAAGAACTAGTTATGTTTATGTAATTTTTTAGCTTTTTGATTCAATAAATGGGAGTGCAAATTCCGCTTGGAGTTTTTCCAGCAACGGGAATAGCGTCGAAGTTCTGTAAGGATTTTATTTTCTTTACAGTTATTTTTTATGCTTTATTCTTACATGTTATATTTAATTTGTCTGTGATTAAATTTAACTGTGTTGGCTGTTTATAAACATGATATAATAATAACGTTGTTGTGCTTGCGAAATATTAAATAGGTAAAAATCTCTAAAATGAATTGATTTTGTTTTTATTCAAGATTTTATATTAAGAATGTTAGAGAGAAATATATTATTTTTCATTACAAACTTAAACCTGAAAATTAGATTTTAAGGTTTAGTTATCCGGTCTGATTTAGAGTAGTGCTCTTTTATTTGATGGTACAATCGCTCGGTAGTTAGAGTGAAGCTCTATTTCAAAAGTTTTTATAAGAATTATTATCTGAAAATATATTGACAACATGTTTTCGGTAGTGGTTTTAAAACTTGAAAGTTAGTACTCGGATAACTAAATTCTTAGGTTTAATTTGGACACCTTGAATAAAGTTTAAATTGTCTAACCCCACCAAAGGTGGCATTTAAATGGTTCATTTTCAATCTCTTAGAAAAAGGAATTAATTTAATTAAGCATATTAGTTATCAACCCCACCCATAGGTGTTAATTGATTTGTTTGATTAACAAAGAATATCTAACCCCACCAAAGGTGGTATTCATACAAAAAAGGGAGAATCAATAAATATCAATTCATATCTTTAATAACCTAGATAATATGAGCACGCATAATTAACTTAGTTATTATATCCATAAATACTCCACCATTATAAAAGATAAAATTTGCATAAATGTTTATTGAATCTATGTTTAATTTTATGTAATTAGATTAAAAACACAAAAACCCCAAAATATCGTGACAGGATGTTTAGGATTTAATTTCGTCTTTAAAAGTTTGAATAATAAATTAAAAACCACACACATTCCTTCCTTAGATCGACCTTGGGAGTATACTTATCATTTTCTTCGAAATGATTCGTGCACTTGCGAGAGTTTTATAAATATTAAAACCAAAGTATTGGCAAGAATCGGCGATGCCGGTTTTCGCTCATCATGCATCCATCATATAACTCAGTTATATCACACAAATGGAAACTCTGTATACTTTTAATAAATCACATATTATCAAACAATTATGCAATTAATATTTCTAAATAAAATAAACAATGTTAATATTAACATGAAATAAAAATAAAATAAAATAATGTACATTAAATTTAAAAAAAACTAAAAACATAATAAAAATAAAAACCAAAATAAAAAAACATAAAAGTATAAAAAATTTTGAAACAAAGATTGAAGCTCATTCCTCCATATCGTTTGATTCTCCTTCATAACTATGTAGGGGCTACCAAAAATGAAATCATATCCAAGATTCTTGGGCACTCTTACTTGACTATAATCAATTCACGTATGAGAGTGATGTAGCCTTTACATATTTGGGATAGATTTAATATATTCACTCTAAACTTCTTCTTTTACTAAAATGTTTGAAGAAGAGGAGACCATTTTATCTTTGTGGTTGCCTTTTGTCCCAGAGGTGAGTTCGCTCATGTAAGTTGGAGTTAATAATTCACAGGTTATAGCAAAACCTCACCCTTTGAAAATTTTGTCCCCGCTTTAGCACACAGAATAATGTAGCCCATCATTTGTCCATAATATTGTAGTGTGTGGTTGGCGAAAGTCTATAATAAATGAAATATTTCCAAATATGGGAGACCTTATAATAGTACTTGGCATTGAAAGCTTTATGTCTCATATTGGAAAATTCCCTCTCAGCGTAATCAACAGGTAGGGTTTCTATTACCTCTTCATAATCCATATTATGTAGATAACTTTCACGTTCACCTTGGTCCATGTCTTTTAATCCATAAAAATCATTGATATCAAATGGGATAAATGGGACTTTCACACCCCTAACCATTGCCTTATTTTTCATAGCATTAGAAACATTGGAATAAAATTCCCAAAAAATTGACTCAACAACAACGTCTAATTTCCTTTCAAACCATTTCTATCCAAATGTTACTATTTTGTCAATAATCTCCTTAAAATTATTATTTTTAAACTCAAACTTCATTCCTTGTTCTACTATAAAATTCTTATTAATCTCAATGGTTTTATCAAAATGTGGTTTAGCCGCTAGACTAGTAAATTTAGCTCTATTATACTATATGCAAACTTCTTTTTCTTTTCCAGTCTCACTACTTTTTTTCTTTTTAGAGTTATTTAATCATGTTCTTTAAAATAAAGTATGTACAAAAATTCAAGAAATTATAGCACAAAATTCATAGAAATTAATCAAATGAAATTTCTCTTCACCCTCTCTAGACCAATTTAGGGGTTTGGTTCTCTGAAATCCGAAAGTTTAGAAATAACTCTTAAAAATTCAAAAAAATAATCCAACTAATTATTCTAGAATCTTTTTTCATTTACTTGTGATTTTATACATTCCTTTTGAAGAAGATGAAGATTTGTGGGACACATCTTTAAAAATATGAAAACTTGAAGAACTTGAGGAAGATTTGAAAAAAAACAAAAAACCTTTGCAAAAATGGCTTGAAATCACTTAAGGATAAAAAGTATATGAAGAAATTGGAATGATTTGGAGAGAAATATGTAATTTTTTCATATTTTGTTGTGTTTAGGGAGAGGGAAAAATAATGCTTAAAAGGAAGAAAAAGAGAAAATGTGAATTGAGACCAGTCTAGATGTGGGGGCTTTTAGTGTAAAAATTCATCATTGGCCAAGGTGTATTTTGTTTCATATTGTTGCACAATAAAAAAATGACCCAATGAAACATCCTGTCATGAGTGTCTATTTGTTGGCTTCCCATGTGCAAAATATGAAATCTATTTTTTTTACTCAATGTTCTATCTTCTTTTCTATAAATTGGTTACTACACATGTACTTAGTTAAGAATATTATGATTGAAATCATGTTTTTCATCATTCTTGATGTATGTATTTTTACTATAGTGTTGCGGGTGAAATAGAGTGCTAGAATGTTGAGCTCTTGAGTATTTTACTTTTTGTATGAGGCATAATATTGTGAGATTGAGTTGGTTATTATGGTGAAATATCAAATCTTTAGTTGTGTACGTATGTGAAGTGACTGTGTCCTGCGTTATGGTTTGTGATGGACTGTGTATCCTACATTGATTATTGGTAGTTCATAATTGAGGGTGGTCCTCAAGGTTTATAGTTCTTTTCTCTTCATAATATATGGTGGTCTGTATGTTACAACATACTAAAGTTTAATCTGTGATTAGAAAGCTTTCATTTTCTTTTCCACCTTTTTGTTTAATAAATAATATATATATGTATGTTGTTTAAAGTTATTTACCTATCTGAGATTATTTTTATTAATGTTGTTGTGTTCTGCTTAAGTATTTTTTTTACAAGCTAGGGACAAGTCATTAAGGAGTCTATATCTCCTTGCCCTAATAGTGAATTGAGATGTAGACTCTTTCAATTGCTAACATAACAAGTTCACCCTTTTATGGCTTAACTATTCCAGTGTTAATTCATTTAAATTTCTTTTCACACTTGCACTTTTCTCTCAGATAGATTCTAAAGAATGAGGTAATATAAGTTGGCCTCCACTATTCAATGGGTTAAATTATGCCTATCAAAAATCTCAAATAAGGGTCTTATTGTGGTCCCTTGGAAACTGTGTTTGGTTTCTCGTAGATAATATTGGCTAGATTTATAAAAAAAAGCTTCCTAAAACCATTGTGATTCCTAAAATACTGATTAAGTAGACAAAAGAAAAAAAAGTAAGGAATCTAAATGGAATAGCAAGGGATTGTATGCAATCATCAAGGTTGTTTTGCCTAATAAATACAGAAGAATTTAGAGATGTACTACTTCAAAACAAGCATGGGACATTCTTAAAACTATTCATGAAGGAACTTCTGCTATTAAGAGAACCAAAAATCTAAAGTTGAATAGAGACTTTAGCTTTGCATTGTGCAAGTTGATGTGACATTTGACAAATTTTATGCAAGGTTTTTAGATATTATCAATTATTCTTTCAACCTAGGTAGACCTATTAGCAGAGACAAGAATATTTAGAAGATCATTACTATCCTACCTTATTGATTTCATGCCAAAGTTACCATGCTTAAGTCCGCATACAAACCTTTTCAGCTTACTAGTTAGTTGTTGATTTATAAGTCTTCAAACTTCATCACCTATTTCCTAGACAAGAACAACTTAATGCTGAAAAAGAAAAGAGTCTAGCACTTAAGAATACCAAACATAATGGTTCTAGAAAAGATGTGAATGCCTCTATGGCACGTGACAATGATTTAGACTGAGAAGAAGAAGAAATGGAATTTATTTCCAAAAGGTTCACAAGATTCTTCAAAAAAATGAAAACCTCTTCTAGGGATATTAGAAAAGAAAGCATTAACACTAGGAGCTAGAAGTTAATAAAGATGGATGAGGCCTCAGATAATAAAGCTAAGATATCCAACCAAGTCTACCTCAAGAAAATAAAATGCTTCAAATGTGGGAAACTTGGTCACATTTCTGCAAATTATATGCAAATATAAATTCAAGTGCAAACATATTATGAACACTGAGGTTACTATTTTGGACAATACCAATAGTGATGATAAGGATGATACTATCTTTCTAGCATTCTTTTCTTCAAGTAATGTCATAGATAATCCAAGTACCACTTCAGATGTGCAAGTGGTTACAGCTTAACATGATGAAGATGAGCAAGATGCATTACTTGATTCTTGCAACACAGTTTTGTTTGATCATATCAAGTCAGAAAAGGCAAGGAAAAAGGCTTTGGAGATCCTAAATGAAAACAAGGTGGTGATAAATGCCTTATAGAAATATTTGTAGGAAAAAGGAGAGCCCTCTATTGATGATCAACAACTTGAATTCACTAATAGATGTGAAGTTATTCAAAAGAGATATTCTAATTTACTTGAAAATTTTAACATAAATCATGGAAAGGTGAAGAAGCTTGAGGAATAGCTTAAGTGTCCTACTTCTGGTAAAGCTACTCTTTTGTATGTCAATAATGATCCCTCTACTGATCAAAATGTTGAAAGTACTAAGAAGTATCTAACTTATTCTCTCACTGAGAAAGAAGATTAAGTGGAATGATTGAATGAGAAAGTAGGAATTCTTAACAATTTAACGGCTTACCTAAAATCCTTCCTCAAAGAAAAGGAAGATTTTATCATAAATTTAAAGGGTAAACTCTATATGAGTGAAAAGGAACTAGCTCAATCTTCTTATACTATTAACAAAATGATTTTTGGTTCTCATAAATAAATTGAAATTATTAGTAGCATAAAGCTCTTTGTTGATAAACATGGTATTATGTATAATGAAGATGATTATACTTCTATTACCATAGTTCCAAAGTTTGTTCAATCTACTGTTCAAGATTATAAGTTGAAATCACTTACTATTATCCCTAAAGTAAGTCAGTTGTCATATTCCAACCTCTTTCATCTAGCTAGGTCACTTAAGGCTAGTTCTTTCTGTCCCACTAATGGTGGTTTATTGCCCCTACCTACTGTTGCTCCTACGCATCACCATTGTGGTGAACTTGGACATTTGATACCCCACTATGAGAAATTGACTCCATATCCTAGTATAAAATTCAATATGAGTACTCCTTCTTCTTCCTCACTTATACGTACTACTCCTAAGAGTCAGGGAGCCCAATTCTCTAACTACACACTTCATTTTTGTTATATTGGCACTACTAACCACCTAATTAGGTAGTGACCTATACATGTGAGTACATCTTAGAGTTCTCCACCTCATTCATTCTTATTTTCTATTATAAGATGTGGCTATTGTGGTTCATCTGAACATCTTCAAGCTGGTTGCGTCATACACCTCAAGCATAATGCGTAAAGAAATAAATCTTCTTTAAAAAAATTTCTTGGGTTAGTTTGTATGGATTACTCTATAGGATTTTTTATAAATTCTAAATATGACAAACCTTTAGTTTTATTTACTTTATATGCTCATATAACATAGTTTCTACTTTCTGATACAATTGCCTTTCATAAATTTCCTAAGTACTATTTGATCGCTATTTTTGAGTGATTAGTATGGGGTTGAGTTGATCATTCATCTTCTCTCCTATTATGATTATCGTCGTTTTGTATTTAAATCATGTGTTATTATACTTTTTGCATATTTTTATATGTTATTTCTCATTCTTTATTGCTTTGAAAAATCAAAACATATTTGTGTTTGTTCATTTGACACCTTTTTTCTCTCTCCTTGTATGTTTTTGTGCATTTTTGGGGTACCTTACCAAACCCCTTGTTTAGATGGCTTGTCGAACCATTTTTACATGCTTATCGAGCATTCCAATAAGGACCACAATGAGGCACACTTGTAGCTATAAATTGACCCCCCAGTACCTATATTCTTCATACCTCATATTTTTTCCTTTTCTTCTTAGAAGACTAGTACGCTTTACCTTTTATTTCTTAAGAAAAAAATGGCCCCAAAGCATTTTAAGAGTGCAAAGAAGTCAACATAGTTTGAGCTTGCTTGCCCCTCAAGAAGTGCAACCATTCTTTGTGACTATCCTATGGATATCCATGATGATCTTGTTAGGGAGTTCTATACTGCCTTCCACCTATTTTCTCATCTAGCTTATATACCTCTCTTGTCCTTAAAAGGTGTTGCATCACCTTTTCTAGATATGTTATCAT
Organism: Hippophae tibetana; assembly: GCA_037013495.1. NCBI lineage: Eukaryota > Viridiplantae > Streptophyta > Magnoliopsida > Rosales > Elaeagnaceae > Hippophae > Hippophae tibetana. Next base: position 70,864,888 of record CM072803.1, on the reverse strand, counting down.
TATTTTATTATCTCTTCCTAATGTTGAATTCCCTGTTTTCCCATAATTCCTTTTGAATTTGAAAATATTGCTTCTACTTATCTTCCTAATGAATTGAATTTAATTCTATATTATTAAGATGGAGAACCAATTGGTCAGGCGTATACCCATTTTTAATGGTAGCACTCTCATTGTAAACTTACTTTCCCTTAGTCGTCTCCTTAATGATGTTGTCAATGCCATCATTCATCCTTGTTCTTATCATTATACTATCCCACCATGTAGAGGACAATTCATTTATGCTATTCAAAACCCTGACCTTATAGATTTCATTGGCATGATTTATAGGACCATTATTTTTTATATTGTTGCTTCTTCTAACTCTATGCTTCACTATCTCTCTTTGGTTATCAAGTAGGGTTCCATTATTTTTCTTAATATCCATTTTTCTTCCCCAATAGAGTTATTCTTTCACTCTCACTTTATCCTTCTAGTCGTGGCTATCAATGTTCATCTACTACTCCTTCTTTCTCCTCTTTTATGAACCTTGCTCAATCCATGCATTGTGAATCCATTCCTATTTCTTCTACTCCTTCTACCTTCATTTCCTTTAGTGACAGGTTTATTGGTCTTATAAATAATATTTTTCAATAATTGCATCTTCCTAACCAAAATGTCATAGATATGCATAGATTTCAAGCTACTATTCCTTGCTCTTCCTTATCTTCTACTTTTATTAGAACTTGACCTATGGTTTCGAGAGACCCTTCTCACTCTGATGCTACCTCCTTGGGCTCTATGGCCTTTTTATTCGATGAAGTTGAACCCAATATTTCTTTTAAACCCAGCCATCCCTTTGACTAGTTTCCTATCTCTTTTTTCCATCCATAGCACACTGTTCCACCTTTTGTACCACCTTTTGAGCAAAAACTATCCTCATATATTGGTACCTATCCGAATGATGATGCTAGATAGGCCGACGAAGAATGCATGACACTTTTTTCTTGTTTTTTAGTTTATTTAATTTTATTGCTTTAATTTTTATAAACTAATGTCTACTTGATGAGAATGAGTATGTTTTTTTCCTTGATCTCTATCTCTATTTTTTTGCTTTAATCTTATTTATCATGTTGCTTGAATGATAGGATTATGAGACATTTCTATGCCTTATCTTCTTCATATAGGGGTGTTATTTTGACTTTATATGTCAAAATAGGGGGAGAAGTTTGTGTGCACAACTATGTGTTTAATGCCATACTATGTGTTGTGTGGGTGGTGAGTGTAGGATTTCACTGCATCTTGTTTCCTAACTTGCATACACTCAAGGGGAGTTTTTCAAGAAGTTAGGGGGAGTTTTGTACATTACATGTGTTTTACCTATCCTTGTGTACCTGATAGTATTTGGATAGAATGAATGGTGTTTATGCATGATACATTCAAGGGGTATGTGTTCATTTTGTGTATGCAGAATACAAGTGTAGGCTGGGGGTTTTTAGTGTATAAATTGATCATGGGCTATGGTGTAGTTTATTTCATATTTTATCTCAATAGAAAAAATGACCTAGTGAAATGTCCACGGATCAATGTACCACGACACACAAAACTTTTGTAAGTCCCATTGTACTTTGTGTCTATTTGTTGGCTTCCAGTGTGCAAAACATATAATTTTTTTTATTTTACATGGTGTTCTATCTCCCTTTATGTAAGATTAGTTACGACAAATCAGTAATGCACACACATACTTAGTTAAGAACATTGTGATTGAAAACATGTTTTTCACATGAAAGCATAGTTTTCACTCTCATAGGTCGATTGTATACTATACATGCTAGGCCATAAGTGGTATATTTTGGCTTGATTTTGGAAGAGGTGTATATGGAAATTACTCGACGATTTTGGATAAAAATGTGACTTTTGGAACCTCAACACGGTTCTCAACAAAGGCCTCATCATACCTTTCGATGAATCCCTAATAAGGTGGTTGATGAGGTCATAGTGAGGTGGTCCAACCATTTTATTTCTCTTTTTCACCCATTCTCAATGTATCAAAAATCTGCCATATTTTACACTGAAAATTACATTTGATTAACAAATTATTTTTGGGATGATTGTACATTTTTACTAAAATGGTTTGTGTAAAATAGAGTGCTTGAATGTTTAACTCTTGACTATTTTACTTTCTATGTGAAACACAACATTGTAAGATTGGGCTAGTTGTTATGGAGAGATATCAAATCGTTAGTTGTATACATACGTGAATTGATTGTGTCCTACGTAGATGATTCATGGTTTTTGGTAGATTGTATGTGCCATGTTTATTATTAATGGTTCATATATGATTGGGGATGGTCCTCAAGGTTTAAAGTTCATTTCTCTACACATTACTAATTTATGGTTAATAATCACACCACATTGGGTGATGTTGGCTTCTGAGGAGATCAGAGTTTGTGTGTCAAGCTAGGCTATTACAAAGGCAATAAGTGAGAGTAGTAATAGGTAGTTCGGATAGATACTACTAATAGACATACCTATGGCCTTAGTTTTTAGCTGTGACCGTAGGTCTATGACCACGATTATAAAAACCGAGACCTAAGTGAGAGAGACCATAGGTCATTATCTATGGCCTCGGTTTTCTAATAATCGAGGCCATATATACACCCTATGGCATCATTTTTCTAATAATAGTGGCCATAGGTACACCCTATGACCTCGATTTTCTAATAATTGTGGCCATAGATACACCCTATGGCCTCGGTTTTCTAATAACTTAGACCATAGACTTGTAATCAAAATGATATCTATTGACCATATACATCTCAATTAACCTCATTTTTAAATATAAATTAAAATAAATTAAGAAAATTAAGAGTCATTATATTAAACTTAAGAGGGATATGACATTAATTAAGAGTTTAATAGATACATTAAACATAATATAACCTTAATATAACTAGCTAATTAAAGTGTTCCAAAAATATAACAATATACATGAAAAGTATTTACTAATATAACTAATCAAATTGTCTATAATCGCTACTAAGATGTTGTTAGACATATATCAGAATTTCAAGGAAATCAAATCAACAAGTAGAGGATTAGATGACAACAACGAGACTATAAACTGAGATGGAAAATTGGTACTTCTACTTGATCCAATGGTAGCATCTGCAACACCATTTTTCTCATATTTTCCGACACCAGGATTTTGTGCAACCAATTTCCTAACCGTTGATGCATAATTTGTACCACATATAGATGGAATGGAAGAATTGGACTTGAAAAAAGGCAATGATTCCTTGTCAGAAGAACGATAAGGATTCCCTTCTTATTGGGAACCATGAAAGAATACCTGAAAAGGATCAGGAATATATGAAAATTTTAATACTAGATCTGTCAAGTTCAAAGAAGGATATGAGTATTAAAAACACAAAAATCCTACATAAATGAAGATAATTTTTAGTTCAGATAGCATCAACCAAAAATGTGTCAAATTCTTAAGGAAGAGTAAATTAATGGCAAAAAAACGTTGTTCTGAATTATATATTTAAAAAATCACTATTGTGAAATGTAAAAAATAAAAAAGAAGAAGAGGAGGGGAGAGAGAGATATGAAGATGATGAATATTATGAATTTTAAGAATGAATTCCAATGTTTAAAGTAGTATTTACCAGAGGAAAATACACAGGCTTATGCAATTTGGTGCTTCCTTGACTTCCATAACTAAAATGCATCAAGTGCAATATCATAATCTTGGAAAGTGACTAGATTTTAATTGATTTACTACAGCCATAACACTAACTTGAAACTCCAATACACACCAAAATAACAATAAATATGGATGCATTATTATATAATAGAGCATTGGATAGGTGCTCATCATGTAAAATAAAATCTCAACTCTGTAATATTTATGTTGAAACATATTTATTCAATAGCTACAAAATAATAACAACCTTTAAGTAATGGCTTCATAAAACAAAAATGCTTTATTGGTGGTTTTGTTTATGTTAGGGTTGTAATTTTTTTATTATTTTGTGAATTATTTGCTATCGAATGGTTGCCATAAGAAACTAGAGGTTATTACCACAAATATATAAGTTTTGTGTGAGTTAACCTCACTATATCTTTTATTATTGTAAGTCTCATTGTACTTGTGTCTATGTGTTGGCTTCTCATGTATAAAACATTGTATCTATTATTTTATATAGTGTTTTTATCTTCCTCTATATAAGGTTGGTTACTGTAGATTAGTAATTCACATATACATATAGTTAGAAACACTTTGTATGCAAGCATGTTTACATACCATGGAGTTAGTTTTCATAGTGTGCATGCTAGATAGAGAGTTGGTTTCAATAAGCAAGCATGCGAGTGAGCCTACCTTTCTATTTTTTGTTTTTAGCGTGTTTCGTGTGGGGATTTTTATGGATACTACTCGACATTTTTGAAAAATAAAAAATGAAAATTTTAAGCACCTTGCCACCAAGCTCACCACCACCCTTGGCAAGATGGTTGGAAAGGTGGCCAATGGGGTGATCAATGAGGTGGAAAAATCGAGCCCTATAAATGCCCCACTCATTTCTCTCTTCTTCACCCCTTGTTCAAGAGCTAAAAGTATTCCAAAATATACACTGATATTAACATCTCATTAAGAAATTATTTTGGAGAGCTTATAAATGAGAGTGGATCATTTTTGTGAGTATAGTTATCAAATCATAATCCAAGTACGTGATTTAACCGTGTATCTCCCGTACTTGATTTGATATTAGTAGTGGATTGTATGTTCTGCGAGATTGTAAGTTGATACACTTACTATTACTGATCATTGGTTTTAAATTACATCACATTGGGTGGTGTTGGCTGTGATGAATAGTTAGGTTAAAGTATTGAACCAAAATATTGTAGAAGTAACAATAGATGATTTGGATAGAGGTCCTAATTGATAAAGGTAATAGTGGTTTTACGGTCTATTAGTGTTGTAACCTATTTATTAATTAGTAAACTATTTGTTGCTGAGTGGTTTCCTTAAGCAACCCGAGGATGTTACCATATAAATATAGTCTCTATATGTAACAACATACTAAAAGCTTAAATTTAAATTAGAAAGCTATTACATTCTTGCCTACTTTATATATATATAATATCTATTATTAAAGTTATCTACTTTAGACATTATATGTTGTGTGCTTCTACTATGTGAACTATATAAGTTGTTTACTATTTTCTTTGTCACGAGTTAGGGTAGATTCCTTTAGGAGTCTATATCTCCTTAACTTGGTCATATACTAGGTCATGGGCTCTTTCAAATGTGCATGCTTTATTTTTATGCTAGTACAATCTGAGTTTAAGGTGTATATGTTACAGCATACTAAAGCTTAAACTCTGACTAGAAAGCTTTTATTTTCTTTACCTACTTTCTGATTAACAAATAATGTATATGTTGCTTAAAATAATCTACCCACCTAAGATTATTATTTAGTGATATTGATATGTTTTGCTTAAATATCTATTATTTTTCTATTTTTGAGTTAGAGATGAGCTCTTAATAAGTCTGTATCTTCTTATCTTGGTAGTGAACCAACTATGCACTCTTTCAACATTCATGCCACGGGGCAAAGTCATCTTCTGTATACCAGTTTTATCCTGAGAGCTCCATGTTGCGACACAATAAAAGCTATCTCGTAGTAAGCTTTCAATTTCTTTAACTAACATAGTACTAAGTACTAAATTATAATAAATACTAAATAATTATGATAATATAAAATTAAAAGAAAAGAAAAACAAATAAATAAAAGCAAATCAAAAGAAACAAACATAATTAAAAAAAATAAAAATATCTTATACGATTACAAAAATAAAAAAGAAATAAAAAATATAAAAAGAAAATAAATAAGTAATAAAAATAAAATAAACAATTAAGTACAAAAAGTAAAATACAATCAACAAGAAATAGAAATTACTAAACAAAAATATTAAATAAAAAGAGAAAGTAAATAACTTAAATCAAATAAATAAGATAAAGAAAGTGAAAATAAAAATAAACAAAAATTTTACAATTTTTTAAAGGTTATTTTATATCTAAACAACCCACAAATATTCACAAAAAATCAAAAAAGAAAAATTACAAACATTTACAAAAAGTTTTAAGAATTTTGAAAATAAAAATCTAAAATGCTATTCCTCTCCAAAGGTCAATGACAATTGTTGGATGCCATCTCATTCAGTAGCACAAAGGCTTCCTCTTCTGTTTTACTTATTAAAGCTCTCATAGCTACAATATCAATTATCACTACTAATAAAGAGTATCTAAGTAAGAATTTAAAGTCGATTTTTTCTTAAAATTGACTTATAACGAATTTTGAGTTAGTATGCTTAATAAACCGACATACAAAATTAGAAAAAACAATAAAAAAACATCTATTATACACATCAACCAATGATAACTATATGAAAGTAGAGTCATTAGCTCAATTTTTTACTTAATATTTACTTGTTTTATTCAATAAATAATACTTTTAGTTAAAAGGGGTGAAAAAATAATTATTGGGATTTTTCTGGAATTTTTATGGTTTTTTTTTATGAATTTTTAACTTAGGGCCAATCAGAAGTTGTCACGTGCCCTGCCATGCAACAGAGGAGTTAAATGAGTAAGTCATATAGATGCCACACAAGTAGGGATAGCGAATCATGTTACATTGTGTGCGAGGAGGATGAACCGCACACCATGTGTTAGCAACACATTCAATTCGAGTTTTGAGATCGGTCAACCCGCCTTACCATATGTCCATCATTCAGTGAGCTTTGACTCTGACCGGTCTCCTCTATCACACATCGCACTCTAATTCTCCCAGTGAATTTTGTATGCCCCATGTTACTTTGCGATTGGCTGGCATTGTCAGTTTTGCTTGTTTTGATCTTAGCCCTTGATATGAGGTTGATTTGATGGTACAAATTGCACCTGAGAAATATTTAAGCCCCTAATAACCCCATAAATCCTAAGGATACGCCATTAGCATAATTTTGGTTAGCTTTGGGAGCTAAAAAGGGAAAAATACAAAAAAAATTAAGAAGGGAGACAATTTTAGTGGAGATTCAAGAGTAGATTAACACTACAATTCAAGAAATTGATTGTATTTCTTCTTGTAGTCTTTTCTTTATCAATTTTTACGTCTTTCTTTATGAACAATATGAGCTTTATGAACATAATTATTTATAGTTAATTTATTAATTTAGGGATATTATGAACCCAATTTTCACCATTTAATGATCTAATATTTTACCCTAATTATAATTATAATTTAATTATATTATTTATTATTAATTTTATGTTATTGATTGTTTGGCCAACAATTTATCTATAGAGGCAATTAAATAGATTTGAGAGAATTATTTAATTGTTTATCTTGATTAAAAAACATGCATAGTTTCTAGGCAGAAATGTATGATTCTTATGTATTTGATCCATAATTGATAAACTTAATGAATAGTATACAATATAATTGGCATGAGAGTGTGATTAAATTAATTACTATATGGTGTATAGTTTACTTAAGAGGGGAATACATGCTAGGTTAGATTCAATTGATCATGTAATTAATTGATAATTGTATTGAGGGGATTTTAGCGATTCACATGTTTAGAAAAAATTAAGGAATTAAGTATTCCTAGATATTTTCTTATATTCCTTAAGGGGGATGATGAAAGACTTCATTCAATCATTTAATACAAAAGTGTCAACTCAAGAGGGTTTAATTCAAAATTTGGAGAACCAAATGGGGCAACTTACTCAGGCTATAAGTCAAAGGCCTCAAGGTAACCTTCCAAGTGACACAATTGTAAACCTAAGAAAAGAAGGTGAGGACCATTATAAATCATTAGCCTTGAGAAGTGGTAAAACTTTAGAGTATAAAAATAAGACTAAAAAGGATAATGAGGACTATGAGACTAAAAAGGATAAGGAGGAATTAGAAACTAAAAAGGATGAGAAGAAATTAATAGATAAAGAGAGAAAGAAAATAATTTAGCCAAAAAAGAGCAACCTCTATAAACCCATTATTCCTTTCCTTCAAAGATTGCAAAAGCAAAAGTCAAATACGCCATTTTCAAAAAAATTGGAAGTCTTCAAGAAGTTGCGCATAAACATATCATTTGTAGATGCACTTGAATAAATGCCTTCTTATGCTGAATTTCTAAAGAACATCTTGTCTAAGAAAAGGAGGGTTAGATATAATGAAATAATAACCTTAACTGAAAGTTTTAGTGCCATACTTGCTAGAAAACTACCTCAAAAGTTGAAAGATCTAGGTAGTTTTGACATTCCTTGTACAATTGGGAACATCCACTTTGAGAAAGCCTTATGTGACTTGGGTTCTAGCATTAACCTTATGCCATTATCATTCTTTAAGATATTGGGGATTGTTAAAGCCAAACCCATTTTAGTAATATTACAAATAGCATATAGATCAATTAAGAAACCTTGGGGTGTGGTACAAGATGTGCTAGTAAAAGTAGACAAATTCATCTTTCTAGTAGACTTCATTATGCTAGACATGGAGGAGGACGGTGACATTCCTATCATACTTGTACAAACATTCTTAGCAACCGGAAGAACACTCATTGATGTACAAAAAGGTGAACTTACAATGAGAGTGCAAGATGAACAAATAATGTTTAAATTTTTTAAAGAATCTAAACTCCCTGATATTGATAGTGCTAATGAATGCTAAGCATAAATGTTACTAAATGTGGGGATAACTTAAAAGAATATGTTGAGTCACCCACACTTAAATGTTTTACATATGATGCTATGTACAAGGACATAAACTCACCAAAAAACTACTCAACCAATTTTAACTTTGAAAGTATGGAATCAAAGGTTGATATTGTGGACTGTGTAAACCTTTTAGAGGACGCGGCTCTCATGTATGTATCAAATATGATTATGGCAAATTTTGAGTTATGATCTAAATTCAAACCATCAATTGAAGAGAAACCAAGTTTAGACCTCACACTTTTAGCCTCTCATCCCCAATCAAGTAGGTAAGCGAAAGAGTCCAATGGAGAGGTGAAAAAGATGTTGGAAATACATAAATTGGATGAGTTATAGTGGAGTGCTTATAAGAATGCCAAAAAGTTCAAAAATAAAACAAAAATATGGAATGAGAAGAGAATTGAGCACTATGTTTGCGAACCATAACATAAAGTATTATTGAACAAATCAAGACTCAAATTGTTTCTAGGTAAACTCAAAAGTAAATGGACACAAAACAATGTCCCTTAGGACATGAAATGATCGTCTAGTCAAGGAGGTTAAACGTGACACTGGTTAGGAGGCAATCCAACGTTATTGTACTTATAATTTCATTTTTTTTTATTTTGTAGGTAAATAAATGTGGAGAGCAATGAAACAACAAGATTGAGCAAATTCAACAACAAATGTGGTGTGCCAAGACTAAGGGAGTGTTTTTCCTTTTACTTTTTCATATTTATATGTGCACATTGGGGACAATTTATAATTTAAGTTTGGAGGAGGGAACTTCATTCTCTATTTTAGTATTTACAATGTAAATTTTTAGGAATTGTTTTTAAAAAATTTAGGTTATTTTTAGTCATGATTTGGGTAGAAATTGATAAATATATGGAAACTAAATGCATGCATGCTTGGTATGAAACATATGAACTCAATTATAAAAATTGGTTGTTATGACTAGGATAAGGAATGTAACATATTTGTTAAGATATTTACATTAATCGTGATATATGCTTGCTAGTTTTGATTTAATTGATTCAAATTTCTATGCATATATTCATGATTTATTTTGGTGTGCTTATTAAGAAAATATTTGTAGTGAGTTATGCATGTCTATGAGATCTACCAAGTTTTAGAATCTATTTGATCATCTTTTGAGGTAAAATCCTAAATAGTATTTAGCAAGATAAATTATTTAAGCCATATTTGGATATATCCATAGTCACCCATTTGAACCTAACAAAGAACGGTTCATATCTTTAAGCCATGTTTAATGCCTAACTAATAAGCATTACCTTTATCCTTAAACCTTTAGCTTGTATGAAAAGAAATAATAATAATAATAATGTAATCATGTGTTATGCTAAAGAGTAAGGTGAAATGTAATGTACCCTAAAAAAGGTAGACAAAAAAGGAAGCAAAACTCACAACACAATTACCACCTAAATAAAAATAAAATAGAATTGAAACTAAGTTTGGGGGTGTTGTGAAATTACAAAAAAAAATGTGGAATAATAGAATGTGAAAAGAATGATAAGAAAATGTGCACAAAAATATCAAGTAAAAACTCAATTGTAGTTAAAAAGTGCATAATGAAAAAAGAAAGAAAGCTAAAGTGTAGAAAGAGCCTAAATGTCTTCATTTATCGACCCCTCACCTAAGCCTTACATTACAACCATGTAAAGTCCTTATTGATCTTTAGATAAGTGCATATTTATATTAGTGCAAAGGGATGTTAAAAATAGACTTATGAGACTTGTTCTAAGGTTGAATTGATTAGCATACTCATATATGTTGATTTCATAAGTGCATTGGATGATATCATGTACAACACACACATACGAATGAATTTTTCAAAAACCTTGCATATCCGTGTATTGATGGAACGTTGATTGATGAATATGTGAACCTCCTTATCATAGAATTGTATGAATTTTGAGAGGGATAGTTTTCGTGAAATATGCATGTACTAATAGAAGTATATTTATGAATATACTACCTAAGTTATTTTATAGTTAAACTTGGCTTTACATAAGGACAAGCAAAGAGTTAAGTTTGAGGGTGTGATGACTCTATAAAAGTAGATTCATTAACACATTTTTTTTACTTAAACTTTACTTATTTTATTGAATAAATAGTATTTTGTCGCCAAAAATATTAAAATATAAATATTTTAGTGAAAAGGAGTGAAAGTATAATTTTTGAGATTTTTCTGGATTTGTTTGGATATTTCATGAATTTTTACTCATGGCTAATCAGGAGTTGACTAGGAAAGCCACACAAGTAGGGACAGTGAATCATATTATGCTACGTGTGAGGAGAACAAATCGCATGCCATATGTCAGTAAGGCATTCAATCCGAGTTTGAAGATCGGTCAACCCGCCCTGCCATGTGACGCCACGCCATTGCTCATCGTGTTCCATCCATGACTCAGCGAGCGTTGACTCTGACTGGTCTCCTCTACCACGTGTCTCGCTCTAATTCTCCCAGTGAATTACGTATGCCATGTGTCGCTTTGTGATTGGTTGGCACT
>CM072803.1:70218626-70248626 GCA_037013495.1 Hippophae tibetana | reverse complement strand
TTACAGAGGGGACCGGTGATTCGATTGATGATAAAGAAAGAGAATTCTTGGTTCAGTTCTCCACCTTAACGACAGAAAAGAGGATTGATCAAATTCTATTGAGTCTGACTCATAGTGATCATTTATCAAAAAATGACTTTGGTTATCAAATGATTGAACAACCAGGAGTCTTATCTGTTTATGATGTGTGATTAAAAAAAAGATGGTATAGAGAATGGTTGTAATTTCAGTTGACTTCGTTCAATCGACCGATTGAACAAAAAAATTATAAAAAAAACGGGGTTGGGGAAGGAGGGGACCTCTGAGCATCACATTTGTAATGTGATAGTCATCGGTTCGATTCCAATAGCCAGCTTTTCTCCATTTCTTTTCTTTTTTATCTTTAAATGAAAATGTGAAATCAAAAAAGATTGAAAAAGTATCTTCCCCCTTTACCAAGGGCCAACTTAGGAAAATCCCCATCCATCTCTTTCCTTTTTTATGTCCCCATGTCCCTCCCGTGTGGCGGCTCCTGGTTGTTCAATCATTTGATAACCAGAATCATTTTTTGATAAATGGTCACTGTGATTTAGACTCAATAGAATTTGATCAATCCTTTTTTCTGTCGTTAAGGTATGCCTATCAAAGAGATTATCTTCATTATGTAAAGTATAATTATGAAAAGAGGAATAAGTCGGGCTACGAGAAAAATTCCCACTGCTACCATAGTAGCCGCATGTATAAGAGCTGAAATAAGGTGGATGGTTTTATGTCTATTACCAGTTCCCCCGGCATGAAACCAGTTGGTTCGGTAGTTTTAGAATTCTGGTGATCCCAAGTACTCCATCTTCATCATCATAGAAGTAATGCTGCAGAGGCCCTATGGAGTAAAGGGATTGGGAAGTCTCCGATTCAATAGGCGTCTCTGGGGGAGCAGCAAGATGAGCTAAGCTAAGGAGGCCAGCCAGTAGAAAACAACAATTTAGAGATTTTGGAGGAGACACACGAAAGGTGGCCAAAGATTCAGACTACGGTCGAAGCAAATTACAAACGTTCGGAGGCCTTTAAAGGAGGTGATTAAGGCAATACGGTAATAACCTTTTGAGCTACCTGTCCTTATCAAGCGTTAGCTCAAAAATAGGGTTTCCCTTAATATATGGGGCGGGACTAGGTCGGATTAGTAGCTTGAGGGTCGAAACATTCTCTTTCGGATATGCCCTGAAAGGAGAAGGAAGGCTGGAATGCCAACAGGCGTCTATTATTGACAGCGTAAAGTAACAACTAGTATTGAAAGCTGGTCGCCTTTTGAGGGAAGGAAAGTGTTTCAATAGAAGCCCTACTTCCCTCTTTGCAACTCATCACTTCAATTCAAGCGTCGGATTGCTAATCCGTTGTACGAGTTTTTTGTACCAAGGGTTCGAATCCCTCTCTTTCCGTTTCCGTCGAAACCTTTTTATTTTCTTTCTTCTTTCAATTTTTTGAAGACGTGGAAAATACATTTTTTTATTCTGATTTATTAGAACAAAAGAAGCACGGCTTGGCCTAGGCAAGGTGATTTTGTTCATGCTTCAGACAATCTGGCTAATTATATAGACTTCTATCTAATTATAGACTCTTCTTCTATTAGAAAGGCGAACCTATAGGCCTGTTTTAGTGCACAAATCGATCGATAATATCCAAATCCGACGAATTGGCCCAAATCGACTTACTAACTGGATGTCCTAATCCATTACAAAATTTCATTTCTTCTTCCAAGTGCAGGATAACCCGCAACTCCTTGGGGTTATCCTGCACTTGGAAGAAGAAGTAGAAAAAGGAATAAATATAGTGATAATTTGATTCTTTGGCACCGTAGTAAATAGGAGAGAAAATAGAATTTCTTTCTTCCTCTTTCCATTCTATTTATAGAATCTCTATTCTATTTTCTTAGAATTATCTATATAGAATCTATTTTTAATGGGCGAACGATGGGAATCCATTGGACATAGATCCAATTTTTCAATTTTTGTGATTCCTTAAATGTTTTGTTTACTGTTTCTGGCGGTATCAAGATGCCACTATGTTAGAATATCTTATCTATCTCTACAGGAAAATGGATATCTCTAGAAATGGTAATCAATCATATCAAATTGTTTCTTTTTAAGAACCAAAAAGATTTGTGCCAAAATAACAGATGCCAAGAAGAGCAAAAGGCCTTGGACACGTAATGGGTCTTGAAGTACTATTTCTGCATCCCCTTGACCAAATCCACCCACATTAGGATTACTGGTTAATGGTTGATCAAGTTTTATGGATTTGTCCTCTGAAATAAGAAGTTCCTATACCTATAGGGAGGGGTTAGGACTAGTTCTTTCCACGAAAAGGATTTAGCTCTCGCTCATGGCTAGATCGATCAATTTCGGGTCAAATAGGAAGAACTAGAAGATTCCACCTCTGGAAAGCGCCTACACCTAATGGCTTAAGCCGTTGTTCCTACCCGAGCTGTCATGAGTTCCTAAACTTTATGAATCAATCGCCTAAACTCAAAAACGGAGTGGATCTAAGCCCCCCTCTTAAGGGGTGGGGGGCCGAGGCAGGTAAGAAATGTATGAAAGCCAAACTACTTTCAATTAAGGGCAAGCGGGAGGTCTTGCAATGGAGATTTTCAGAAGTAGAGGTGGCCACTATCCAGACTTCGTCCACTTCCCAAATCAGTAACACTATTCGCCCTGCAGCTCCAGGGGAAAGGATCCAGAACTGGGGATCACCCCTCTTCATTGCAAGAGTCGAGGGTAACCAGAAAGACTAGTATAAAAATCCTAAATAGTCATGCCTTCGACTTTGTGGTCTTTCGAGTCTTAGTATGAAAATCTGACGGTTGTTCTCCACTTTGTGTCCACTTTTGATAGCAAGGCTTGTCGAACCTTTTGTAAGAAAAGAAGGCACCCCTCTAGTTTTTCTTCCTCATCTAGTAATTCCTTTCGTATTTTTGAGTGCTCTAATCTTATTATTTAATTCAATGGGCTACTCCACTGCTATTGATAAGGGTTTCTAGCCTCTTCTTAGTTCCTTCTACTGTCCAGGATTCAGCATGCTTTCTTGGATTAGGCTTTACCGGGCTTCTATCTTTAAGCTTTAAGGCATTGGTTTACTTTCTATTCTAAGAGTTGGGAGCGAAGGCCCCTCATTCACCCCTTTTCTGTAGGTCAGGATCAACAGGATTGGTTGGGTGGCTGGAAGTTGACTGATCAGTTCGAAAGAAGAACGCAACGAATTCTGAATGATCAGGAAGGGCTGGACCTCTCTTGGTTGACGGAAGGCCTACTTCTCTTCCCGAGCTCATAGACTCTGTTCATGGAGGGTACTGAGCGAATCGACTACATGAACAATCAAACCCGAATTCTCCTGGATGGAAGGGAAGAATATGGACAGATGGAACCAAAGAGGAGCTCTCCCTGCTTAGCGCAGGCTACATTTGACCCCTAGATCATGAAGAAGGTGTCCCCTACACCGGACCGGAATCTCCATCCCGATTGGGAACCAAAAAAGTGATTTTCAATGGCTGGTTGAGCTCAAGCTCCTGCTTCTTGGTCACCACAGGAGCAGAACCATAACTATCTAACATAGCGCAGGTCAACAACAAGGGCTTCCTCCGCATGCTTTCGGCCTTTCTTCCAATTCTCATGCCCCAGTTGAACGACTTACCTAGTAAAGGCATTGACTCAAGTTCAAAATAGCTACTTACGTAACACTCAAATGAGATCTTGTGCAAGTTTGAGTTTCTTTTAAGACAGGCTTGAAGAGAGTCGATGCTTTTTTAGATGTGATAGATAAGGAGTCGAGATTCAAAAATGCAATTAAATATATTTTAAGAGGAGTATTGAAGACACCACACTTAAGAAAAGAGCATATGACTTCCTTTGAGGAGAAGCCTATTTTGTTTTTAGACTACTAGCCTTAAAGCACCAATGGTTAAGAAGGATACGTACCATAAGGTCTACTACTTTTGGGAAAGAAGGACTCCTTCCTTTCATTCGGCACTTCGCTTTCGAGGGTTAGACTTTACTTAGTAGGGTGGGTATGGGCACTCAAGTCAAAAGCTAACTTTTGAAAGATATTTATGATTCTCATTTTAAAGATAGATATTCATGAGTTGTGTGTAGAATAATAATATTTTTTTTATCAATGGGTGACCCGATCTTTTTATTACTAATAGTGAGTAGTAAAAGCGAGACTCTACGTTCTCTAAGATTTCAGTTTGCACAATTATGCGTTGGTTATACAAGGAATTACTTGGAAAAATTCCAAAATCAACGGCCAATCTTTCAATGCTCAAGTCTTAGTCTTGGGAACAAGTAACTCAATGATGGTCTTGGGAGCTCAAACAAAGTTGCTGATTCTATAATACCAGTTTCTGTTTTCTTTAATTTTTTTTTTAAAAAAACACTACGAATAAGAAAACACTAACTATTTTCAAAAACAATAAGAGGTATAATATTATAATATATAAAGAAAACACTACGAATAAGAAAACACGAACAATTTTCAAAAACAATAAGAGTTATAATATTATAATATATCTACTAAAGCTCTTTTATTAATTGTAGCGTCTAATAAATACTATGATAAAACTAAGTTAAATTTCCTCTTCTCATGGTTCTGATATTTCTTCTTGTTGAAAGCCTAACTCTGAAATTCATAGCAAACCACCTCTGCTTTCTTGAAATTACAATCTGCCCAATAACTAACCCAACCACCAACCCACTTGCATAACCTATCAAGACTGGTTTCCAACCAAATTCAAATACAGACCCTGAGTCATGGTGATCTTCTTCACTTGTGAAAGATGGAGGTCTTGAATACTCAGAGTTTCCGCATCTTTTTGTCAAAGGATCACCACAAAGTCCCAAGTTTCCTGCATAAGAGGTGTTCTCAAATATAGAAAATTGGTTACCTTGAGGTATAGGCCCAGTGAGGTTGTTGTGCGAGACATTGAAGTATGAAAGGAAAGTGAGCTTCTGCAATTGTTCAGGAATATGGCCTGAAAGCTTGTTTTTAGAAAGGTCTAATGATTCAAGCTCTGTTAGATTCCCCAAAGATAATGGTATGTCTCCAACAAGAATGTTGTTGGATAAGTTGAGTGCTTGAAGCCCTTTCAAGTTCCCAATAGCTGCTGGAATTTCTCCTTCAAAATTGTTACTTGAGAGGTCTAAGACTGCAAGCACATCTTGGACTCTACCATAATTTAAGTTCCCTCCCTTGTTTGCTATTGTAATAGAGACAAAGAAGTATTGAAAGATATATACAAAATTATTTTTGGCTTTTATCCCAAACCTTGTATATATCTTTAAATATGTAAGAACATTGCTGACACTCTTATTTTTCATTGCATTCCAACTTTGAATGTATTTGGATGGTAACTTTCCTGTAAAATTATTGTAAGATAGATCAATTATACACAATTTTGGGAACTCCAACTTCTTTGCAGGCATGCCTATTTCCCCATACAACCTGTTGAATTGCAGTATTAGAATTTGCAACTCCGGTAGAGTTCCTAACCAAGAAGGGAAAACATCTTTGAGCTTGTTATTTCTGAGATTAAGGATTTGAAGCATCTTACAATTGACTAATGATCTTGGTAATGACCCTTCTAAGTTATTATAACTCAAATCAATCAACCACAATTGGTTTCTATCTGTAAATGTCTGGGGAATTTCTCCGGAGAAAGAGTTGTTTCTGAGATTAAGCAGTCTCAATGAATTGCTAAAGTTTCCTAGACATCCAGGAATTGTTCCACTCAACTTGTTATTAAACAAGTGGAGGACTTGAAGTTTCTGCAATTTGCATACCAAGGGTGAAATTTCCCCAGTTATGTCGTTGTTTGAAGCATCATAGATAAAGGTGGAAAGTGGAGGAATTGGCAAAGGCCCTGTTAACATGTTATGAGAAAGTTGGAATATTCTGATACTAAGCCAAGGAAGTATAATTGGAGGTTGTTCAAAACCTGTTAAGCAGTTCTCCATAAGGTTAAAACTCACCAAAGTGTTTATGTTCGTGTTCCATAACCACTTTGGTATTTCACCACTGATTTTGTTTCCTGCAAGATTTAACCACTCCATTGTTTCTTGGTACCTCAGAAATTCAGGGAACTCTTTTAAATGGCAAGAACCAAGTCCTAAGCCTATGAACTGTGGAAGACTTGCATTTATATTACTCCTTGGTTTAGTGATCACTGAAAGTCTATTATCAGAAAGAGAAAACTGATTGAGATTTTTCATGTCAAGAAACATTTCAAAACTCACCAAGCCACTCAAATCATTTCCCCTTAAGAAAAGGGTCTGAAGATTTTTGAGTCTTGAAAAGGAGTACGGAATTCGACCATATAATTGATTTTCTTCAAGCATTAATTTAGTGAGTTGAGTAAGGTTTCCTAGGGAATTTGGTATAATACCAGTTAAATTGGAGTAACCAATATTCAGATGAGTCAACTTGGTTAGGTTACCAATCCAAGATAAAATTCCTCTGTTGAAGTTATTAGAAGAAAGATCTAAATAAGTTAAATGGTTAAGGTTGGATAAGAAAGAAGGAATCTGACCCTTAAAATCGTTTTCTGAAAGATCTAAGTAGTTGAGTCTGTTTAGGTTTACTATAGCAATCGGAATCACCCCTGAAAACTTGCAGCCTGCAAAATCTAACTTATTCAAGGAAGTAAGATTGCCAATTGAAGAATGTAAATCACCTGATATGTCAACATAACTAAGAGAAAGTTGTTCTAGACTTGTTAAGTTCACAATTAGGCTTTTGAAATCTAGCCTTTTGAGTTTCAATGGCATTTCTACTGAAAGGTTAAGATGTTTTAAATTTGAAAGCTGGTTGATAGCATGAGGTATTGGGTAAGCCATGAAATCTAGAGAAGCTAACTTGTTATGCTTATCAGTGTTACCAGACAAATCTAGAGAAACTAACTTGGTAAGCCCTGAAATTTCTGATGGAACTTGACCAGAGAAAAAACAATATGAAAGGTTAAGATGTGTTAAACTTGAAAGCTGGTTGATAGCATGAGGTATTTGAGAATAATTGAAGTGATTGTCTGCAAGGTTAAGCTTCTCAAGATGAACAAGTTTGAAAAGAGAACTATTAGAGTTGACAGAACCATAAAGATAGCTACTGCTTAGATCAAGGCTTATAACATAGCCAGTGTTCTCGTTGCACTCAATACCATCCCAAAAGCAGCAATCAATTGTCTCTCCTTTTTTTGTCCATAGCTCAACCTTAGAATAAGCCAAAGGGTTGGTTGAAGCAAGCTTGTCTGTGGCCAAACTGTTTTTGAATTGCAACAAGAAAGATCCTTCTTGATTATGACAAAGTGGCTGCATAGAAGTTGAACATGGTGAAACCATAAGATGTATAATAAGCATAAGGACTAATATATGAAAAATAAATTGTGATGCCATCATAATATCTCAAGTTTATCTCGATCTCTCAAGTATAAGTGAGATGTTCTTTTATATTTATTTTGTATATAAGATGAAAGAATGCAAAGAACAAAGAGAAATTGATCAAAAGTTTGAGCAGCCAAGAATGCATGGAAAGCCGGAAAGCAAGAAGAAAAGATGAAGAGAAGTACGGAAGCAAGACATATGAGAAATCATCTCTCATTTTCTATATTTCATTTAGTGTATCATTGTACTATTTATAATAGCAATATGACTTCCATATGAAGCCTTACAAGCAAAGGATTGTGAACAGCATATTAAAGTGAATACAATTTGTATTTGAATTACATCATTTAAATGTAAATCTATAATTGGCTAAACAAACAAATAATCAATATTATTCCATTACACTGATGATGGCAAGATTTTTTTTCTTTTTCAATATGCAGTCGAAGTCTCGATGTGGGTCATATTAA
This sequence comes from Hippophae tibetana, assembly GCA_037013495.1. NCBI lineage: Eukaryota > Viridiplantae > Streptophyta > Magnoliopsida > Rosales > Elaeagnaceae > Hippophae > Hippophae tibetana. The sequence goes on along the minus strand of CM072803.1, from coordinate 70,240,756 downwards.
AAGAGCTTGGTTGAAACTCATTGCCTTAATTTCTCAAAAGTAAGTAAACACTCATCATCACAAGTCTCGGTATATGACCTGGTACGGCATGTACATTAATTTTTTCATTCCCACGATTTAATAACTTCTTTTTTCTGGGTTAAAATAATTTATTAATTATTTTAGTTACATCAGCTTGCATATCTACTTTATTTTACAATTGGACAAATAAAGTTAAGTGATGCTCATAAACTAAAATCGATATATTTATGTTCACATATATTTTAATATTAAACTTTTAACTATATAATTAAATTATTAAATTTATATTTAGGGTTATTTTAATTCTTAAATTTTTTAATTATTATACTTATGTCTCTTTTTTTTTAAATTGTGACTTAAAAATTTTAATTAAAAATTTAGGTATTAAAATATCCAAAAACATAAATTTAGTATCATATTTATAATTTTTTAAGTTAAATATCATTTATTTATAAATGTAATTGGCCTAAAATAGTTAAATAATAAGTACTTAGCCTTTAATATGCCTCGGCATACAACTATAAGAGGAGTACATCCGATTAAAAATTTAAATAATTTTAATAGAGTTTTTAAAATCAAAGAAAATTTAATAGGAACTTTAAAATATTATAAAAGTTAAGTGCATTCATTTAAAATTTTATGTAAGTTTTTAAAAAAATCCAGTTATACTAAAAAAAAGATATTAATGATAAAAGATTTTTAAAACTTAAGATTTTTTTTGAAATTTAAGGAATTTTTTAGTTAATATTATAAGAATGAAATCAACACTCAAAAATTTATTAAAATTTTTCTATCTATAATAACAGAAAAAAATCAAAAATTTATAAATTTGTTTATTTTTATTAATTTTCTCTATCTCTTATTATTAGTTTAACTATTATCAATATAAAATTTATAAAATAAAATGCATTGCTCTAATAAATTTTAAATAATTCATATAAAAAATCATTAAAATTAATATTTTTTTTAAAATCTATCAAAATTTTAATGAACATCTAACTCAATATTCTTTTACAATCTTTCCCTTCTCTCTCGTTTTTTTAGTCATAGATACCTATTCTTGTCCAAGCTAGATACTCTAATTAATATATTAATTTTTTAAATATATTATGTAATTAAATTGTTTGGTTTCATTTTACCTTTTTTAAATATTAATAAATTGTTTTTACCCAAAATAACCTTTTGGTATTTTTATGAAGGATTTTTTGACAATTAACTAGAGTTTAAAAAAGTAAGAAAATTGTTAATTTTTGTAAGATCTTTTTTTTCCTGACAGTATTAATAATATAAATATTTTCAATTAATTGTTCTTTAGTCATGAAACATATTTTAATCATATCCTAATGATATTGTTGGAATATTCTAACTTTTAGTATTTATTTATATTATTTATTTTTTAAAAGTAGAAATTTAATATTTTTTTTGTAACTATATCCAACTTTTACCAAAAACAATTTCCATTATAGTTAATTTTTATAAAGAAGAAAATAAAAATCCTTCACTAAAAAACCAAAAGAACATTTTGGGTAAAAAAATTAATTATTTTTAAAAAATAATAGAAAAGATACCAATACTTAAATTGAGTACTAAAATTAATTTTTTTAATAATATATAACATTTAAGATACCAATATATTATCACCATTCCTAAGTTAAGCTATTAGAGTGAACACTCCATGTCATAATATTAATACCTACATAAATAACTATGTTATTTATCGCATTATGTTACAATTATAGTTTTTATGTTACAAAAGATTAAATCAACAAATAACTGTGTTGTTTACTCCGACATCCGACTTTCACACTAAGACTTTTGCATTTTCAGACCAATATCTAATGTAAAGGAAATGCACTAACTGACTGAATTTCTTTTACAACGACCTCAAACCAAAGCCTTGAATTATGCAAAACAAACAACCAAGAAAAACATACATCAATAATCACAACGTCCTCCAAAATCTTGTTTCTATAAACAACAATTATCTCTACCTCATTAAGCAATTACACATCATAAGTCTTTGTTTAATGGAGAATAATTTAGGGTATTTATATGCTTAATTTAATTATTAATCTGTAATAAAATATAATAGATTCTAACAATTAAAATACATATTTTTCTAGGTAGGAAAATGATTATATTTTTTTTGATTAATTTTTGGTGGGAAAAGAGTTTATTGTGCTAACATTATTGTTTTGTTAAATACAGGTACTAAAATAATAGATTTTTTAAATGATATAATTATCTTTTATTTATATTATATATATCAGTTATAAAATTTTTAATATAAAATTAAATTATTTATATATCTTAAAATAAATTAAGAAATATTATTATATTATTTTCAAAATATGATTGAATATAAATACATTTTAATTAAAAGAATACCCTTGATTTCATTCTCCATTTTAACATCGTACATCTAAATTGTCATGCATTCCCACTTGGTATAAATAGCCATATTCATAATTTATGGTCAATAATCTAAATCGTCATGCATACCCATTTGTTATAAATAGTCATATTCATAATTTATGGTCAATAATAGTTATAGAATGTTCAACTGCAAATACTTGGTTCTAGGTATTTTGAAACAACAAAATCTTTCATAAATTTTAAAAAATAATAATAAATATTCGTAATATTCACTTTAATTATAATGTATTATATAAAAGAATTTTCTCAAATAATAACTTATGAATATAAATTTATGTATTTTTAATATTTCACATTTAAAAATAACAACAATATTTTTTCCTTATTTCCGTGTGCAGATTTTTTAAGTGTGAGATATAATTATTGAAAAATCATTTAAGAAAATGCATGAAATTTAGAGATGACATTATAATTAAAAAAAATTAATAGAATGGGTATAATTCTCCACAAGGTGTTTTTATGGTCTTTGAATTCGGTAGCAGTTAATGTTTTCAATTGAGAATCTTTGATGGATAAGACATTTTTTTCCCTGATTTGATAATGGATATGATTGATTAGTCATTTTCATTATTTATTTTTGTTAAAATAAAATATTATAATAACGAGAATTAACAGTTAATATCGATAAATTTACGTATAATATATTATATTTAAATTATTCTTTACAATCATTCCCAACTTTCACCAAATATAATAATTTTTTTATAACTTAAATTATAATTTAATTACAACTAATATATTAAATAATATCGATTAAAATAATATGATCTATTTTTTATCGACCTATAATCATGGAAGAAATTAAATAATCTAAGATAACATAAACAATTGTGAAAGAAAATTAAAAGAGTTAACCTCCCAAAGAGACATAAATAGATCCTCTTCTCTAGCATAAAGTAGTTGCATTTTCATTGGATAAAAGACAAAATTACATTTTGAATTATCAAATACATTATATTCAGATATGAAATCAAAATTAAAAAATTCTTGTAATAATAATATATCTATAAGAAAATATACATAAGCTTTCAACAATAGTTCTATATTACAACCCACCTTAATACTTGATTATAGTAGTTAGAATAGTAATTTTTTTGACAACAAATGACATTTAAACTTAATTATAATAATTTATCAAATAAATAAGAAACTTTTATTTTAACAAACCCCTTAACCACAGACAACAAAACGAAACAATAAATAACATGTTTTCAACAAGGAAAACCAAAATACTTATAATTTTTTAAAGAAACCAAAAAATTATAGGACAAAAAACACCAACCGTCTAAGCTGAAACCACCACACAACTGAGTTGAAAACACAACCCATCCAACCAAAACCTCACCAACATTGAACCCAACCCAGAACAAAGTGAGAAACACCAATGAAACACTAGCAAAAACCATTAGCATTGAAGGCGACAAAACCAACAACCACAGAGGCGAGAAGCTTCGAGTAGGCAGATGAGGTAGCAGCAATAGCACCAACCAAGCCTTATTGACATAAGAAGAAAACAAAAACATAAAGAGAAGGAAGGAAGGAGGTGCGACTGAAACTATAAATGGGAGCTCAAACCTAAAGGAAAGTAAGACTCGTCTCTCAAAACAAAAGGTAGAGGTATATTTTAATTTTTTAATGAATGGTGAGATGCCTTAAACATGCTAATTATATTTATAATCATCGTAACATTTTAATTGATTTTGATTTAATTGCTCAATTTACTAATCTGAGGTCCAAATTTTTTTTTCCAAAATTTGAGTGAAAAATAGGAATTGCTTGTAAGATGTTAAGTGTATGATTTGGTTATATGTTTGTTAGTGCTAATGTGCACCACTAATGTGTGTTGTGTAAGAGCTTTGCTAACCTACACTAAGTTAGTTAAAGAAAAGGCTAGGTAGTAATTACCCTGCATGTATTATTGTATCTTTCATAGTCTATATAAGAGTATGAGCTCATTGCTTATAACTCTGTTAATGTGAATGCAATTCTTAAATATCCTTTCACATTCGTTTATGGTAGAAAAGCAATTAAGTTCCTGAGGACTTGAATCAATGGCATCACCCAATTCCAAACATTCTTCTTCCCTAATTCACATCAATGATGTTCAATCTATTACATCTATTGGTTATCATTATGTTCGCCTTAATTTTTCGATCAAACTTCATTGCACCAATTTTTTGTTCTATCAACTCTTTTTTTATGCTCTAATGATGTTAGTTAAAAGAACCAGACAATTCACACTTGGACAATCTTGTGCAAAGATGGATCTTTTGCTCGGTTTTAGCTAATATTGTTACTCATATTATGAAGACATCATCAACTGTTGATATGTGGTCTACTTTGGAGACAGTTTTCTAAACTTCATCAGGTGCTTGAGTTATGGATCTTCATATTCTACTCCAAACCGTTAAGAAAGACAATCTTTCTTATAATTCATCAACACTATTAGTCATCACCTAACTATTATAATTGAACCAATTTCAGAGCATGATCTTGTGTTATATGTGCTAGGAGATCTCAATTCTTACTATAATTCTTTTGTCTCAAGTGTCACTATGAGAGCTGACTCAAATTCCTTGGATTAAGTTCATAGTATCTTTCTCACATATAAGGATCGCATTGAGAATTAGTATAATTCTGATAATCAATTTGATAAGGTGTATGTTGCTAAGTTTTATGGTCAAAATAACTCTTATAATAGTAATAATCGTGGATTTAAGACTAACTCTAAGTCTGTGTGGAATTTGCAAGATTTTCTTGCTCAAACTGGTAAAACTTATGGTTCTGAGACTATTTAGGTTGATTCTAAAGGCAAACAGCTTGGATGAAATGAACTTAAGGTGCGATGTTAGATTTATGACAACAAAAGTCACCATTTTAATAAGTGTTTTCTTCTTCATGACATTCTCATCAGAAAATCACCAAGTGCTTTACAGGGTGGTGATTCAATCTCTACATTACATACCTCTGTTGGATCTAAGGATAGAATCATAACTAGTTGGCTATTGGATTTAGGAGCCACTAATCATTTGACTAATGATAGTACTACTTTGGATCATAGTGAGTCTTATTCTGGTTCTAACTCTATCATTGTAAACAATGGTCAATCTATTCCGATTACATACACTACTACAAAATTTGGCATTTAAGTCAAGATTTAAAGTCACTTTTTGGAGAAAAATGACTTATAATGAATTTAAAGTTGGTTTGTTGAAAAATTGATGCTATCCACATAGTTTTTATCGCCGGTTGATGTGTTGAACCGACGCTACACGTACGACGTAGCATCGGTCCTACGTGTCAACTGATGCTATCCACATGGTAGCGTCGATTGACACATAAGATCGATACTATGTCCTACGTGTAGCGTCTATTCAACAAGTCAACCGATGATATACATGGATATTTTCCTTTTCTCCTCTTTGTTCCCCATCAGACAACATTTTTTATTTGCAACGCTGTAAACAACGCCCAAAGACCCAAAACTGTCATTCCTCCTCCTTTATTCTTTTTCATTTTCTGACCACTTACGACCACCAATTTCAGTGTCGTTTAGTGGGTTTTCTTCCTCTCCAAATTATCTTCCAGATCCCTTATTTTTTTTAGCGAAATACTCAAATTTTTTATACTCATTTTCTCGGTTACAAAACACCTTTTTGTCTTCATTTTCTTAATTTTGTCATTTCATTTACTCTTATAAGTATTTCTATTAATCCTAAGCACTTATTATTCACTTTGTGTTATTTTTTGTATATTATGTGTATAAATTTTTGTATTATGTATGTTTTGTATTCTGTATATTATTATTTTTGTTATGTAGATTTTGTATAAGTATTTCATAATAAAATAAATTTATATATTTATGATTATGATTTCAGGTTGTTATTTAATTTATTTATTTATGTTAATATGAAATGAGAAAAACACGATTCAATAATATGATGCTCATTAAAATATCTGTGATTTGAAGTAGTGTAGTTATTTAAAAAAAATCTTAATCATCACAAAATTGTTATATATCATAAATTTTAAATCAACTCAAATGATGTGACGTATTATTATTAGTAATTACAATCAATCTCATATAATTATATTTATGTGTATATATTTATTATATTTGGTTTTTATGTATTTATTTTTATATGATGTTTTGGTAAATATTCTAATAATTAGGGAATTCATATATAATAATACCTAAAATATATTGATTGGATACATATTTAATATGTTTAATGTCATTAATAGAAAATGGACAAATCATAGATCTCAAAGTGTAGAATTGAGCAAGACTACATTTGTGGAATTGAAAGTTTCTTAAAATTTTCTTGTAGAAATAGTAATAATGAAATTAGTATGATTTGATATCCATATGTTAAATGTAAAAATGAGAGATTTCATGATATTGATAAGGCTAAGTATCACCTTATCTGTAGTGGTATTCTTTTGAGTTATAAATGTTGGTATTATTATGGAAAAATTATTAATAATACTCATGGGGAAGAGATAAATAAGAATGTGTGTGGATTATATACATCTTATCATAATATACAGATAGAAAATATGTTTCATGGTGTTAAAGATGAACTACATGAGGATGATCCCAAAACCTTTAAAAAAATTCTAAAAGATGCCGAAAAACTATTGTATCGAGAATGTAATAATATACACTAAAATGTCGGGATTAGTTCATTTGTACAATGTGAAGCAAAACATGATTTTTCTGACAAGAGATTCATAAAATTACTAAATCTACTAATAGATATGTTTCCTGAGGGTATTGAATTTCCATCTTCAATGTATGAAATGAAGAAATCTCTTACTCGATTTGGCATGGAATATCATAAGATTCATACTTGTCCAAATAATTGCATTCTTTCTAGAAAAGAATATGAGACATTAGATGATTGTCCAATGTGTCTTAATCAAGATGGAAGAATGCTACAAATGAGACAACACCTAAGAAAGGCATGCCTACAAAGGTTCTTTGGTACTTTCCTCCGATTTCTCACTTTCAAAGGTTGTTTAAAAGTAAAGAGACATCAAATATGTTGACTTAACATTCAGATAATCGATCTGATGATGGGGTGCTACATCATCCTTGTGATTCTCCAAATTGGAAAGTAGTAGATAATTTATACCCTCAATTTGCATCTTATCTTCACAATCTTCGTCTTGCCATTGTTGTTGATGAAATTAATCCACACAGTTCCCTTAGTAGTAGATATAGCTATTGGTCAGTAATTATGGTAACATACAACCTTCTTCCTTGGTTGTGTATGAAAAGAAAATTCATGATGTTAACATTATTGATCTCAGTACTGAAACAACCCAGTGTTGATATTGATGTATATTTGCAACCTCTGATAGATGATTTAAAGACGTTATGGAATGATGGTGTAAATGTTTAGGATGCAAATAAAGAAGAACACTTTAACTTGAATGGGTCTTTTTATGGACAATTAATGATTTCTTGCCTATGGGAACTTATTAGGACATGCAACAAAAGGTTATAAGGGATGCCCTATATATAGTGATGGCACTTTTGCATATTATCTTATTCATGGAAGAAAGATGTCTTATAGAAGACATATAAGATTTTTTCCATCTAGACACAAGTTTAAATGCTAAAAGAAACTGTTCGATGGTGAAGAAGATCGTGATCATGTACCCTAACCTTTGCGAGGTGTTGAGATATTAAGGAAATTGAATGGTATGACATTCAAACGATATAGAAAGATGAAAAAAAGAATACTCACTAAGGTAGGGAAATGAAAGAGGTCAACTCATGAAAGTGGTGAAAATGAAAAAGGAGGAGAATCAGTAGACCATGGTTGTTGGAATAAAAAATCAATATTTTAGGAATTACCTTATTGGAAAGAGCTACACATTCATCACATCTTAGATGTCATGCACATTGAGAAAAATGTATGTGAGAGCTTGATTGATACATTACTTAATATACCTAAAAAAACAAAGGATGGAATTAAAGCAAGACTAGATTTAAAGAAGCTAGGCATACGACCTCAATTGGCACCAAGGGTGGAAAATGATAAGAATCGAACATACTTTCCAGTTGCTATTAGATCAATTCTTCCAAAATAATGTTCGATTATCAATAATTCGTCTGTGTTCATTCTTCAATACAATATGCAATAAATCTATATCAATTTGTGAGATAAACTCTTTACAAAAAGATGTTGTAGAGACTTTGTGTCCTGTTGAAAAATATTTTCCTCCTTCTTTCTTCAATATAATGATTCACTTCTATGTTTATTTAGTTCAAGAGTTTCAATTATGTGGTCCTACTTACTTAAGGTGGATGTATCCTTTTGAGAGATATATGCAAGTCCTTAAAGGATATATAAATAATAGAAATCAACTTGAAGGATGCATAGTGGAACGTTACATTGCTGAATATGCCATTGAGTTTTGTTCTGAATACTTTAGTGGTTGCACTGAAATTGAGAATCCTAAGCACAATTTGTTCTTAGAATGTCACATGATCCAAGTAGGTAACCCTATGCTTTGTGGAAGTAAGAAATTGTTTATTGATCGCACTCGATGGGAAAAAACACACCGAATCATTTTTGTAAATAATAATGAGGCACAATCGTACATAGAGTAAGTGATGTTTAACCTTTCCATTTATGCAAAAATTATTTTTTATTTAACTATTAATGATGATATCTACTTGATATATATTTAATAACATTACAGGATGCATTTAAACTTATTGAAGATCGATCCTTGTTATACAAAAAAAAGAGGAGAAAAATGGTTGTATGATGAACATAAGCGATAGCTTATTAATTGGTTTCGCAACCATGTAAGTGTCACATATAAGAATTCATTAGTACTTTTATGCAATGTTTTAAAACTTTTCTTTAAACACATTCCATATTTTTTTATGCATAGATTCGAGTTGAACTCAACAAACCCAATCATAAAATAAGAGAAAGTTTAGAATGGCTTACATATGGTTCAAAATTCAATGTCAAATCATTTTCTAGTTTCACAATTAATGGATCAAGGTTTATGACTCAAGCAAAAGACAAAGTCCTAGTAAATCAAAATAGTGGTGTGAAGTTGGTTGCATAAACTATGCAATTTGCCAGTTCAAAAGATGGTAATCCTGTACTTTTTGATAGAACATATTATGGTATAATTCAAGAAATTTGGGAACTCGATTATGAGGTCTTCCATGAAACAGTATTCTTGTGTGATTGCATCAAAGATGTTATCAATATTGGATATAAAATAGATGATTTTGGATTTACCCTTGTAAATTTATCCAAGATAAGTCACACTGATCATCCTTTCACATTAGCACTTCATGCAAAACAAGTATTTTACGTGAGCAATCAAATTGACACAAGATGGTCTGTTGTGTTAACGCCTCCACAAAAAGAGTTCTACCATAGTGATGCTTTAGAAGATGATGACCCTATGCTTGATACATTATCCAATATTAGTCATTTCTCAAACAAATTGCCTAATGTATGTGATGATCTAGTTGATGACAATGATTCGTCATCATGGACTTGAAGTGATTGTGAAGGAATATTTGTATACAATCAAAAACCTAATTAAACATAATGTATGTTCTATATTATTCTAATAACTCTTGGATTTTTACATGTATGGACTTAAAATTGTCAATTAATTTATATTTCATCATTTTTTGCAGATATTTCATGGATCCTAGGGTACTACTTAATGTTTTCATAGTGATTTTCAAGAAAAAAAAATTAAAAATCACTTACAAGGTGTTTGGTAATACTTAATGTTTTTTTTATTTTTGAAAACTTAAAAAATAAAGAAAATCTTTGATTATATTTATAAGACTTAATTTATTCTCTAAAAGAATATTTGATAAAAATCAAAAAAGTCAGAAAATCGAAAATCTAATACAAAAATTTTCTTTTAAAGAGTTATGAATCACCTCATATTTACCTAGTGATTTTTAAAAAAATTAAAAATCAAAATCAATAATTACATACCAAACATACTTGATATAAAAATCAGTTTAAAGAAATCATAAATCTAAAATAAATTTTTTTATCAAACACTTAATTAATTTTTCATATGCAAATTTTCAAAAGTGAATTTCATATTTACCTAGATAAAAATTTGAGCTTATCTAAAATCATACTGAAAATTAATTCTCAAAATTGACTAGTATTATGAAAATTTTCCAACGGCCTAGACTAAGACTCAGCATTGAAAAATTGGCCATTCATCTTGGAATTTGTCCAAGTAATACAGTTGTGCAAATTGTGTGTTGGGGACTTTTGAAACGGACTGTTAGTAATAAAATGATAGGTCAGCCGTTCATAAAACATAATAATAAAATTTTATAAAATAACTCATAAAACTTTTAAGAATAAAAATACATTGAATACGATCAAATTGAAAAAAAGTTAAACAATAAAAAAATCTAAATAGTTAGAATTTAATTTAAATATTATTTAAGATTTTAGAAGACATTTCCACTAGGAATACTTAACAAATAAATATTAGATATTAATTATTTCAAAAATTTAAATTGTATCTTGTAAAACTAACCATCATTTATATTTTTTAACATTTATCGATTACTTTATTCAACGAAAATAGATTTACTTTTTGGTGGGGCTATCATATGGAATTGATCCTAGGGCTTTGGTGCTCTGATATCCCGTAAAGAAGTATTAAAAATTAATTCTTTCAAAAGTTTAAACTCATAGAATATAAGTCTAATAATTATATATACTCTTCAATATTTAAATTAATTAAATTTTTTTTTGAGAAAATTAATTAAATATTTGGTTGTAATTCTTATAAATCTCCAAATATGTAAAATATTAGTAGAAATGAACCTCAATTTTGTCCAACCATATGCAGACCAGATCAAACAAGGATCTTTTAAACTAAGAACAAAGACATTTGATTATAGTGCAATTTTATTTGTATTAATTAAAAACTTGTCAATATGTTTATTTTTTTAATTAAATTAAGTGATATCATAATGACTTATGAAGTACTTAATTTATTTTTTGAGTTGAGATACAATATAAATAAGTAGTAAAGAATAAATCAAATATTATATACATCAAACAATATGTAAATATTAAAAGTGTTCCTAATAGCAAAAAATAAATCAAATTAAGATCAAATAAAAAATTATTAAAAATACTTTTAAACTCAAAAAAATATATTTTGTGTTTGTTGACAGAAGTACATTATATGTGCTTTCTCCTGAAATTATTTTCTATGACACTTTTTTTTTTTCTGTCCAAAGTAACTTTGAAAAGAAACACCAACGAATATAATAAAAATAGAGTAATATTATATAAATCAAACAATATGTAAATATTGATTTAAATTTTTTAATTAAAAAGGTGAGATATCGAATCAATCGTGGAACTATTTATTAATAAAAATTAATTAATATTATGACACACAGATTAAAAGTTGTGATAAAACAAATTTTTTTAAAATATTTACTTTTAACAATGGTACATGAAAACTGATACTCCTAAAATTTGTTACAGTAAAAATGGTACTCTAATAACATATAACAAATCCAATTAAATGATGTTTAATATTTAATTAGTTTAAATAATTTTAATTTAATTTAAATATTATTCAAAATAAAATGATATACAAGACTTTTTTTTTGTGATTATAATTAAGTTTTAACGTTTTATTTTTATTGTTTTCTTTAAACTAAAATAATTAATTTGTAAATAAAACTATAAATCAATTCTCTTATTTGCGTACATAAATTTTTTTCTATCTTAATTAAAATAAATATAATAAAACAGTAATGCATTATGCATGACTCTAAAATCTTGACATAAGTAGTCCATCAAAATCCTCATTAACGCTTAGAAAATTAAGTACCTAAAGTAATATAAAATAATGCTGGTGGATAGTCATTATTGACTCCATACATTATATATGCATCTTACAGTAATATTATAGAATTTTAGGGTTGTTTGGTGGATGTATGGATTAAATTAGATTAAATTATATTATAATTATTTTTTATAATATTTGGTGATAATCTTGTATAAATATAATTAGATAATATTGATAATATATGTTTTAATAAAATAATTTATATTTAAAATACTGTTCAATTTATTTTATGTAGTTTTTTTTATCTATCAAAATAATTTCATTATAATTTTTTAAATCAATATTTAATTTATTTTTATATTTTTTTATTTTAAAAATAAAAATAATTTAATTTGAGACAAAAGAGAAAGTAAACACACATAATTTTAAAATTAAATTTCAAACATAATTAAAATATTTAATAAAATTTAGATACACACCTAATATTAATGCCAAATTTTGACATGACTGTACAATTTTAATCGTGGACAACAATTTATAAGACAACCTTACCTTGACATTTTTGAAAAAAACTAACCTGAGCAAACCTATAATTCCCAAATAGGACCTTCAAGCAACTTATAAAATCAAATTGAAGTAACTTAGTTTGATAGTTTTGTATCTATAATATTTTTCAAAATATTATTTCACAAAGCATAACCTAAAAGTAAAAATAAATCTTAGTACAATATATATTCTTTGTATGTTATTATTTAAAAATATAAAAAATAACACACTTAAACTTATAGCCACAAAAATGATTTTTTTTTTCTTTTTTTGGCAAAGAGCCTATAAACAGAAAACAAAAGCTTAGTTTTCTCAAACATTTCCAGATCATATATATAGAGTACTGTGTAGTGCTAGCTGCTAAAAACAATATTATGGTAAGAGTGAGAGAAATAAATGGTTTCCTTTTCCTAGTTGCTATAACTCTTGTCATGATCTCTTGTGCTGTTACAGCTAGAAATCTTGCTGAGCATTACGCCACTTACAACAACAATAATGGTAAGATTAATTGCTACCTTTATATATCAAGTATTATGAATATAAATGCTAATATGATATAATTTTGCACACATTTTTACGCTCATATTCTTTATATCATGTCATTTATCAAAAACATTTTGGAAATCGTATAAATTATTTAATATTTTTAAATAATATTAACATGTGATAAAATATAAACTATATAGTTACAAAAATGTTCTACTTTGTGTGCTACTAGTAATTAATAGAAATGCGGACAATAAATTCACATTTTATACAATAAGAGTCTACATTTTATTCATCTATTTATCACGTATTAATAATACAAATAACAACACACCAAAAAAGTAAGAAAATTTGCCTATTTTTACCCATAATTATAATAAATGATGTATATATAGTTTTAATAGCATAAATTTAATTTAACCTTTAAATATATCAGACACGTGGTGTTATCCATATTAGTGGAATTTATATTCAAGCCTGTATAATGTAAAAAAAGAAAATTATTAAACGTAAGCCACTATATATATTTGGTCAAGTAAGCTGCTGTATATGCATGTTACCTACAATTTCACAACATGAAAAATTACTCCCTTTGAAGAGAGAGTGAAATATTTTCGTTGTGAAGAATTATATCACAAGTAAATAATTACATTCATGTTTAATTTATTTAAAACAAAATACTCAAATATTGTTTAATTGTATAAGATATTCTCTTCAAATATTGTTTAGTTGCTATAATAGAATTTCAAAGTCATGATCAAATCTTGCCTAGTTCTAATAGAAGTTTTATATCTTAAAATATTGTTTAATTATAAAGAATAGGGAAACAACATTTAATCTTATAGCTATCATAAAAATAAGTATCTTAACTTTGTAATTGTTGAGTTAATTAGATCCCATAATTTAATAAAAATAATTAAATTGATCTAATTAACATATCATCCTCTAAATTAGGTGATATACATAACTAAAAATGCATTTTTTAAATATATACCAAATTAACTAAAACTAAGGGTAATAATTTCAAGTTACAACATATAATAAATTTTAGAAAAAAAGATTTGTGTAACAAAAAGTTTAGAATATATTTTTTATAGTATAAAGAAAAAAACTTTGATTTAAAAATGGTGAAGTTTAAGGATATTATAGCTTCATTCGACGCCAAAAAAGTTAAAATTCATCCAATACCGATGAATAAAGAGATCACTCATCTTTCACATATATTCATCTATTTTAAATAAACAGAAAATCATAATTGAATTATTTGGTTCTTTTTAAAAAATTCTAAGAATAATTAGGACTAAATTGAAAATAACGAGACTAAACTACTTATTTTTAAAAATAATAGAACGAATTTGGGCCGTTATCCATAAAGAAATTCCTATATATATCTTTACGGTAAAAGGAATTTTTTTAGAAAAAATAAATAAATCTCATTAATAAAGTCAAAGAAACGATTTAGATCAAAACTCTATCTATCTAAATACATTAATAATCAAAATTAATAACTCAAAGTTAAAAACCTTCGTTAACACATGGAGAAAAATTTGAGTTTTCATGATCATTAGCTTTGTTGTATTATACCACACATAGTGTTTTATTATTTCAATTGATTTATTCGATGTTCTTTACAAATAATTGAATCTTAATGTCATATTGTAATCTTTAAGAACTTAGACACAATAAATCTAGATGAAAATATACTCTCAACAAAACACAAGAAAAATAGGTATAAATATAAAATAAATTATCTAGATTAATATATAGATAAAAGAAAATCACCCTCAAAACAAGATTTAGGTGAAGAAATACAAATATGTGTTTTATTCAAAGTAATGAAAAGATAAGAAAAATTATTCTTCTAGAGAGGGAGGCTCTTGTAGATGGAGATCCTTTTTGGTAGAAGACAGTGCAAATTGCTTAAAGTCTTTGGAAGGGAGATGACAGAATGGCTAGGATTTTAACTGAATGAAATAATTTTGAGTATTAATTAAGTGTAATTGAAGACTTGTCTCAAATTTTTAAAATGGAAAAAAGGGCAAAAGTTGAACTGATAAACTTAAGCCTTTGGGGATTTTGATGGATTAATTGTGTGTTAATTAATCTGATTAGTAGATATAATCTTATTTACAACTCCGTAACCTCCTAAGAAACCTTATATACATAACACATATCCCAAGTCTGACTACTTAAGAGTCTATAGTGTGTGCTACATGTCTACATTAACTACTTTACACTCACATACAATCGAACATTAATTTTATGGATGATTAATATGTTACTCTTTATCATAATTTTAACGGTGTGGCCTCCTTAAATATGATTTTTAGCTCAGCTCTGAACATTTGATCAATTAAAACCTCTAGCTCAATTGGTTGAACACAGATATGTTCCATTCATTGCTACCAGAATTATATATATATATATTTAAATCATTGCAGTATCATAGTAATTAAAATTAATTTAAATTACTTTGCAGCTAATGGTGCAGCGAGGCCTAGTATTGCGCCATTAGCGGATGGAAAGTCCTACAGTGGATACGGTGGGTTTAGAGGAAATGGCTCTCTGTTAAACTGCGGTGGCTATTATCCGCCATGCCCCTGTGGCTATGGTACATATTGTCCGCCATCCAACCGTAAATGAATATGAATAAGCAGATTTCACAAGCAAACTTAGTATACATATATATAGCAATACGTGAAATAAGTCCTAATATAGCAATAAAAGCAAGACCTACAGCGATCGATTCATCAAATTTTCATTGAAATAGGAAAAACACTTCACATTTGTTGGTTATTATGAACATCTAAAAAATATCCGACTCAAAATATGATTTTTAAATTAAGTTTTAAACTACTGAATGCACACAAAGAGATATTAAGTTTTAATATAAAATTTGGTAATTTGCTTGCATATACAATTCAAATTTGTGGTAGGATATAAAGAAATCCTTAATTTGTAAGATAACAAATTAAATATACTAATAATATTTTTAAAAATTAATACAATTTAGTTACTCATTGTTACATCTTTGAACACTTAAAACGTCTTTTATCAATTTTGTTTTTTTCTCCTTCATTTTTTTTGGAAAACAATTAAATATGATTATATTCAACTTTACTATCACTACACCAAATACCCTTTAATAAAGACCATGATACAGTGTAAAATAGTTCCCACAACTCACAAATGAACTACACCAAATACCCTTTAATAAAGAACATGATACACAGTAAAATAGTTCTAATAACACACAAATGAAAGACTACAATATTTTCTACTTAAAGAACGTTGTTAAAATAATACAATACACTTTATATTAAAAAATTTAATAACAAACACAAATGTTGTGTTGAATTTTTCTACAACATAATACATATGTTATTCATTAATAGTTCTACGATATAATACTTACTTTATTAATTAATAATTTTACAGCATAATACATATATTATTAATTAATATTTCTACAACATTCACCATTCATTATAGTTTAGCCCTTTTACGATAAACAATGTCTGTTGTCATTGTATTATTCTGCAACATACCCTTACTTTAATTGTTATTACTCATCTTTCACAATCACAATATCTATGAACATTCTTATTTAACACTTTTAAATGTAATACAATAATATGCTTCTATCAATATATACATATATATTATTGGAGTCTCACTTCACTTCATATAATCCATGTAAATAACACGCTTCTTAGACCCTATATATTCAAACTATATTACTTATAAATAAATACAAATATATTTCAAAATTAGTACATTACTTGACTTACCATTGATAAAATGGATTAAATCAAACATTTTAAGAATAGATAATTAATATAATATTGTTATAAGTTTTAAGAATAGATGTTTAGGATTAGTATGGGTCACGCGTGGGCTGCCCCAGCTCCCAACTCATCTGGAGAATGAATTGGGCCTTCATCAGTGGTTATGAATGACTGATTTTTCTCAATCTTTTCGACCTTGGTTCCGTAGGAGCAAGTCAGAAAGATTGAGAAATAGAACCATCTGATTTGATTCGTTCTCAATAGCCATGAGATGATTATCTTAGGGTGATCCTTTTGTCGACGGATGCTCCTATTACACTCGTAGTCTTTGGTTCGGGCTGAAGAAGCAATGTCGCTCGATCATTATCAAACAGGCTGCAATCTTTTTCTGTCCGTGAGGATCCCACCAGAACGCCTTCTACTTCTAATAGGCCATAAACTAGATCAGAATCATTCTCAACGAGTCCATAAGAAGTGATCCCATTTTTTTCATTGAGTCTGGGTAGAGACTAAAGGTCTTGAGCGATCAATCCGGCAGAACAACTCAAAAGATAAAGAAGTATCGTTAATTTCTTCATGCTCGTTCCAAGTTCGAAGTACCATTTGTACAAATAAGAATCCTTTTCGTTACCGTTACATGATTTCTTCTTCATATAGATAGATATAAGATCTATGGAGAAATTACTTAGAAGTACATTTTCTTCTTCCATGGAGTATGTAGTGAGTTTGAATTGACCCGGTTAAGAAGGTGCCTTTCGCTACCATCCTAATTAGCTATAGGGAGGGGTTAGGACTAGTTGAGAATGATTCTGATCTAGTTCATGGCCTATTAGAAGTAGAAGGCGTTCTGGTGGGATCCTCACGGATAGAAAAAGATTGCAGACAATTTGATAATGATCGAGCGACATTGCTTCTTTGGCCCGAACCAAAGACTACGAGTGTAATAGGAGCATCCGTCGACAAAAGGATCACCCTAAGATAGTCATCTCATGGCTATTGAGAACGAATCAAATCGGATGGTTCTATTTCTCAATCTTTCTCACTTGCTCCTACGGAACCACAGTAGTCCCAGTTCCTTACCGTCCTAATTACCCTGTAGTGCGCGTGATGAGCCCGAGTTTGAGTGTGTTTTGAAGAAGAAGGAACTTCGCCCGGGTAGCTCACGACAAGCAATAACTCACTAAGCAATGGGTTAGATAGAGGAAAGATGTCACATCAGTGGAAGACCAAGCTCAAGGGCCATCTCGAACTCGTCCCAACATCAAGAAAAAAGGGCCAAGAAAAGCCCTTTACTAAGAAAACAAATAGATAAGGTATAGGGATTTTTCGCTTACTAGTCAAGCTTTCGAGCAACTCTTTCAACTGCCACCTAATCTCCCAACATGCTCAAGAACCGAGAGCCGCCCAGGGACTGGACGGCCGGAGGGAGCTTGCTTATAGAAAGAAGATAGGTTAGTCAAACAAAAATAACGCGCAATGGGCTCTCCGCTCCTAGTAACTAAGTGGTGCTATTCTCTCCTCCGGGGGACTCCACCAAGAGGTTCTTTATCTCACGTAATTTTGCCCACCCGTTCCAGTTTCGCGCCGAAGGAAATAGGATTCAAACCCATGATACAATCTTTCTTGTATGTCGATTTAGCAAACCAATGCCTTAAGCCACTCAGCCATACCTTCAAGTTGTTGATCAGAATTTTTTCTTTCTCGAACTAAGAGATCCATGAATCGGGATCCTAATGCATATAGATACAAATGTTCCAATGGTAGCAAGAATTTACAGGAACATTTGGAACATTTCATTTTTGAGCAGAAGATTTGAGTTCCGACTTAAAAGCTCTTATAAGTTCAAAACCAAAAGACAAAGCGCATCGCTCTCACGCTCGTCAGTTCAATTATTCGCCCCTTTAAAGATAGAGGAAAGTCATTTTAGGAACCTGGGTGTTTCATTCGTGGCATTCTTGCCTTGGCTGCCATAAAATCAAAAGGGTTGCCCTTATTTTAACTTGACGTTAAGAATGCCTTTCAACAACATAAGGGAAGGGGGATCCACATTGATTTATCCTAAAGATTTCATTTCAATTGAAATTTGGTTATTCACCATGTACGAGGATCCCCGCTAAGCATCCATGTCTGAATGGTTAAAGCGCCTAACTTATAATTGGTGAATTCGTAGGTTCAATTCCTACTAGATGCACGCCAATGGGACCCTTCAATAAGTCTATTGGAATTGGCTATGTATCAATGAAATCTCATCATCCACTCTTTCCTTCATTGTTGATGAGAATGAAGCCACCTGAGAAAGGGATAGGATCCCCTCCCCTAAAAGCATGTTCTAAGGTAGGCGAAAGTAAATTTCATTTTGAGGTATTCAACTCCAGGGATGAATCGAAAAAGAAATCTTTATTGGTTATACCCCCTCTTTTTATGAAGAAAATGAATCTTTTTATCGAAGGATCAGAAAAAAATGGGTCCGGACCTCCTGCGGGAATGATTTGGAAGACTAGTTTTCTCGAAGCCTCTTGTTCATATCTCTCATCAAAGGGTGTTATTCGGTAATGTCTATCTAGCATATCCCCCGCTAACCCCAGCGAGCATTCAAAAATATGTCCTACATTTACAAGATAGTAGACGACCTAGAAGAGGAAAGGAATACCCACCTGATATACGAGGATGGGTGAAAAGTCTCATCAAAAATGGAATCCAAAGGCAAAAGATATTAGTCTTTCTTAAAGTTTTGTATACCATCAACTGATAGTTCCTTACCGCTAATTTCGTCCAAGAGGGAGAGTTCCTTACCGCTAATTACCCGGCTCGACAGATCCGGCAGAACAATTCTCAGTATGCTCGTCTCTCTGTCATGTCCTCCCGCCCACCGCAGAAAGAAAATGAACGACCTCCATTGCTAGTTGGCCCACCATCGATACCCGAAAGACTGAAACTGCCGTAGTAGGTTAGGTGAGGCTCTCTTTCAAACAAAGAGACTCGGAGTGCATTGTGATCGCTTAGTTCTAGAATGACTATGAGCTACATGAGGCGGGCGGGAGGACATGATGGAGAGATGAGTATACTGAGACTAAGGGTCGCTAAAATAATGGTGAGTATCGACGGTGGGGATAGAAATCTGATCCCAAGGACCAGCAGATGCATTTCACATCCTTGCCTCTTTGAGCTCGTATCTCAGGCCCATGAACTTGACCAGTAGCGGTGCTCACTCACGTGTACCTATACAAACAACAAGCCTTCACCACCAACTGACATAGGAACGGGTTCTATACTTGCCGTTTGCTTTGAAGTAGTTAGCCCGACCTCAGCAAATGGTTATCCGCCCGAAAGGCACCCCTCTCTTTCAAGAGGATTCGCGGCATGTCAAGCCCTGGTAAGGTTCTTCGCTTTGCATCGAATTAAACCACATGCTCCACCGCTTGTGCGGGCCCCCATCAATTCCTTTGAGTTTCATTCTTGTGAATGTACTCCCCAGACGGGACCATAAGATGCTCTTTTCCTCAGAGCTGTCGATGCCGATAGAAGGAGGTTGAAAGCGACATTCCTTCCAAATGTTTTGGGCCTTAGGTTCAATTCTATCTTTCTTGCCTATAGTCATCTTACCTTCTTCGTAGGAGTGAAAGCTATCTGCATTTCAGTATCAAATTTTGATTTTCTTTTTGTACCTGAAAAGAACCTACTCTTGATGAGAAGTTACTCGAGATTCTATTAGTAAAGCGCTAGCACACTACTTCTAGCAGCTTGCTTCAAAGCTTTACTAATAGGGCTTTGAAAGTCTTACCTAAACTCTTCCGACTGAATATGATAAAGCCTATAAAACAACCAGCTACTATCATTTCTTCATTATAGATTGAGATCTTCTTCGAACTTAATGCACAAATAGATGGAATAGAAACAAATTGAAAAAGCACTATCTCGTTGAAAGGTTCTATACATCTGTCCTTTCTCAAGGCATTTCTTTAGACAAAGACCCCGTTTTTTCCTCTTTTCGGATGGTAAATATTTCTTAGAACATAGAGTGTGAATCAAACCCATCGCCTTCCTTAACAAGCCCTCGAGCCTCCTTTGCGCCACCTTCCTCATAAAAGCCGCCGGGTTGACCCCGAAGGTCGAATTCTATGGTAGTAGTAAGAATGAATGAAACTTTAACCTTCGATCGGAATACATATGAGATTAAAGAGGCCAGTAACTTACTTGCGAAGAAGGATACAAAGGATGCAATAGCTTCGGTTAGAGCAAAGCCCCGCGACCTTGGCTTTTTAGAGAATCTTGCTCCTGTGTCGTGGGACTTGTAGCTCGGCAGTCCACCGGGTGGGTTTGTTTATCCTTCCAGTTTCGAGTGTCTTCTTGGATAGTTATAGCGTTTGTCTTTTTCTTGAGTCTTCTTCTTTCCACTATTTTAATAACTTTATTCGAACGAAAGCTGACTAATTTGATTTTGTTCATTTTAGATTAGATAAAACATAATCAAAAATGAAACCTACATCCCGATGTTTTATTCTTACTAATATTGGTTGCGGTTTTCTTACTTCGAGTCTTGGTTCGTGCTTTATATCATTTCAACCATCAAAGTAGGTCTCCTATTTTGAATACCAAACATCTCAGAGATAGAGAGGTAGGAATTTATTGAACGAACCGTACTCCTTCGTATACGTCAAGAGTCCATTGATGAGAAGGGGCTAGAGAAAGCTTGAACCCAATCAACAACCGAATGGGACTGAATCCAAGTGAGTGAATGAACGAGTCAGGGGTTTGTAAAGAGCAAAGGACTATAAAAAAAACTACCCGGAAGAAAGAAGGTGTAAAAGGGCTTGGCGAAACGCCCCGAGGGAGTTTACCTGCTCCACCTAAATGTATCAAACAACAACAGCGTACAATAGAAAGAGCTAATCTGTAGTTTTCAGCGCTTCTTTGAAACCCCAATCTAGTAAGGAGCACTAGCCCTTCTTTTGAAGCAGTAAGCAGAGGCCCTCTTGGCTTGGAAAGGGGCCGCAGCACGTCAGGTTATTG